>CM060393.1:121793818-122259596 GCA_030545235.1 Helianthus tuberosus | reverse complement strand
ACGCGCACTGTAAAGTCGTATAGACGTTCCTAGGCACTCCAAAGGCCTAATTAAGTTAATTTGCTGCTGTAAACACTATTTATTATTGCGTTAATCACCTGTTAATCACGTAATTAAGAGCCGTAAATCACGGGTTGTCACACCAGTGATCTTTACAGGATAACTCAAGGGCCTCAGGAATCCTTGAGGGATTATGGTGAACAAGTTTAGTCGGCAATCCTTGGATATCCCATATCTTGATGTTGCAACGGCTGTGCGGGCTTTTAAGATGGGATTACAAAAAAGATTCTCAGTTTTATCAGGATCTTGTAATGAATCCCTGCAGGAATCTTGACGAAGCTCGTAACCGGGCCTTGAGATATATTCGCTTGGAGGATGATAAGAAGATGCAAGAGAGGATGAATTCCACCTCAACCTATGAATCAACCAACAGGAAATCAGAATCCTCGTATAAACCATATCGCTCTAAGCCATATGGCATAAATGACAACAAGATATTGAATGCTGTTAAAGACGAAGGATCCTGAAGAATATCCTGAATTATCTGAATATTGCTTTTCTGTTAACATACCTGAGTTAATGTATGCTATGCAGGGTTTAGGAGACAAAGCTAGGTGGCCTCGAAAGAATCAACAAAAAGCTGATTGGAAGGATAAATCCAAATGGTGTGCCTTCCATGAAGATTTCGGACATGTAACTGAGGATTGCATTGCCCTAAGAAAGGAAATAAGTTATCTTCTAAGCAAGGGATATCTGAAGGACCTCCTAGGAAGAAAGAAGAATAAGGGTCAGGATACTGAGAAGGATCCTGAACGAGCAGCATCACCTCCTGTGGATGCCAAGATAATCAACTTTATTTCAGGAGGATCCAACATTTGTGGGACTTCGTATTCTGCGGCCAAGAGACATGCAAAAGAAGCTAAGGCCGAGAGGGGAGATAAACCAGCTAGGATGACTACCCTCACAACTGATAAAGTGATCACTTTCGACAGTGATGACAGGGATACTGTCCAGGATCCTCACCATGATGCTCTCGTAATAACATTATACGTGGCTAACCATTTTGTACGCAGGATATTGGTGGATAATGGCAGCTCCGTCAACATAATCCAACTAGAAACTTTGAAAAGAATGAATGTATCTCCAATGGATATTACTTCAAAATCCACCGTGCTTGTTGGGTTCAGTGGAGAGTCCAGGAACACAGTGGGAGAGATAAAGTTACCAGTATATGTTGAAGGGGTCAACTCAATACAACGTTTCTGTGTGATGGACTCCCTATCCTGCTATAACATCATACTAGGCAGGCCATAGATCCATGATATGAAGGCTGTGCCATCGACTTATCATCAGTGCATCAAGATCCCTACCCCTTGGGGGGGTTGTCAAGGTTGATAGTGATCAGCAGGAGGCGAAGGAATGTTACGCATCCTCAATGAAATCCTCAACCAAGCCTAATGTAGCATAGCAATTAAAGATGCGGGCCCAGGATATCGTGGAGGCTTCGGAGCAGGATGTAAAGAAAGTTATCCTGGATTAGGATAATCCAGATATCTCGGTGCTCGTATGAACCAATATCCCTCAGGATATTGAAAATCAATTGACTAATTTTTTAAAATGCAGGATGTCGACGTTCGCGTGGAAACACGAGGATATGACAGGTATTTCCAAGGATATTATAACTCACAAGCTTGGAATTGACAGGTCTTTCAAGCCTATCCAGCAAAAGAGAAGGAAGTTTGCTCCAGAACGAAACATAATTATTCAAGAAGAGGTTAAAAGACTATTGAAGTCCAAGATGATCAGGGAAGTCAAATTTCCCAAGTGGCTAGCAAATGTGGTCGTGGTTCAAAAGAAGAATGGGAAATGGAGAGTTTGTGTAGATTACACAAACTTGAACAAAGCATGTCCTAAAGACCCATTCCCTCTACCTCATATAGACTCAATGGTGGATGCCACTTCCGGTCATGAGATGTTAACCTTCATGGATGCATCCTCAGGATTCCAGCAGATCCAAATGGAACCTTCAGACTAGGAGGATATTGCTTTCATGACACCAACAGGTATTTACTGTTATACTGCTATGCCTTTTGGTTTGAAAAATGCAGGTGCAACGTACCAGAGATTAGTGAACATGATGTTCAAAGACAAGCTGGGGGACACTATGGAGGTATACATCGACGACATGGTAGTAAAATCTAAAAAAGCTGAGGATCACCTCCAGGATATCAAGGGTGCATTTGATATCCTGGATCAGTATAACATGAAGCTAAATCCTGCTAAGTGCCATTTCGGATAAACTAAATCATAGCTATTTTGGATATCAGTATAACATGAAGCTTAATTTTACTGACCACTTAGCCATCCTGCCCGACATTTCGGGTTTCCTAAGCACATTCTTAACAGGATAATTAGTTTTAACATGAATCCTATGTGTCTCAAAATAATGTCTAAGTTTTGTTGATGCCATAACTAGGGCTAATATCAATTTTTCTAGATGAGAATATCTAGTTTCAGCATCTAATAAACTTTTACTAACATAATAGACAGGATACTGCTGACCTTCATGATCTTTTACGAGGATGGCACTTACCGCATTCCCTGACACAGCAAGGTATAGGGATAGTGGTTCACCATCTTCAGGTTTCATTAACAGAGGTGCGGTTAAATGATACTGTTTCAAATCCTGCAAGGCTGTTTCATGCTTTGCTCCCCATTCAAACTTCTTATTCTTCTTCGGGATATCATAAAACTCCTTGCACTTTTCCGAGGATCTTGAAATATCCTGGATCAGTATAACATGAAGCTATGATTTAGTTTATGAGCCTAGAAATGCCATAAAGTCTCAGGCTTTAGCTGACTTTGTGGCTGATTTCAGTAGTGACATTCAAAATGAAGTAGACTTAGAAGTACAGTAGCTGGGAGAAAACTTAGAATCCTGGACATTATATACTGATGGTGCTTCTAACGTAAGAGGTGTAGGTTTAGGTATACTACTAAAATCGCCACAGGGGGACATATTACCCCAGGCTATTAGATGTGAATTCTCTGCCACTAATAATGAAGCAGAATATGAGGCTTTAATTGCAGGATTAGAGTTGGCTAAAAATATGAATATTAAAAATTTGCAAGTATATGTCGATTCCTTGTTAATTACTAATCATTTTAAGGGATCATATGCAGTTAAAGGCGAGAAATTAATCGAGTATCTAGAAATTCTTAAAAAATTAGCAGGATATTTCGATATTTTTACACTTGAACAGGTACCAAGAGAGGATAATGTTGAAGCTGATGCCTTGGCGAATCTAGGATCATCAGTCAGGATACCGGAAGGAACCCGAATACCAATGTTACATATCTTATATCCTGCGATGAATCCTTAGGATAAGGAAGTACTAAGTATTCAGGATCCTGATGAGTATCCTGAGAAGGATCCCAAGTCCTGGATGGTTCCAATTATAAGATATCTCAAGGAAGGACACATCCCAAAGGATGAGAATCCTAAGGCCTTTAGAATGAAGGTATCACGATTCACTATTATAAATAATGTCTTTTATAAGAAATCTCTTGCAGGACCATATCTGAGGTGCTTAGAGGATCCCGGAACTAAGGAAGTGCTTCAGGATATACACGAAGGGGATTGTGGTAACCATACTGGGGGCAGGTCATTGTTCTCAAAGGCTTTAAGAACAGGATATTATTGGCCGACAATGAGGAAAGATGCTGCAGAATATGCTCGAAGATGTGATGCATGTCAAAGACACAGTAACATATTACATTAGCCGGCCGAACCACTTTATCCTATAGCTTCCCCTTGGCCATTCATGAAATGGGGGATGGATATAGTAGGGAAATTACCAAAAGCTCCAGGAGGAAAAGTCTTTATGCTGGCAATGACTGATTATTTCTCTAAGTGGGTTGAAGCTGAAGCATTTGTTAAAGTTAGAGACCAAGAAGTAGTATCCTTCATAAAGAGGAATATCCTGACCAGATTTGGAGTACCGACTGAAATCATTTGTGACAATGGATCCCAGTTTATAAATAAAAGGACTACTGACTTTTGCAAGAGTTGGGGAATCAAAATGATCACGTCTACTCCGGTACATCCTCAAGCAAATGGACAAGCAGAATCCTCAAACAAGATAATTGTCAACAACTTGAAAAAGAGACTAGGGGCTAAGAAAGGAAGATGGGTGTTTTGGTCATAAATCAAGCAATGATAGTGCAACCAAACTTTCTGTTGTGAGGTATGATGCTTGAATGAATGAACAACACTAAGGATCACTCTGAAATGTAATGAACAAGTGACACAAAGATTTATACGAGGAAAAAGCCCTTGATCAATGAATGATCTCCGGCATAAAAAACCTCGGGTGATGGAAACTACCGATCACCAACTCAAATTAAACAAGAAATGTATTACAACTTCGGATGATAGCGAGCTAATTACAAGGATCGCAATAGTGTATTGTGTAAAAAAGTGTGTAATCGCTAAGTGAATTGTTGAGAGCTGGTGAGAGCAGTTGCAATAGTGTGTGTGTAGCCAAAAATAGCCAAGTGTTTCTATTTAGCTCGCTATCTCGTTTAAATATGGAAAAATATCTAAGCTAACAAACATCCCGCATTTCATGCAAGTCCTCCACAAACTCCATAACGTCCACTTCAGTTAAGCACTTGCGGAATAAGCCATGGAATATGCTCCAGGAATATCGCCAAGACCAAGTCCAAGCTCGTACTCCTGCAAAACAATACCATATTCAAAGTAGACAATCGTTAGTATAAGGATCCTTATGATGATCCATGATCCTGATCCTACAATACTTTCTGAGGATCACTAATTCAGACAGAATTGAGGATCGCTAAACCCAACAGTAAATAAGGATCACTGATCATTGAGAAATCCTCCCCTAACAATTGCCCCCAAAATATAAGGAGTAATAATGTAAAATAACGAGTTATATTTTCTCGTTCTTATCCGCAATGAATCAATCGTATAACTAGCCGTTGTAGTCGGACTAGCCGTTATGAGCATGACGTCATTGAGGTGACTATCCTGCAAAATCATCATTATAAATTAAAGTTAGAGATAGGGATCAATTCGCATTTAAATTCAAGAGAAACTCCCTTTAAATCCACATCCGAAGATCAAACAGGTATTTCTCTTCCTTTTCTCCCTTTACGTTATCTTTTTCTGTTCATCTTCTTCTCTACCCTCATGACCAAGATGATGCTAAGATCCTCCCCGGCTAAGGATCACACAAAAGACAGTCCTCTCAAGAGCCAGGGGATCATCAAAGATTCAGGGAAAGAAAGATGCTGCTTCACTGATCCACAAATAGACAGAATCCGCCATTGTTTTCCAGCAAACACATATTTCAAACCATTTGATCCCACCGTTCTAAGTGATTATATCTCTGAAACATGGGTAGCTTTCCCTGTCACACCCTTCACAATAGGATACTCATATCCTTTCCCTGAATTCACCCAGTCTTTCTTCTCCCTCACCGGCATCTCCTACATTCAAGCTATGCCAATGATCTGGAAGGCTTGCCTCTGATCCGCCATCAATTCCTCGAGTACTTTGCTGATGTAAGGATCACTGACCTAGCTTAATTATCCTGCCCACTTGAGGATCATGTGATCCTAAACTTCACATTGTCTTTTTGCAGAAATATGCTGAAATCGAGGACTACGTAGGCAATGTTGAAGAGATTGAGCAGAAGTGTGTGGATCTCCAAAAGATCATGCTAGCCAAGGATAAGAAGATTGCCTCCCTTAAAAATGACGTCAATCTGGTAAAGAGGGAACTTGTCCTGCTCACATCACTGCCGACCAAGAGAAGGCTGAAATCACCAATGATGCCAAAGTCTCCGCTGCCATTGCTATGTACAAAACCAAGTTGCAAATGGCCGAAGAAGCTCAGGATCCTGACTTTGACAAGAGCAACTGGGACGTTGAGGGCTGGAGGGCAAGGTTGGCTGAGCTGGATGACGAAGAAGAGGCTGGTGAGGTCTTGGCAATCGAGGCGAGTGTCAGTGGCAAGGTGATGATGCTGGAGCTGGAGGGGATGGTGATGCAGCGAAGGTGTAGGCTGCATGAATGGACGATGAAGGACATTTCTAGACGTAGCCGGAGCCCAATTTTTTTAGAATTTGGTAGTTTATTTTGGTTATGGTGTTTTTTGTTGAACAATGATGGGTTGTATTTGAACAATAGTAATTAGGGCTAAGGATCATGGATCCTTTGAACAATAGGTAGGATTACAAATGGTGGAGGGATCCTCTGTTTGGGGGATGAAGCCATTGTGATCCTGCCGTCTTTTGAGTCCTGCACTTTCTAGACCTATGAACAATGGACACCCTTTGCCAACCCATGTGGACGGGCCACGTTTTGCTGGTAGAAACGTGGGTTGGCAATTTTGACAACCTTAAAGGGTTTAATCTTTTGTGAATAAAATAACTTTAACTTTTTGGCTATCTCCCGTGTTACTATCCTTGTTAGTACTTTACTTTTCAACCATTGTGATGTTCATTTTGTTTAAATTTATCAAATAAAGAAATATTTAACAAATATCCTCAAAAAGTTTAGGATATGATCAAGGATCACATATCCTATAGTCGACAATTTCTGAAAAGTAACATATTTTAAGGATCATAAGTTCAGTTGTCAAAGGATAAGGGTTACTCAAACGAATAATGAATAAAATCAAAATAGTTAAGGGTCATACCTAAGAATCCAAGTTAGGATTCTATCCTTTCCCACTTATAATCAGGATAACCCAAAAGACAAACCTTAGTAGAAAGTAAGGTTCAAAGATCCTTGGTCGTTTATCTCCAAAAACCTGAAATAGGATACAACTTGGGACTAAGCCAATATAAGATAAGAGTTAGTAACTGGGGACAAACCCAACAATTCTGGGGACAAGCCCAATATACTGGGGACAAGCCCCAAGGATAACGGGGGACAAGCCCAAAGGATAACTGGGGACAAGCCCAAAGGATTGTGTGTAAACTGGAGTATGGCCCTCACTAGCGACTATCCAAACTTAGTGACATGAAAATTCCAAAACCTTAGCTAACATGAAAACGTTAGAAACCTTAGGAACGGATGTATGGTACGTCTACCATTATACGTAGGATCCTGAATATAGCCAGTACAATGAAATTGTCAGCCCCTAAAATGAGTACTGGTCCCATCGCCATGAACTATACCAGGATCATCGTGCGCTACTGGCGAAACTGGGGACAGGCCCAAACTGGGGTCAAGCCCAAATAATTGGGGTCAAGCCCAAATAACTGGATACTTCTGTGGATACTCAATCCTTAGTTAAGGATACCTGAACCTTCAAAACTCAGAATCAAGTGAAAGGAGGATAAAGGATGCAGGATCCTTATCCTTATATGAGATAATTAAAGAATGAAATAGTTAGATATCAGAATATTACCAGAAAGAGGATCATCTGTCTTATAAGGATCCTTCAAGGATACTTGTCATGTAAGGATCATGGATCCTTGTCACATGAAATATTTCTTCAAATGGACAGCATTCCAAGCTCTTGGTAGCAAATCACCTTCCATTGTTAGCAATCGATATGCCCCCTTTCCTACCTCAGCTTCAATCAAGTAAGGGCCTTCCCACTTTGGTGCCAACTTCCCATCAGCAGGATTGGTAGTATTCTGAAATGCTTTCCTTAACACCATATCACCAACTTGGAATTTCCGGATCCTGACATTTTTATTGTAGGCTCCAGCCATCCTTTGTTGATAACTAGCCATCCTGATCCTTGCCAAATCCCTGATTTCTTCTATAGTATCCAAGTCTTGGACCAAGTTTTCAGCATTTTCTTCAGGATCACGAATGCTTGTTCTTGCAATTGGAACCACCATCTCTGTAGGGATCACTGATTCTGCCCCAAATACCAAAGAAAAAGGAGTTTGGCCTGTGGCATTCTTGGGAGTTGTCCTATCAGCCCAAAGCACATAAGGTAGTTCTTCTGCCCATTTTCCTTTCTTGGACCCAAGCTTCTTCTTCAAATTGTTGATGATGATCTTGTTGGATGATTCTGCCTGACCATTAGCTTGTGGGTGGACTGGTGTTGATGTTATCATCTTAATCCCCCAGTTGTCACAAAAGTTAGTGGTTCTATTCCCAATAAATTGGGATCCATTATCACAAACAATCTCAGAAGGGATACCAAATCTAGTAATAATGTTTCTTTTAATAAAGGATATAACTTCCTTTTCTCTGACTTGAGCAAAGTCTTCAGCCTCTATCCACTTAGAGAAGTAATCAGTCATAGCAAGCATGAATACTTTTCCACCAGGTGCCTTAGGAAGCTTTCCAACTATATCCATTCCCCATCTCATGAATGGCCAGGAAGAGGATATAGGATGCAAGAGCTCTGCTGGTTGGTGAAGGATATTACTATGCCTCTGACAAGGATCACACTTCTTGGCATACTCCACAGCATCCTTCTTCATAGTGGGCCAATAGTATCCTGTCCTCAGGATCCTTGAGAATAATGCCCTGCCCCCAGTGTGGTTTCCACAATCTCCTTCATGGAAATCCTTTAGGAGTTCTTGGATTTCAGGATCCTCAATGCATCTTAGATATGGTCCTGCAAGAGATCGTTTATACAACATATTATTTAATATTGTAAATTGAGATACCTTAATTTTGAAAGCCCTTGGGTTTTCTCCTGTAGGAATCTCTCCATGTTGTATGTATCTCATGATTGGGAGGATCCATGATCCTGAATGAGGTTGCGTATCACCACTAGGGATGATTGCAGAATATTCTCCTATCTCCATAGTTATATGATCCTCAATGGCAGGGGTTAGGATATGGATAATAGGGAACCTTATATCCTCCGGGATCTTCAAGGATGATCCTAGATTGGCTAATGCATCAGCTTCTGCATTCTCTTCCCTTGGTACCTGTGTCAAACTAAAGGATACAAAAGAGAGTGCCAATTCTTTGACTATCTCTAAATATTTGATTAGCTTCTCACCTTTAACAGCATAGGATCCATTAAAGTGATTAGTAATGAATCTACATGTACCTCAAGATACCTGATCCTCATATGCTTAGCAATTTGCAAACCAGCTATCAAGGCTTCATACTCAGCCTCATTGTTGGTAGTTTGAAATTCACAAGCTATGGAGTGGGGTATTATGTCCCCCTGTGGCGATTTTAGTAGTATTCCAAGTCCTGTTCCTATTACATTGGAGGCTCCATCAGTGAATAGAATCCAAGGATCCTTGGTTTCTTCAAGCTGTTGGACTTCTAACTCAACCTCCTTTTGCAAATCACTACTAAAATCTGCCACAAAGTCAGCTAAGGCTTGGGATTTGATGGCAGTCCTTGGTTCATATCTTATATCATATGCACTTAGCTTCACTGCCCACTTAGCCATCGTTCCTGACATTTCAGGTTTCCTGAGAACATTCTTAATTGGAAAATTAGTCTTAACAATAATGACATGAGTCTCAAAATAATGTCTTAATTTAGTAGATGCCATAATTAATGCAAGGATAAGTTTTTCTAAGTGTGAATACCTGGATTCAGCATCAAGTAAACTCTTACTTACATAATAAACAGGATGTTGTATACCTTGGTGATCCTTAACAAGGACCGCACTTACTGCTTTTATGGATACTGCTAAGTATAAGGATAACACATCCCCCTTTTCTGGTTTCATCAAGGCAGGGGCTGAGGATAGGTAATCCTTAAGAGCTTTGAGGGCACTTTCATGCTTCTCAATCCATTCAAATTTCTTGTTCTTCCTCAGGATGTCATAGAATTCCTTGCACTTTTCTGAGGATTTGGATATGAACCTGTTCAAGGCTGCGATCCTGCCTGTCAATCTTTGCACATCCTTAGCATTGGCAGGAGATTTGATATTCACAATAGCCTTGATTTGCTCTGGACTTGCTCCAATGCCCCTCTTTGTCACCATATAGCCTAAGAATTTACCTGCCTTAACACCAAAATGACACTTGGAAGGATTAAGTTTCATATTAAATTTATCAAGGATATTGAATGCTTCCTCCAAGTCTTTAAGGTGATCCTCAGCTTTCTTGGACTTAACTACCATGTCATCAATATAGACTTCCATAGTGTGTCCAATTTGTTCCTTGAACATCATATTGACAAGCCTTTGGTAAGTAGCACCTGCATTCCTTAGTCCAAATGGCATAGCAATATAACAATATATACCAGTTGGGGTCATAAAGGCTGTATCCTCTTGATCAGATGGTTCCATCTGAATTTGTTGAAATCCAGATGAAGCATCCATAAAAGTCAACAACTCATGACTCGCGGTAGCATCCACCATGGAGTCAATGTGGGGTAATGGGAAAGGATCCTTGGGACATGCCTTGTTTAAGTCAGTAAAATCGACACATACCCTCCACTTTCCATTTTTCTTTTGAACAACAACCAAATTGGCTAACCATCTTGGATACTTAACCTCTCTTATCATACCTGCCCGAAGTAGTTTGTCTACCTCTTCCTGGATAATAGCATTGCTTTCAGGTGCAAACTTCCTCCTCTTTTGATGAATTAGCTTGAATGACCTGTCAATGCCAAGTTTGTGGGTAATTATATCTCTAGATATACCTGTCATATCCTCATGTTTCCAGGCAAAGGTAGTTTTCCTTCTTTTAAGGAAGGATACTAGCTCCTGTTCAATGTCGCTAAGGATACTTTAATTGCTATTGCTCCCTTGGTCTTGAGGCTGGCTTCATTGAGGATGTATAACAATTCTTAGCCTCTTGTTAATCACTCTCAATTTTCACCACTCCCCATGGACTTGGAAGCTTTACACACTGATGATAGGTAGATGGGACTGCCTTCATGTCATGTATCCACGGCCTGCCAAGGATAACATTACAACACGATAAGCAATCTATAACACAAAACTTTTGATAAGAATGCAATCCTTCAATATAGATTGGGAGTTTGATGTCCCCCAATGTATTCTTAGTTTCTCCACTGAATCCCACAAGTACTGAGGATCTTGGGATAATGTTAGACTCTGGGATATTCATCTTCTTGAGGACATCAAGCTGAATGATGTTCACAGAGCTTCCTCCATCTATAAGGATCATGCGAACAAAGTGGTTAGAAATAAATAATGTAATTACAAGACCATCATGATGAGGATCCTGGACGTCAACACGATCATCCTCATCAAAAGTTATGACTTTATCCTGGGTGACAACGGAGGTTCGGACGGGTCTGTCTCCATTATCCATCTTGGTTTCCTTAGCATGTCTTTTTGCTGCTAAAAAGGAGGTACCACAGATGTCTGATCCACCGGATATGAAGTTTATGACTTGTGCATCTGCTGGAGGAGCAGGAGCCCTTTCCGGGATCCTTTCAGGATCCTGGATCCTTGACTTCTTTCGTCCCAAAAGCTTTTTCAAATGCCCCTTGCTCAACAAGTAACCAATTTCCTTTCTCAGTGAAATACACTCTTCAGTGAGATGCCCAAAATCCTCATGATATGCACACCACTTGGATTTATCCTTTGTAGCAGCTGGTTTATCACTCTTTCTTGGCCACCTAGCTTTCTCACCTAGATTCTGTATTGCAAGGATTAGTTAATTATTATCAACAGAAAAACAGTATTCAAAAATAGGAGGATAATCCTCATCATCCTCTTCTTGTTCCACTGCATGAACGTTCTGGTTATCAGATCTGTTGTAAGACTTTGATTTGTTGTTCCTGAAGTAGGATCCTTGCTTCTCCTGTTTTGAGGATCCTGTCAATCTATCCTGGATCCTTTTGTCATCCTCTAGGCGGATGAACCTAAGGGCCCTGGTTCTTACTTCATCAAGATTCCTGCAAGGTGTCATCACAAGATCATCATAGAATAATGAATCCCTAAGTAATCCCATTTTAAAGGCTTCTACAGCCGTAGCAATATCCAAATTAGGAATATCTAAGGATTCTTTACTAAACTTAGTGATGTAATCTCTAAGTGATTCATTTTGACCCTGTGTTACCCTATATAGATCACTAGTTAATCGTTCAAACTTTCTACTACAAGAGAATTGACTATTAAACAAGTTAACTAGATTAGCAAATGAAGTAATAGAGTAAGGGGGAAGACTTAGTAGCCATTTAAGAGCAGATCCTATGAGTGTGGATCCAAATCCCTTGCATAGACATGCTTCTTTTAACCTTTCAGGAATTGGATTGATCTCCATCCTCTCCCTGTATTGAGCTACATGCTCCTCTGGATCTGTTGAACCATCATCCAGTTTCATGGATGGTATCTGGAATCTTTTGGGTATCTCAGCATCACATAAGGGTGGTGCAAAACGAGATATCCTATGGCTACCATCTGCAATTTCAGGAATGGGTTTAACCACTCCTGGAACACTGGATATCATATCCTTGAGCTTCTGTAACTCCCTGGCCATAGCCTGATTGATACCTGTATCCTGCATTAAGCCATGGTTAGTGTTGTATGAATTATTAAAAGTGTTACCTCCCACAGGATTAGTGTTTGGAATTCCAGAAGTGTATCCATATTGGCGGGATTCCGGTATGATCGAAGGACCAGATGAAGCAATGGTTTGCATTGGTATGAAGTCTCCTTGATGAACATCCGAGCTCTGAGGCTGCACACTTCTCAAGAATCCTTGATCCTGAAAGACGTTGGATCCTTGAAGTTGAGATGATCCTTGAACCTGAAAGGATCCTGGGACAATAGAGAATCCTTGGACCTGGGAGGATCCTTGGATCTGGGAGGATCCTTGGACCTGGGAGGATCCTTGGACCCGGGAGGATCCTTGGACCCGGGAGGATCCTTGGACCCGGGAGGATCCTTGGACCCGGGAGGATCCTTGGACCCGGGAGGATCCTTGGACCCGGGAGGATCCTTGAACTGCATGCATTCGCAAATATCCTCCTGAGCTGAAGGATCCTTGATGCTGAATAGAGGATCCCGATGGCTGAAAATAGGATCCCTGAGGCTGGTAGTGAGAGCCAAATGCCTGACTCATTGTTGTTGTTCCATGACGTCTTCCTGGTAATTCACCCAAGTATTGCACATCCGGAACTGCTGAGTGCTGGGAAGTTATGACTGGAGTGTCGAAGTTCAGCGACCTTGGCATCAGAGGAGAGTGATCCTCCACTGATTTCTTCTGTTTCTTGATCTCAGCGATCTCCCGGAGGATCCTTTCGTTGGTTTTGTCCTGCTCCTATGCGTGATTCCTCATCTGCAAAATCAGAGCATAAAGATCATTAGTAGTAGGATTAGTTGAAACAGAAGAAGTTGGTGGTTTTGTGAAAATGGGGGTTTGTCTCTTCGCAGCATTCTCAGCATTCTTCTGGGATCCAGAAGGTGGTGGAGGCAAAGGAGGAACGCCTTGTGAAGAACTGATTGCCGGCATAGAACTTGATGTATTCTTTTTTGAGGAAGCCATCTGCTTGGTTGTAATGAACCGAAATGACCACAAAAGTATGAATTTTCTTAGGAATGAAGCACCAATTTCCCCACGGTGGGTGCCAAACTGTTTTGGTAAAAAATCAAGCAATGATAGTGCAACCAAACTTTCTGTTGTGAGGTATGATGCTTGAATGAATGAACAACACTAAGGATCACTCTGAAATGTAATGAACAAGTGACACAAAGATTTATATGAGGAAAAAGCCCCTGATCAATGAATGATCTCTGGCATAAAAAACCTCGGGTGATGGAAACTACCGATCACCAACTCAAATTAAACAAGAAATGTATTACAACTTCGGATGATAGCGAGCTAATTACAAGGATCACTATAGTGTATTGTGTAAAAAAGTGTGTAATCGCTAAGTGAATTGTTGAGAGATGGTGAGAGCAGTTGCAATAGTGTGTGTGTAGCCAAAAATAGCCAAGTGTTTCTATTTAGCTCGCTATCCCGTTTAAATATGGAAAAATATCTAAGCTAACAAACATCCCGCATTTCATGCAAGTCCTCCACGAACTCCATAACGTCCACTTCAGTTAAGCACATGCGGAATAAGCCATGGAATATGCTCCTGGAATATCGCCAAGACCAAGTCCAAGCTCGTACTCCTGCAAAACAATACCATATTCAAAGTAGACAATCGTTAGTATAAGGATCCTTATGATGATCCATGATCCTGATCCTACAATACTTTCTGAGGATCACTAATTCAGACAGAATTGAGGATCACTAAACCCAACAGTAAATGAGGATCATTGATCATTGATAAATCCTCCCCTAACAATGGGCAGAAGAGTTACCCTTTGTTTTGTGGGCTGATAGGACGACAGTGAAAAGTGCAACTGGCCAAACCCCGTTTTCCTTGGTGTTTGGAGCAGAAGCGGTGATCCCAACAGAAATGGTGATACCTACAGCGAGATCCAACCTCAGGGATCCTGAGCAGAATCCTGAAGTCCTATGCCAGGAACTGGATACTATTGATGAGACAAGAGACGCAGCAAGGCTAAGGATGGCAGCATATCAACAGAGGATATCTAAAGCATATAACAAGAATATAAGGACTAGAAGATTTCAAGTTGGAGATTGGGTATTGAGAAAGGCTTTTCAGAATACTACTAATCCTGCTGATGGAAAGTTGGCTCCAAAATGGGAAGGACCCAATGAGGTTGAATCAGAATCAGGAAAAGGAGCATAACGACTCAAGAATATGGAGGGGGATATGCTACCGAGATCCTGGAATGCTATACATCTAAAACTCTATTTCAAGTGAGTATGGAATTTAAATTCTAACTCAGGATGGTATGGATTCTGTCTTTTTTATTAAATTTTAATATTATTTACTGTTTTGAACCCATTACTGACTTAAGCATCGGAGGGGTGTTAGCCAGGCTAACACCCACCTTAGCTTACAGTTTTTTTGCAGTATATGCTTCGAGATATAGCTCCAGGATATACATTTAGGATACTTCAGGAGGTTAGAGGATTGGACCCTCTCTCACGTCTAAGGGATCCTGATCCCTTCACATGTTTAAAGGTATTCACCTTTCTTCCGAATTGGGTTTAAACACCCCGCCTGGAGCGCAAGTTATTCGGGAATAGTTCAAGGTGGCGGGACCAGTTCATGTAAAAGTGGCTGACAATTTCGTTACTGTTGGCTATATCCTGAATCCTAAAGGTATATGAGGATTGATCACCCTCTCTCACGAAAGGGTATTTTCATACCCTCTAAGGTTTAAAGGTTATCACCTTTCTAAGTCTTGGAGTTTATACACTCCCGCCTGTAGCGCATGAAAATTTAGGATTTTCCCCAGGATACTAAGGATTTATCTCCAGTATATTTTTGGGTTTAACCCCTGTAACACAAGAATTGTCTAAACAGTTGGAACTGATATTCAAAAATTTTCTAAGTGTTTAGAGACTTCATGCACAGGGGACATTCCTTCTAAAGCAATTGTGTGAAGCTCAAAAGATCAAAATTGGGCTAAGTGTCTCGGACTGGGGACATCTTAGTGGGAAAAGTCACAAAAGGGGTTTAATACTAGGGTTACACTCAATTCCTGGTATGATCTTTCCTTTGTGAACCTTACATGAATTGTTTAACTCTGTTTAAGGCTCAAAGCATCCTGATTAGGATATATCATCAAGATATATTCTCGGAATACGATTCAGGATATCCGGTTAGAATATCTGGGATACAATACTTGAATTTAAAAAAATCAGAGTTAAAAATGCTATCAAAACAACGTTTTTAAGTTCTAAGCAAACCATATTTTTCCTTTAAAAACCCTATTGTTCGAGATTTTGTAGAATAAACTGTTTTAAAGATATTGGTTGAGTATACTGGTCAAGATATTTTGCAAAATTGAAATTCGAACTAAGCAACGAAAAATTTAAAAGCAACAACAAATAAGTCAGAAGATGATATTATTTAAAAATAAACGATGCCAGCCGATAACCAAAGGCTTCGTCCTAAAACCTAGGACCCATCCACCCTTGGTTATCAAATTGTTTTAATACAGGAAATAAAATGGTTCAAAGGAAAGAGAAAATAAAATTGTTCAAACAAGCATAACTCTCAAATTTAAGGGGAATAAATTTTAGGAGGCAGCGCCTTCTTCGTTCGTGACATTTTCAGCAGCATCCGTCTCAGGATCAACCTGAGCATCCATCTCAGCATCAGTTGGTTTTTCGACTGCCTTTGAAGATCCTTCAGCTGCAGGTTTAGCAGAAGTGCCGCCGAGACTCCTTAGCTTTGTTTCCCAGGCATTGATGTCCCAAGAAGGACATTCGAAGCCTAGTGCTTTGGCTTCGTGGGCCATCTTTAGCCTGGCCTGGAGAAGGGAAGTGATAACGGAACTTTTAAGGCTTTCCCGGTAGCTGATCATGTCCTGTTCGTGTTGAGTATGGGCAGCATCAAGATCGGCTTGGGCCTTGAGAGCAGCTTTGTTGAGGGCGGCCTGGTGTTATTGGGTCATAGCCTTGAACTTGTCCTCGTAATGCCGAGATTTGGCGGCTGCAATCATACCCTGATCAGAGATGGTAACCTCGGCATTCTTCAACTTGGATTCAAGCATCTTGTTGAGCCCATAGGATTCTTGATATAAATGAACCAGACGTTCGAGACCCTGCAAAGTAAGAGGACAGGTATTGGTTTTAATAAATACTTATAAGCGGTATAAGGTACAGGATATGGCCCGAGGATATTAACCTGGTTAAGAAAAGAAGTCATGAATCCGCTTGCCTCAATGAACCCATGATTTTCATAGGGGAATGTATCAGAGATAACAGGAGAATCAGGCTCTTTCCTTTTACGGGAACTTAAACTCCAGGGCTTAGTAGCTGGCGAAGGTTTGGGAATGATGATGGCCTTGGAGCTGCTGGGCTTGGATGAGGTCGTGGCCTTGGGACTAGGTTCCTTCTTGATCTGGACCTGATCAGAATAACTGTCCAGCTCATCAAGGTCGAAAACCTCAGGGATCTTGGCTGGTGCTGCATAAAGGGAAAAGTCCTCCATCCTTATTACTCTTGATCTGGACCTGATCAGAATAGTTATGAGCTAGTTTGTAAATGTGTAAAATTATGCCCATTAGGTGTTTGTTAAAATGCCTAAATGAAAACTAAAATGTTGAAATTTCAAGTGAAACGCATGTTTGAATAATATGGCGAATTATGCGAAACATGAAGCGATAAGAGTTCTAAACATTATGTTGATTTAGACTTAATTATGTAAACCATGTGATCGAAAGTAGTTAACTTTTGATAAGTTAAGTTAACTAATGATGAAGTCGAATAGAAGTTTCAACATAGAAAATAAGTTAGGTGGAATAGTCGTGATTGTTAATGACTAATCTAACCGCCTTGTAAATGTTGACAATAGTTTGACGTTTAACGAGTTAGGTGGAGGCTTGGGAACGAAGCGGTCAAACGAATCAAGTACGAGAAGAAAAGCGTAAACCGGATGAGAGGTAAGTGAAACTTACACCTTTTTGTAGAATACTTATTTATTCTATAAGTATAAACTCGATAAAGATAATATTGGAAATATGGATTCCGACGCGATTGATACAAGTCGGAACATATACAAAATTGATAAAAACCACGGTTTATGGAAAAAGGGGCGAAACGGTAATTTAGTCATGTAATGACTAAGAAATTATGAAATTTCGTTAAGGTTACCTTATAGTGTAACTAATAATGTGAAAAGGGGGTAAAAGTGGAAATTTAGTCAAGTGTCAACTAATGTAAACCGAAGCTAAAAGGATACCCATAGCGTAAGACAAAATGGGCTAAATAAGTAAGGAAAGGGATCTAATGAAAGAAAAATCCGAAATGGGTCGGATGGGCAAATTGGTAATTAAAAACCACGTTTTGCTACATAAGTAAATGTTTCGTCATATAGGCCAAACGGGTCAAATGGTGTGATAACGCCATTTGACAATATCGACTAATGTGGTTGTCAAGTCTTATGTTAACAGGAGTGATTAGCAATTCGGATAATTGCGCCGCCATAGAATATGTGGTAATTAAAGCGAGGTATAAATCAGGTCTATTTGTTGACCCGAGCCTGGTACGCGTGTTAGAATTATAGCTAAAAGCGATATTTTGGTCAAATATTAGTGAACGTCCTTCGTCTCAAAATGAAGGACTACAATTGACCATAAAGCCCTTGAAGGGTAAATGGGGCAAACAACCTTTAAGAGTTGTTTAGAAATAAGCGTTTTGTTAAATTGAGTCCTTGTGATATGTATAAAAATTGGAGATAGGATGTAAACTAAAACGAAGCGTGATTTGAGCTTGAAAATGTAAATACCCTTAACGGGTAAAAATGAATAGATATGCAAAACGGGTTAAGATTTGCATAAGAACCCGCAATTTTAACCTTGGATATTTGTAAACGGATATAATGTGATTTACATGACATTTTAAAGGTAACTAACAAGTTTATTTGATCAAAACACAAACGGGTCAAAAATTGTCAAAATTTAAATTTCAAGCCGAGAGGTTGAAACCTAAAAATTTGTGAATTCAGATGTCGGGTTTTACTCCATGAGATGGAGAATTAAATTACGGTCGCGTAGGAAAAAGAATCACGCGAATCGGATAAGTAAAACAAAAGTTATGAAGCTTCGAAGTTAGAATTTTGATTGAAAACGGAGCTGGGCAAATGCAACAGCAAAACAAGCACATTCTGTCGAAAATGGGGCGTGGCGTAGTGTGATGCCCCTTCGCGTACGTCGATGCCCCTAAATTCCAAAAATTGTTTGAATTTTGTTGTTTTGACCCATATGACATGTTTAAACATGTTATTTAACTACCAAATCTAACTTTTAAGTTGGTTTTGGTCATAGGTGAATGTCAAGAGTTTCCGGATGAAGATCAAGCTAATCTAAAAACCGAACACACAAGATTAAAGCTTCCGCACAACCTTATGCCGTAACTTTCAAATGATGAACCCAACTACATTTTGTTGTAAAACTTTTAAACTGTAAATTTTTTTTAATAAACCCATACTTTTATATGTGATGTGTATATGTAAATGCACAACTAATTGTCGTTTTTAGTACTAAAACCCTTTTATAATAGTAAGGGTGTTACAAGTTGGTAATCAGAGCTCACCGTTAAAGATTAAAGTGTGTTCGGTTCGAGACTTGATCGCAAATCCGGTAAGTACAAGTATGTTAACGGTTAGTACGATTAAAGTGTTATGAACAACACATAGGGTTATCGTGTAATACACGTTACCCCAACGAAAATGATTGGTATAGTCAACGAAATCACGTGCGTTGACACACACAGTAAAAAGCCTTGTATTACAGTACGGGTGTTTATTAATGTCGAAATTACTAACTTTTGTAAATGTTTAGTTGAAGGACACTCGCATCTGAAGATAGCGGGAGTGTAACAAATCTCGGATATGACGGAGGAACGGTCTGAAGTATGACGGGCAGAGCGTACTCGCCAAGGACCTAAATCGCGTAAAAGTCACGAGTAAGGTGAATAGCAAGGAAAGCCCATTAGGGCAAGCATTACAGGTGCACGTTTTAAATTTATTGCATGAATAGTAATATGCAACAAATACGTAGAGACTGACCGTTGCATATGTAAATTAAAAACTTGGAAAAACCCGAATAGAGTATCTATCCAGGATATTATTTCCAAGAAAACTAAATAGAGGCGTTACTTACATGGGGTGTAATGTGAAAATTATAAAAAGGTCACGTGTGTCATGTGTTGATCGCTTACTTTGGCCAAGTAAGTAGTGAACACATGATATCATTAAGTTCTTATGATGGACACATTTACGTCCGATGTAGTAAGGGCGGGGTGAATGGGACCAACTAAAATGGTACCCAAATGAATCAAATAAATAAGATGTTTGATAGTAAACGTAAACGCAAGTCGGACGACGGAAGCGTATTACGTTAAAATAACGAGCCCGGGAGAAGGGACGAGGATTAATGTAAATAAAGATATAAATGAATGACACGGAAAATTCGCAAAAATAAGTTCTTTTGGACGAAAGAGCCATGATTGACAAAATGGGCAAGTAAAACCAAAGTATAGATGATCCGCATGGTCATAAAAACGAAAGTATTGCCAACATGAAAAAGATAATCAATGTTGTTAACTTGGGTCGTAGTAAAGAGAGGATGACGATGATAATCGTCAATTAGAATCTATAAGGCCGTCAGGGATGGTCACATAGAGAATAAAAGACATGGTTGAATAAAAGCGATGGATTTCGCTATGACGCTCAAATAAATCGAAGCGAAGTCTTAATGCATACCGGAAGAGTTGCAATGATAACAACTTCGGTAAAACACCCGGTTGATGGGTAAGGATTTAAATACATTCGTAGACCGAGCAACGGGAACGCAGAGGAAAGTCAAAAGACTCGGGTTTCGAGTCAAGACTAAAAGACGATAAGATACTGCAGATAGAAATTTTGATAAATTACGTTCAACTATTTTAAAGTTGAACGTGTCGAACAAAGAATGAAGTTTGACATTCATAAGTGATAAAATTTCACACGAACAAGTCAAAACGAATTAAATAAAGAATAACGCTTGCTAATGTAAGTAAGTGCGAACCGAATAAATAAAAGCGCGGAATGTTAATAAACCTATACAAGGGGTTATGGGCGCTAAAAACCTTAAGGTAAAAGAACCCGGGTAATGGGTTGCAAAGAAATATAGGTGAGAACCAGATAATGGTAAGCGTAGAATAAACCGACGTTTGAATGACGTAAGAAGTCATAAAGTCGGAAAATTTGTCTGAAAATAAACGAATGAAGTTTTAGACTACGGTCATGGTCAACTAAAGTTCAAAAGCAAAAATAAATGATTCCAAACATAACAAGGGACGCCTTGACGCTATATATGTATATATATATACATTTAAATAATGATGCGAGTAAAAGATGAATCTACGGGATCATCGTAACTTTCGGGGATACGAGCAGTGTTAAGGTCTACGGGATCAAAATGACCCCCAGGTCACGAATAAAAAGGAAATAAACCATGGGGGCCCCGTTAAAAAGGGGTGAAGACCTAAAGGAATAGCCTACGAGGCTAAGTGAAAGAACCTACGGGTCAATAGAGGAAACGAGGGAACTTGTTACGATTCCCCGCATAAAACGAGAACGGAAAGGAATACATTATGGGTTGTCAATTTTCTTGGTATGAGTAATTGACATAGTTAAAAGGAAGAACGTTAAACTAAAATTCAGTATTAGTAAGAAACAACGTTTTAACAAATGTGAATATTATGAGACGAATTCGGAAAATGATTAATATCAAAGAATATAGATCTTGACACCGTTAGGTGCAAGACGATACATTTGAAAGAAGGATTTTCGATAATGAAAAGTCTACATAAACTTAAACAAGACGTGATGTGATCACGGTCACAAAAAGTAATATAGAATAAAAACATGTCGTAACGCGAGTTACGAGATATGAAATCAGAAAACACGCAAAAGGCCGGGTAGGCAATAAGATATACCCAAATGACGGGGTATAAAGTGACGACGACTAATCAGTCTAGCCGGTAAAACCTTTCAAAGTCAGACTAGTGTTATGACTTATACAAAGTGCTTGTCGATATAAGATTAGCTCGAAGTCAGCATGTTGAAAATAAATACAACCGAGTGATCAGATGACAACTTGGTCAAATAAGTGACCAGAATAAGAAATACAAGATGAAAGTATCGGCCTATGAGGCCATACACATAAAAGGCGCATGCGCTTTGAAACCAAAAAGACATTACCATACTTTCCTGGTAATATTATTATGTGCGAGCAATGCTCAAGTGATCACCGAAACTAAGGTTCAGATGACCTAAACTAATAGAGTACGTGAGAAAGGTTTTGGGGACGAAACTTCTTTAAGGGGGGTAGACTTGTAACACCCCAAAAACGGGTTTGATAATCAAACCACATTAAAGTGACGACGGGTAAAATACCGTTAGTGGTAAAAATTTACCCGGTAAATATTAGTATTCAATTAAAAGGATGATAAATACTTTGAGAAAACAAAGTATATAGAAGGCCCGAGTTAACGAGACTTAAAATAAACTTAGTTATAATTTCCCCAAACCCACTAAGTTAACTAGGAATATTCAACCCAGTTAATAAGTGGGAATATTGTAAAAAAATAAGTAGGTTGTGGCCTACTTAATAACGAACCGAACATGAGGGGTTAAATTGGGATAACTTAACAAAGTTATTTAATAAAAAGAAATCAAAACAAAACACACACTTGAAGTGTGTGTTCTGTGATCGAGCAGGGCCGACACCCCAGGAGCCAAACCCTAAACTCCAACATAATCATCAAATGGGATGATCAATCGAAGGCCAAATTCGGATTTGAATACATATAAACGATCACCAAGTCAAGGAGATCGTAAGGTATGTCAAATTTTTAACATTCATGAAGTTGTGAAAATTAGTTAACTTTGCATGATGCGATCTATGTATGAATCGTAGAGGCTATGGCCGAATTAATGAAGTGTGATTGCTTAGGAACAAACCCTAAATAGAAATTTGAAGTAAAATTGTTATGATTTGAATAATTTGATGATTTACCACACTTAGACAAGTGGATTTTGATTATGCAGTGAAGATGATGATATACACATGTATAAGATCATCATATTTGATAGTAGAAACAAGGCACTCGAACAAATTACATGATTTGGGTACTTGTTCATATATGATTGATATGGATGATGATGTTAATCTTGATAAAAATGACTAGTTATGAGCTAGTTTGTAAATGTGTAAAATTATGCCTATTAGGTGTTTGTTAAAATGCCTAAATGAAAGCTAAAATGTTGAAATTTCGAGTGAAACGCACGTTTGAATAATATGGCGAATTATGCGAAACATGAAGCGATAAGAGTTCTAAATATTATGTTGATTTAGACTTAATTGTGTAAACCATGTGATCGAAAGTAGTTTACTTTTGATAAGTTAAGTTAACTAATGATGAAGTCGAATAGTAGTTTCGACATAGTAAATAAGTAAGGTGGAATAATCGTGATTGTTAATGACTAATCTAACCGCCTTATAAATGTTGACAATAGTTTGACGCTTAACGAGCTAGGTGGAGGCTTGGGAACGAAACGGTCAAACTAATCAAGTACGAGAAGAAAAGCATAAACTGGATGAGAGGTAAGTGAAACTTACACCTTTTTGTAGAATACTTATTTATTCTATAAGTATAAACTCGATAAAGATAATATTGGAAATATGGATTCCGACGCGAGTGATATGAGTCGGAACATATACAAAATTGATAAAAACCACGGTTTATGGAAAAGGGGGCAAAACGGTAATTTAGTCATGTAATGACTAAGAAATTATGAAATTTCGTTAAGGTTACCTTATAGTGTAACTAATAATGAGAAAAGGGAGTGAAAATGGAAATTTAGTCAAGTGTCAACTAATGTAAACCGAAGCTAAAAGGATACCCATGGCATAAGCCAAAATGGGATAAATAAGTAAGGAAAGGGATCTAATGAAAGAAAAATCCGAAATGGGTCAGATGGGCAAATTGGTAACTAAAAACCAGGTTTTGCTACAAAAGTAAATGTTTGGTCATATAGGCCAAACGGTCAAATGGTGTGATAACGCCATCTGACAATATCGACTAATGTGGTTGTCAAATCTTATGTTAACAGGAGCGATTAGCAATTCGGATAATTGCGCTGCCATAGAATATGTTGTAATTAAAGCGGGGTATAAATCGGGTCTATTTGTTGACCCGAGCCAGGTACGCATGTTAGAATTATAGCTAAAAGCGATATTTTGGTCAAATATTAGTGAACGTCCTTCGTCGCAAAATGAAGGACTACAATTGACCATAAAGCCCTTGAAGGTTAAATGGGGCAAACAACCTTTAAGAGTTGTTTAGAAATAAGCGTTTTGTTAAATTGAGTCCTTGTGATATGTATAAAAATTGGAGATAGGATGTAAACTAAAACGAAGCGTGATTTGAGCTTGAAAATGTAAATACCCTTAACGGGTCAAAATGAATAGATATGCAAAACGGGTTAAGATTTGCATAAGAACCCGCAATTTGAACCTTGGATATTTGTAAACTGATATAATGTGATTTACATGATATTTTAAAGGTAAGTAACAAGTTTGTTTGATCAAAACACAAACGGGTCAAAAATTGTCAAAATTTGAATTTCAATCCGAGAGCTTGAAACCTAATAATTTTTGAATTCAGTTGTCGGGTTTTACTCCATGAGATGGAGAATTAAATTACGATCGTGTAGGAAAAAGAACCACGCGAATCGGATAAGTAAAACAAAAGTTATGAAGCTTCGAAGTTAGAATTTCGATTGAAAACGGAGCTGGGAAAATGCTGCAGCAAAACAAGCACATTCTGTCAAAAATGGGGCGTGGCGTAGCGCGACGCCCCTTAGCATATGGCGACGCCCCTAAATTCCAAAAATTGTTTGAATTTTGTTGTTTTGACCCATATGACTTGTTTAAACATGTTATTTAACTGCCAAAGCTAACTTTTAAGTTGGTTTTGGTCATAGGTGAATGTCAAGAGTTTCCGGATGAAGATCAAGCTAATCGAAAAACCGAACACACAAGATTAAAGCTTCCGCACGGCCTTATGTCGTAACTTTCAAACGACGAACACAATTACATTTTGTCGTAAAACTTTGAAACTGTAAAAGTTTTTAATAAACCCGTACTTTTATATGTGATGTGTATATGTAAATGCACAACTAGTTGTCGTTTTAATACTAAAACCCTTTTATAATAGTAAGGGTGTTACACCTACCTGCAGAAGCTGTAATAAAAAACATTCAGGAAAATGTCATTTTAGGAGAACACCCTACTGTAACTTCTGCAAGATGACCGGGCATATAGAGGAAAAATCCGAGAAAAACTTCTGCAAGATGACTAGGCATATAGAGGAGAAACATGACACATCAAACCATATTTCCCGAAACTGACTAAAGCACCCGACAACAAGGCAAAAACAACAGCGAAGCTAAGAGGAACGCGTGAGCATTCCTACTTACTACGCAAGAAATAGAAATGATTTCAGACATAATCGCTGATATGTAATATCTAAGTTAAATTATTATTTGACTATAGTATAAATCAAAATTTATAAATAAATGCATCTTGTCAAGTATTTCATCTATTTATAACCATGATAAACTTGTTTGGTCTTCACTTTTATTGAGTCATTTATTTGGTTATGACACCTTGTGGTGGCATTTTCATTAACTTGAAGCTTGAGCTAATCTCCTTTTCACACCTAATGTACGGATTTATTTATTTAATTTCTGTTGATTCATTAGCTTAAACAGCCTTAGTACAATTATGTGTTAAGATAAGAGTACACAAATTCGTATTATATTCCGGTGTACCTCTAAAGATTCTTTCATCATTGATCGAAAAATTCTATGATATTCATTTGGTCTTTCATCATCAATTGAAAATCCTATAAATATTTTTTTGAAATAAATATCTAAATTTATTTCATTAAAACTTTCAGTTGATTACGAAAACGGTGTATTTATTCGGTCACCGTAATAATTGAACTATTTCAATCATTACGACATGTAACGCCCCAAAATTCGAATGCATATATTCGCCCTATGTTTCCACATGACATGACACGAAATAAAATAACTAGGCTATTTAACCTAGTTAAAATACTTGGTAAAACAAGTAAAGAATGAGTTTGATGGCAATTGTGATTGTGTAACAAACTAGAGGGACTAAACTTGAATAAGTGGAAAGATTTATTATTAAAACACAAAATTTAAAACACAAACACATACATATCAGATGTATGTGTCGACTAGAGCTAGAGGAGAAAAAGGAAAACCCTTGTTGCTACAAAATCAATCAAATTGAAAGGGAATTGAAGCTTGATTGTATGCATGGATTAAGATTTATGACCAACTAAGTGTTCTTATCACCAAGTAAGTCGAATTTCATGTTTTGGTGATTTTGATGAAGTGGGTTATGTGTAATCCGTGAATGTTTAATGAAATTGAACATGAATACTAGATGATATCAACATGTAAAGTTTGTATTATGCTTAATTTTGATTGTATTGATGAGTTGGGATAAAACCCACTTAGAATTTGTAGGAAGATGAAGTTTAGTGAAGATTTATGATGAATTGTGTAATGTTGATGTTAGAGTAGTGTTATAGAAAGTAGTTAGATGTCTAATTTGATATAAAACATATGATGCTTGGTTATGATAATGATTTGTGAAAGATTATGTTAATTCATGGATGAACTAGGAAGAATGTGCTTTAATTAGTTGTACAATGTGCACTAAATGTTGTACGCACACCAAGTGTATGATGAAATGTCTAAGTGAAGTTAAGATGTGAAATTGTATGAAATGGCTTGATATATATGAATGAGATGAGGAAATGATGAAATTAGTAGTATACTAACTTGAAGAATGTGCTTTAGATGGAACTCATACAAGAATTCGGGTTGAATATATGTCTTGGTCAAGACTATGCATTAAGGACTTGTACGTTGTGTTTAATATCACTAGGTGATCATGTGATTGTAATCATATTTGCATCGTGAGTAAGAAATGTATATAGTGTCATTGATATAGCATAAATGATGTTACGGATATATGTGGATAAGTCGGAAGTTCATATGATAAACCGTTGACTTCTGAAAGTCAACTACACATAAGAAGCATAAATTGACTTGTTGTTGTAGGTAGGATATTAGAAAGTCGTATGGTACATGTTACATCAGTACGCGTTATATGGAATGACATGGTGAATTATATGAGTTTGAAAGGATGTGAAAGTGGATATATGTCTTATGCTTGTTATAATTGACTAATGAAACTTAAATGTGAAATATGCAATTGATATGATCTTCAACATGTAAACTTGTGTATGCTAATAAGAATGTGATTTCGATGACATGAAAGTATAGGAAATGTCGAAATGGAATCAAACATGAAAGGTGTTAGTGCATACGTCTGTCGACTTCGTCTTGTATCGAGTCTTGTATTACTATTGTTAGAATAGGGCATGTTGTACGAGAAAATTATAGAGTTTTGGGTGGATTGGAGTTAATTTCGTTTGAATGTGTCATGTGCAAGTTCAAACAAAATCAACATATGTAATTTCGTTTGAACTGCACATGGTCACCTTCAAACGAAATTACAGCTCCTATATATATCCTCCATACGAAATCATTTGTAACCTTCTTGTTTCCGACCCCGAGGTGTTGTCAAAGTGTCTACGTACTGTAAATTGATTCCAGATTAATACAAGAGACAGTTAATAGTGAATACAAGCTAAACAAAGACAGAATCAATGAATTCCGCCTCTGATTCTGTCTGAGCACTATTCTGATCGACTCGTTAGGTCGTTTCACGATCCTACATGTGGTATCAGAGCTCAGGAGGAAGAGTTCTTACCGTTTAGCTCGTTTTCGCTGGAAAATTCTGATTTCTACACCTTCTTTTCAAAATTAATCAAGTTTTCACGGTTAAAAACGGCTGATTTTCACATATCATGTGCGTAATGTTGTTTTAACAAATCCTAAAAAGTTTCAGAACTAAAATCGGATTAAAACTTGATCAATTGGACAAAATTTGGACCGAAAAGATGACATCATGCTGATTTCGTTTGAGATTGCTTGCTGATTTCGTTTGAGAGTGTACATTATTCCTGATTTCGTTTGAAAATACATGTTGATTTCGCTTGAAACATGTATTCCGTTTGAACTGATTAGTTAATCTCGCTTGAATTGAGTAATTTCGTTTGAGGAGATTCAAACGAAATCAGATATTTTGTTTCAAAAAGGTAATTCCGTTTGAAGGTTGTGATCTAGTTTGAAAGGGATTTCGCTTGAAGGGTATCTTGTTTGAACTTGGTATTTCGTTTGAACAGGTTGTGTTTGGATTATGGCAAAAATGTTTGATGAAACAGAAAATTATTATTTTGAAAGATTTAACAATTGGCATAGAGGGTTTTTAGATGATAGTTATAGAAATGTGAAGAAGATTGGATGGGAGAAAAGGTTTAAATACTTTTTGGGTATGAAAAATGAAAAATTGGATGATCTAGCAAACCGATATACAGTCTTAATTGAACATTTGAAAGAATATGAGATAAGACTGTCAGATACTGAAAAAGTATCAAAGTTTGCTGATGCATTACCTACCGAATGGGATGAATTCTTGAAAAACTTAAAGAAAGATTCTAGTTTTTCAAAGTTATATCTAAAAGAGTTCATCAACAAACTTAAAAATTATGAATATGAAAGTGAAAAGAAAAAGAAAGAGTTGATAAATGAAATGGAAAAGAATTTGATGAAAGTGGGTTTGAATGTGATTCTTGAAATTAAAAGAAGAGTTGACGTATATCTTAGTGCAAAAAATGTTTTGACATATGATTACAAGAGGGGTTGTTATATTGATGAGAATGCGAATCCTCTTGATTTCGTTAAAATTTTTTGTGCAGGAACATACAAGACAGAGATAATGGAAATTCCAAAGAATGAAGAATCTGTGAAGATTGGATCTTCGAATTCTGAATCAGTATGCTCTACATGTGATAAATTTGAAGCTGACAATGTCAAACTCTTGAAGGATGCGAAAAGTTTGACATTGGAAGTCAAAAAGATGAAGGATGAGAAGAAATCTAATGATAAACAGATTCTTGTTTTGCAGGAAAATATTGAGAAGTTGAAATCTGAAAATGTCAGACTGTTGAGTGATTTGAACAGTTTGACATTAGAAAACAAAATTTTGAAAGAAAATGCAAAAATTTTTGAAGATAAAATCAAAAGTTTTGAAAATGAAAAATTAAAAATTGAAAAAGAATTTCAAAGTCAAATAAAGATTCTTGAAGATGAGAAATCTATTTTTAGCAAGAATAACATTGAAAAACAAAGTGAAATAAACTCTCATCTTCAGACGATTATTCGACTTGAAAAAGAAGCTGAAAATGCTCGGAATAAAATCAAAGAGCTTGAAAAGAAATTGAAAGGTTTTGTGAACTCATTAGTACCAGATTATATCTGTCCAAAACCAATCAATTCTGTTCCAATAAGTGACAATGTCACAAATTTTGACAAAGTCAAAATTGAAGATTGTGATGAGAAAACTGATGATGAAGATGAAAAAAGAAAAATGTTTCTGAAATTAAATGAAATGTTTCAAGAAACTGTTTTACATTCTACTGAGAAAGGTGAATGCTCAACGCAAAAACCTGTAAAGAAGAATGTGGAACAAAAACAAAAGGATAAAAAATCGAAAAATCTTCAAAAAGAAAATAAAAGCTCATCAGTTCAATCATCCAATCGTGATAAAAATCACAAAAAGTTGAAAATCAATACTAAAAAACAGTTGGTAATAAGTGGTGCAGGTTTGACCACAGTGCTCAAAAGACAAATCTTGCTAACAAGAAGAGAAATGATTATCACCAAGCCAAACAATGTTATGATCTGAATGTTTGGGCAGAAGTTGGTGATTGGTACGATAACAGAGTGTGTTACATTTGTGGTGTGAGAGGACACATTGCTGTTAACTGCCAGAACTGGAATTACGAGACGAAAAGATGCTTTGAATGCCATATCAAAGGACACATTGTCAGAGATTGCCCAATAAGATCAATAGGAAGATCGAGGGCTGAATTTCAGAAAATGACAAAGAAGAAACCAGTCAAAGTCGAAGCAAAGCCCAAAGAACAGAAAGTTCTAGAACCGAAAGTGAAGCTTTCGTAGGGGCAAAAAGACAGACTGAGGAAGAAGAGGAAGAAAGCGAGAGAGTATCTCGAAAAGATTTTGTTCTCGGATACAACTGGTAAAACAGATAAAAGTTCTGATAAATCGTCTTGCTCGCCAAAGAATAACAAATCAAGCAAAACGAATTTATCAGATACAAATCTGAGGACAGAGGAGAAAGTAAAGAAAAAGAAAGAGAAGGCAGTTAATCAAGAGATTAACAAATCTGGCAATGAATTTGTTTCTTTGGAAACAAAGGAGCCAAGTGTTGGCGATGAATCTGACGCATTAAAGTCAGACAAGCCATGTTCAGGCAATGAATCTGGTATGGTAAAGCCAGAAGAGCCAAGTGTTGAGGTAAAAGTTGAGAATTCTGGTTTAACAATGGATGATGCAAATTTTCCACCATTGTTGAACAAGAATTCAAAATCACCCAAGGATCGTCAGGCTTGGGTGAATCTGTTTAAATGAAAAAAATCAGACTTGCCGGAGCTCCCAGGTTGTTAAGAGTGGAGCAGGAATCGGCACATTTCTTGAGAAATTCACGTTTGTGATATTTCGACTTACAAGTGGTAAATCAGGGACATTAAGTTGTACTTGATTTTCTACAAGTGATATTGTTGTTAAAATTCAAAATTGTTATATTTGTCAAATGGTTGAGTAAAACAATGTGATGAACCCCTAACCTACAAGTGGTAAAATCAGCAAAACTTATTTTCCGGAAAAACCATTTTGATTTAAACAAACTTAAGTGTTTTGAAATCACTATGGGAAAATGTTTTGTTGTCAGGGGGAGTTCTGATTGTTCAAGCCAAGTGAATGGAGAATTGAAGTAATTCTCATCATGTTGTTACTTTACTTTGTACAGTCTATTTTCAAATTTTTTCCAGAAAATCAAAATTGAGACATATTTTGATTTTAGGGGGAGTAAAAATTTTAAAAAAAAATTAGAAAATTTGAAAATTCCAAAAACATCGAAAAATGCAAAAATGAGTTTTGTTGTAAAAAAAAGAGGAAATGATAGTACATCAGTTGGACTGTCACAGCATGCTAAAGAAATGGAAAGTTAACATGTGATAAACTGTGACAACCGGTAATTAACGACTTCTAATTACGCGATTAACAAACGTTTAAGCTGATAATAAGTAGTGTTTAAGGCTCGAATTAACTTAATTAGGCTCTTGGTATGCCTCGGAACGCTGATCGGACGTTACAGTGCGCGTAAGAGGATTTTCGGGAAACCTACTGAATATTAAGCGATAACGAACTGACACCGTACAAACTACTGACAACACCGATAAATACGAATTTTATACGTATAATTTAAACCTATGGATTTCGTTTTGCGAAATTTTTATGCTTTTGAACGGCACAAAGCGCAAACGTGAACGAAAGACGCGGAAACAGCAGCGCACTGACAATCAACGACGAAACGAAGCACCTGATTCGAATTTCATCTCGATATTAATATATTACGATATATTTAGCTTTGTTTTTTTTTAAAACGAAAACTAAACGACAAACGGAACATTTATTGCGTTTTAACGCAACCGACAAAATACGCGTCAAACCTTAAGTTCCAACATTTTTTTTAGCATTCTCGACTTAACGTTATATCTTACGGCATTTTATGGCAATCGGGTTCGAGAAATGGGCTTCAAGAATGTGTTTGGGCCGCTCAAAACACGCTAACGGGCCTTGGGCCCAAACCTACTAAACTAAACCTATGTATTTAAGAGAAGAGTAACCCTAGATTTTCATTTTGATCCTACGCACACCACGGTCCTCTTTTCATCTGCTCTCCTTCATTTTCTTTTGAGAAAACCCTAAACACCCTCACATCCACAACCGATTACCCATTCTTCTCCTCTCCGATCTCTCTAAACTGGCGATCGGTACTTCTGGCCGGCTACCGGTCATCTTGTTTCTTCGGCAGGTCACCCACAATCACCCACTTGTTCCCCCCTTCATTCTCGACTCCCACCAGAAACAGAAAACAGTCGGCCACCACTCTCTAGTGGTGGCATACAACGGCTATAGAGACGAGAGAGAGAGAGAGACGTTGAGAAAGAGAACCGACCGGCGATGTGCCGGCGGCGCTGTGATGGCAACTCGACGAAGAAGACAGGCGGCTCGGGTTTTGGTTTCTTCCGACAAAGCTTCACGGTAACCGCCCCCCCTCCTATTTCTTTTATCTTATGTTTTCTAAAAATCGATGTTAGTTCGTTATTGTTGAAGATGATGTTGACGGTGATGGTGGTGGCCACCGGCGAGACACGGTGGTGGTGGTGGTAAAGGTTGCTATTGTTTCCGGTCAGATTATAGCTTCGGGTCGGATTCAGGTTGCGAGTCAAGTCTCGGGTTTGACAGTCTGAAAGGTTTTGGTTCGTGTCTCGGTCAGAAACATGATGCGGGCTTTCGGTTCAACTCGGTTCAGATTTCGGTCATGGGTCTCGGTTAAAGCAGCAGGTTCTGGTCATAGCTGGTGCTCGGTTCGGGTTCACTTCATCTCAGATGTGGTTCTGGTTTTATTTTGATGTTCGGTCAACTCAATCAAATGTTAGTCAAATTAGCGGGTCCACTCAGTCAACAGACGGTCAACCGTCGGGTCAAAACTCAGCCAACTCCAGACCCGGTAAAGTTTATTGGCACGGATTTTCCTTCTTATCATTTAGATAGTTATATTTCTACGCGAACCGAGCTCGAACCTTTAGCGATTACATAACGTTTATACCTTAGTGATTCTTTACATTTTGATATATTTTTTACTAACACTATATATGGTGGTTACATTGCGTTGAATATTATTGAATTTTGAAAAATATATCGACACGTTAGTTGTCGGGTTATCCTAAAAACATAGGAAACTCTGTCCGATTTTCATAAAAATCTGAAACGCGACACGTATTTTGTTATAAAAACGACGCCTATTGGAATGCAACGTATTTTATAAAAATAAATATAAGCGTATATTTATTTTTGGCGACATATCATAACTCATAAAACGAGTAATTTTCAAAGGATCGACAATTACGGTATACAAGCCAACGAAAACTCAGAAATCTTACATAAAAATAAATAAAGGTAATAGTTTATATTTATTTCAAAAATCGAAATTCCGAACACTTTCTACAAGATAGATATAATGTTATATTTATTTCGAGCATCTATACTCTCGAACACTTTTATACGATAAATATAACGGGTAGACCTATTTCGAACACCTTAAGATCGAATATTTATTTACACCACGACTTCATACATTTTCTATCAAATAAATATAACGATTTATATTTATTTCAAACGACGAAATTTATATTTCAAGTTTCACGGGTTTCGAATATATATATGTAAATATTTATATATATATATATACACACACACCTTATTCACTTACGTCTTACGAAAGCTACGAATAGTTGTACTACTATCCATCTACGCCTTTTATTCGAGACGACTAACACGACTTTGTAAGTATATTTATATTTTGTTTATAAATATATATATATCCTAAATTTCTCGAAAACTAAGTCGAATTCGTGACTTAGTATTATCCCGATTATAAACGGGATCCATTAACCATAGAATGGTTATTCTAAGTCAAGATAACACTACTTTAGAGTCGTTTATTTAGCGACTCGGTAGAGCTCGGACACGTAGTTTAACTACGTCGTTAAACTAGAAACTGATAAGTTATTCCCTGTTAGGAATACTATAGATTCACGCTAGCTACATTACATTCGTGGAACGGCACTACGGAAACACACTAAGCTAGCTTTGCACAGGAATATCAAGGTGAGTTCATAACCCCCACTTTTTACGGTTTTACATTTTTATAAATGTTTTCGGGGGTGGAAAGACATGCAAGTTTCGCAAAAGTACTCAATATTTCGATGAACGAAAACTATATATATTTCTAAACCATTTCGCAACAGGATTTCAGAGAACTCAAATGGTTTACGAAAATTTCATGCTGAACTTACCGGTTTTTACAACAATACAAGGTTTTCGAAACATGCATGAGTTTAATGACGTGGGCAAAGTCCCAATGTCACTAGGGCTGGATAGTCCACTAGAGCAAAGACCCAAGGCCACTAGGGCTGGATAGTCCACTAGGGCAAAGGCCCAAGGACATGGGCAAAGACCCAATGTCACTAGGACTGGATAGTCCACTAGGACTAGATGGTCAACTACTCACTAAGGGCTGTAGGGTCTCTAGAACTGTACAGTTAAGTCCTCGCTACTATTTGGAACTATAATCGCCTGCTAGTCTACCGTCTTGAGTAAACGGTTTGGCGAGGCACTTGCTAGCACAGGGTGGGTTATAGGCTCATGCGGGCATGTTGTCTTTGTCGTACACGGACATTGACGGTTATACAATTTATACAAACACAAGGTTTTTCAAATGACATGCCAAAGAAAATGGTTTTGTTACATTCTTTTGACAATACTTAAACCGGTTATCAAAAAGATTTGTTTAAATCTTTTTCAAAACAAGCTATGAACTCGCTCAACTTTATGTTGACTTTTTCGCATGTCTTTCTCAGGTTGCATTTTCAAAACTATGGAACGGTTGGAATAGAAGAACCCATGGGATTTCGAGTACTTAACGGGCGTTCAATTTCTAGAAGTCTTAGCTTATTTACTTCCGCTGTGCAATGAAGATACCGGTCCAGTCACGCCAGCTCTGATTTTTCGGGGTGTGACATAAACAGTCTCACTAAAGATGTGACGGTAGGCTCAGCTAGACTAGTAGATTTGCGATAACGATACAAACTTAAATGAAAAAAGCCTAGTTCTAGTGGGAAACATGGTCAAAAGCATAGTACTTAGTTTTGTCCTTCTTGACTGTGTGCCTACTCAGTAATCGCTGATTGTCGAAAGACATAAAAACTGGTTAAGTTTGTGAGCTTTCACAACTTTGCTAAAAAGTCGCTGTGATTGTGTATTTCATTTTGCAAAGATTTAAACTTGTTTTATTTCTTTATTTTGTTTAAGCATTGGACCTCCTCTGCGTATACGGAAGTATCGACCTGGTGGTTAAAGCCTAAACAACTTCAACTTGTTTTATTTTTCTTATTTTGTTTAAACATTGGACTTTCTCTGCGTATACGGAAGTATCGACCTGATTGTTAATGTTTAAACATTCTTCTTTGTTTTCGCACAAATCACAGTTGATAAAAGTTTAAAGGCATTACTTGAGTCAGTGTATTGCATGATGAGGGGATATGCTGAGATTGTGGGGTCCATAAGAACTTAGTGCAAAATTAATATACTTTAACGTATCGGTAAGCATTTTGAAAGTTTTTAGATTGAGTTTAAGTGGACAACAATATCGTCAATCAATGTGAATCGTTTAGAACTGAAAATGTTTAAAGCTTAACGGTGCTAGTGATTGGTCACATAAACTGATATGATCCTCTTACACAAACTCACAAAAATATTGTTTGTAAATACTTCTTTATTACATTTTATTTCATTCAAAAATTCAAAAAGATTTTTAGTGTGTTTTAGCATAAACTTTTGAAAAAATACAAAAAGATTTTTGACAACTGATGTTGATGAGCTGATTTTCGAAATTCCAAGTGCTAAATATGATGAACTGGTTTGGGAGTGTGTGTGCTGAATTGAAAAATTTTGATTTAAGAAAGTAGTTGAGATTAGTTAATCAGGGTCATTAATTTGAACTTGATGTAACTATTACTAGTAAGTTTTTCTTATTGATTTAAGTGAAAACTTATGTGGTGGTGAGAAAATTTGTGCAGGAGATGAACTGAACAGAATTAAAGCCAGGATGTGATCTCAAGGTGATAGCTAATTCCAGACAGCGATCCCAGCATGATGAAAGGGGGAGTCTGACGAGGTTAGAGCCAAAGAGAAGATCCTGGTACATGCTAAGAAAGAAAGGAGACCGATCAAGATTAAAGAGTCGTTATGATGAAGACTCTCACTGAAGATTCCGTCAACATTCCTGTCGACTTCATCTTCGTTCGAGTCTCAGATTGTGAAAGAGCCCGAAGACCGGTAAAGACTGAAGATGCAAACACTCGACACTTTAAGACTCGTCAACATCCGAGGGGAAGTCTGTTAGTGCATACGTCTGTCGACTTCGTCTTGTATCGAGTCTTGTATTACTATTGTTAGAATAGGGCATGTTGTACGAGAAAATTATAGAGTTTTGGGTGGATTGGAGTTAATTTCGTTTGAATGTGTCATGTGCAAGTTCAAACGAAATCAACATATGTAATTTCGTTTGAACTGCACATGGTCACCTTCAAACGAAATTACAGCTCCTATATATATCCTCCATACGAAATCATTTGTAACCTTCTTGTTTCCGATGCCGAGGTGCTGTCGAAGTGTCTACGTACTGTAAATTGATTCCAGATTAATACAAGAGACAGTTAATAGTGAATACAAGCTAAACAAAGATAGAATCAATGAATTCCGCCTCTGATTCTGTCTGAGCACTCTTCTGATCGACTCGTTAGGTCATTTCACGATCCTACAAAAGGCTAACGGGTCAAGATGAGGAAAGGAAGCGGACACGAACACGGATGCATAATGTAAGTGATTCCGATTTCACTTCTTAGCTTGTTTAAATAAGGTAGCATTCTGTGACACCTGTGTCACTTCAACCATCAAACAAATGCAAAACCAATGAAATATTGTATTTCATACTTGGGATTTGTAAAAATATGTGTATCGTTTGCACATATCTACTCTTGTTCGATTTTAAGCTTTAAATCGCTTTCTGGAGGGTTATACGCGCTCTGATGCGTAAATATAACCAGTTTAATCCAACGAACACTCCGGATTAGTGAAATATACTTAACATACCTTAAATAACCTTTACATAACTTAGAAATAAGTTTTAAAGGCTTTGGTATGGCAAAAACAAGTTAAATCGCTTACAGGGACTAAACTTAACAAACTCCGAAAGTATGCCAATTCGAACTGTAACAGACATTCCGGAACATGACCATAAGTTAAACATACCATAAATATCCTTCACATAGATTAGAAATAGGCTTTGAGGGGTTCGGTGTGCTAAAATAAACTTTTGGGTCATTCAGGGACTAAAAGCGTCAAAAAGTGCACAAGTTTGCATTTTCGCGCATAACTTACATTCTGGAAACATCCGTACATCCAAAAATTTATGTAAGCACTAAAACATTTTATTTTAGTGTTTGGAATAAGAAAAAATCCATTCGTCACGCAATTTGGATTGTTTTTCGCGCTTATGCGCATTCCGTCGTAATTAAGCGAACATCGCGATCGTACGACCAAACGAACCAACATCCGGCATATTTTTTAGCATGTTTCATGTCCACAATGTTTAGGCATCATTTTAGGGCCTTAAAGTTGGCTCTACGGGCCTTAGAAGTGTCAGAAATGGCATAAACACCTAACAGGGACTGAAACTGTCATTTAACAAACTTGGTTCTGATCAGACATGGCCATGCGGCCCGCGTAAGGTTTATGTGCATCTTTACACGGCCCGCGTCAGGCTCCCAGAACAGATAAGACTGATTAGTCAGCAGATTTCAGCTGATTAAACCTCATCCACACACTCACACTTGCCCTTTCAGCTCATTAGGGGCCATTTTTAGTCACCACAACATTTCAACAAGTGTACGCACGAGATTCGATCACGTTATTCAAGAAACGATCTTAACGGTTCGGGAAATACTATAAATACCCCACCCCCATTTGCTTCAAACCCACAAGAATCTAATCAAAAAGACTCTAAGTTGGAACCATTGTTTCATACCTGAGTTATTTTGATCTAGATTAGCATTCGGGGACCCTTCGTAAGTATTCCTTCGTTCTTTTATTGCTTTTCGAGTCCGAAAGTAGAACTTTGCTTGACTTTCTTCATTGACCAGTTTATGGTCAATGCGAAGTTCGTTTGAACTTCGCAACGTGATTGTAATCACGATGGTTATAGTCCCTTGTGACTATGCTTACTGATTACCACGTTGTCTAGGGTCGTAGGGTAAGCGATCTATTAAATCGCTTATACCTTCGAACCCGGCCCATTTGGTCGATCATTAGGATCCGACCAAACACATTAGGTGACCATAGTATATAGGGAACAACCTTCTGAGGTTATACCTTATGGTCGCTGCGTTTAAGTAGTTGTATGATAGGTAGTTTATATGCCTTAGGTAAATTACCAAAATGCCCTTTTTACGCCAAAATTAATATTAAGCATATGTAACATAACTTTTGGTATCTAAACTGATTTGACAACAATATTAGACATGTTAAGGTATATTTTACTTATCATAGGACTAGTTAGGCGGTCCGAACGCGTTTTATGTGAACGACGCGTTAAAGTAGCATAAGCTACCTAAACGAGTCGTAATGGGTCGTAAACATTTAGGTTAAGTTTCATTGTAGTATGTAGGTTTTGTTAAACCATATTACATGAGTTCACATACTCATTTGGTTTACGAGCCCTCATCCTATCCAATCCTCCGATTTAGGTCCGGTTATTAATGTAGTTACCTATATTAGGTACCGTTTGATTCCGTGATCTCTAGCATTGCTTGGTGGTTATATTAGGACTTCTGAGCAATCTCAAGTGAGTACATAGTTCCCCTATTTTACTGTTTTCCAAACTATTTTGGGGTGAAGCATGTGTACCTATGTGTTATTTTCATGATTTCAAAGTATAATTGATTATACATGTTATTACTTTTCATTTGACAAACTAAATGACTATCTATGGTTTAAACAATGATTTCTCAATGAACATAAAATAAAATGTTGAATTGTACTTATTTTATGTTCACCAGACCGATTGGTAGTATGATATAGCGCTATAGGATTAGACACCCCATTCCTGTTGTCATGGAATGTCTGAAACCAATTTGTTTCTCCATCCAAATAGGGATTGCCTTTGTGGTATCCTTATAGTCTCAAAGGTGTAGTTTGATGCACTAGGTCTGAATGAATTCTTAAATCACACCTTTAAAGTATATTTTGATATACTCCCAAAAGTATAGTTTGATATACTCTCATGTGTGGTATTGTACAAAACCAACATATATTTTGTTAATTATCCAAAGCATATTTTGATATGTTATTTACAAAACCAAAACATAGTTTAATATGTTATTTATCACATCCAAGGCATATTTTGATATGTTATTTATGAAACCAAAACATATTTTAACATGTTATTTACAAATCCAAAAGTATACTTTTAATATGCTACTATAAGGTTATTCGTTTAACCTTACATTATTTTACAAAGCATAACTTTTGATTTATTCAAACACTTTGTTTTGTACATTTTTACTTGTGGTTTAAGAAATCTCATTTTACTTACCATACATAACTTTTGTTTACACATTACATGGTTTACATTTAACTTGAGTTATACAATAACATTGGACTATTGGTTTAAACATGAACATTCTATATTGGTTGTTTGGTTTGAGTAAGTGACTTAAGTAATGAGGCGTGTGTAATATGATACAAGCATGGTGGATACGCCGCTGGTACTTCCTATATATAAGTGTTTGTACGGTATTACATATCGAAGCGTTATTTCAAACATTTCAATTTAAGTCATATAACATTTTATACAAATAACATACTTTTCATAAGACATTGTTTTACAACAACTTATCTTATACAAACTCATTTTACATGGTTATTCATTTAACCATACATTATTCTCTTATTTATACATATCATCTGAACTTATTGTTTTTCAAACGATTTACAAAACAAATCAATTTACAAGATTCATGACTGACTTTTGCTAAACAACATTTTCTAAACTTGCAAGTCATGAATCCTATTTTCACAAAACCTATGTATCTCACAGGCATTTTTATGCTGACGTACCTATTTTTACACATGTTTCAGGTACTGCTTTGCAATGAATTGTTGATACATGCTACATTTAGGATGGACTTGTGCCTTAGCAACTTTAAAACTTGGAAGATCATAGTTGTACTTATTTGATTGTATTAAAACAATGAGTTCATTTATTCAATAAAATAGAATTTATTTATTCCATGGTTATGAAACAATGATTCTGTTACAACACTCCCCGACGTTTCCGCCACGTCTAGTTGCTTTACGTGGTCGGGGTGTGACACATTCTAGATAATTAAGCGTGATGTGAAGTCAAGTATGGATTTGGTTGAATGAAATCAATGATCTTCATTAAGTAGATCGAACGGGTAAAATGCGGTCTTGTTGTGATAACGGAATGAAGTATAAGAAATGGTTACAGTATTATAACCGGGTAATGGGTAGAATTGCACATAAGTACGCTAACCGGGAATGGGGACGTGGATTAATAGTCCAAAGGCTCGGTTGTGAATATTGACTAATGGATAAACAATTTCGTGAATGGAACTTGGGTTAACAAAGTTTGATTTCGTATAATTAAAGAAAATGAACGAGTTTAACGCATACAGGGTATCGGGAGTGTAAGCCCCAAGTACAAAAATCCAGATAATGTAAAAGTATTAAGGTTATAATGTCCATGTAAGATTTGGGTTAAATCAAATGAGTCGTTTGATAAAATCATGAACGGGTCGAATAATTCGTAAATGAATAATAAGCCAAAAACGTATAAGTTAAGAATTTCCTTAACCCGGATGTTGGATTTCAATTTCACATGATAGAATGTTAATTTACAATCATGTAGGAAGAAACGGGAGGTTAAACGGGTAAACGGTTTAAAAGTTATGCAAGTTTTAGTGCGTGCGAACGACGAAAACAACATAACAGAAAAATGGCAAAACTAGAGGCCGTCGCCGACGCCCCTATGGGTCGTCGCCGATGCCCTGTGCATTTTTAGTTTTGTCCGACGCCCTATTTTCCTGTCTACGGGGGTTTCTGGCTACGCAAAAAACTAAGTGGCGTCGCCGACGCCCTGTAGGGCCGTCGCCGACGCCCTTCCCATATTTCAAAAGCTGAAATTTGTTATTTAAGTTAATTTATAGATTGTAAGCTTTGGTATACAAACCGTGGTCTACGGTGAGCCTCCCAAACCTGAGTTTGGGTGTTTCCTAGATGTTTATGGGCTATAAATACATGTCTAATCCTCGTGTAATTAATGTATGAGTATGATAGATGAATGCAAACAAGTTGAACAAAAATTATAAGTAAATGGTATGTAAGAACTTGTGCGAAATATGTAGATACGCATACGTGTATGTAGGTATGTTTGAATGTATGTACGTATAAGCGAAATATGTAGATACGCATACGCATACGAAATATGTAGATACGCATAAGCGAACATCGCGATCGTACGACCAAACGAACCAACATCCGGCATATTTTTGAGCATGTTTCATGTCCACAATGTTTAGGCATCATTTTAGGGCCTTAAAGTTGGCTCTACGGGCCTTAGAAGTGTCGGAAATGGCATAAACACCTAACAGGGACTGAAACTGTCATTTAACAAACTTGGTTCTGATCAGACATGGCCATGCGGCCCGCGTAAGGTTTATGTGCATCTTTACGTGGCCCGCGTCAGGCTCCCAGAACAGATAAGACTGATTAGTCAGCAGATTTCAGCTGATTAAACCTCATCCACACACTCACACTTGCCCTTTCAGCTCATTAGGGGCCATTTTTAGTCACCACAACATTTCAACAAGTGTACGCACGAGATTCGATCACGTTATTCAAGAAACGATCTTAACGGTTCGGGAAATACTATAAATACCCCACCCCCATTTGCTTCAAACCCACAAGAATCTGATAAAAAATACTCTAAGTTGGAACCATTGTTTCATACCTGAGTTATTTTGATCTAGATTAGCATTCGGGGACCCTTCGTAAGTATTCCTTCGTTCTTTTATTGCTTTTCGAGTCCGAAAGTCAAACTTTGTTTGACTTTCTTCATTGACCACTTTATGGTCAATGCGAAGTTCATTTGAACTTCGCAACGTGATTGTAATCACGATGGTTATAGTCCCTTGTGACTATGCCTACTGATTACCACGTTGTCTAGGGTCGTAGGGTAAGCGATCTAATAAATCGCTTATACCTTCGAACCCGGCCCATTTGGTCGATCATTAGGATCCGACCAAACACATTAGGTGACCATAGTATATAGGGAATAACCTTCCGAGGTTATACCTTATGGTCGCTGCGTTTAAGTAGTTGTATGATAGGTAGTTTATATGCCTTAGGTAAATTTCCAAAATGCCCTTTTTACTCCAAAATTCATATTAAGCATATGTAACATAACTTTTGGTATCTAAACTGATTTGACAACAATATTAGACATGTTAAGGCATATTTTACTTATCATAGGACTAGTTAGGCGGTCCAAACGCGTTTTACGCGAACGACGCGTTAAAGTAGCATAAGCTACCTAAACGGGTCGTAATGGGTCGTAAACATTTAGGTTAAGTTTCATTGTAGTATGTAGGTTTTGTTAAACCATATTACATGAGTTCACATACTCATTTGGTTTACGAGCCCTCATCCTATCCAATCCTTCGATTTAGGTCCGGTTATTAATGTAGTTACCTATATTAGGTACCGTTTGATTCCTTGATCTCTAGCATTGCTTGGTGGTTATATTAGGACTTATGAGCAATCTCAAGTGAGTACATAGTTCCCCTATTTTACTGTTTTCCAAACTGTTTTGGGGCGAAGCATGTGTACCTATGTGTTATTTTCATGATTTCAAAGTATAATTGATTATACATGTTATTACTTATCATTTGACAAACTAAATGACTATCTATGGTTTAAACACTGATTTCTCAATGAACATAAAATAAAATGTTGAATTGTACTTATTTTATGTTCACCAGACCGATTGGTAGTATGATATAGCGCTATAGGATTAGACACCCCATTCCTGTTGTCATGGAATGTCTGAAACCAATTTGTTTCTCCATCCAAATAGGGATTGCCTTTGTGGTATCCTTATAGTCTCAAAGGTGTAGTTTGATGCACTAGTTCTGAATGAATTCTTAAATCACACCTTTAAAGTATATTTTGATATACTCCCAAAAGTATAGTTTGATATACTCTCATGTGTGGTATTGTACAAAACCAACATATATTTTGTTAATTATCCAAAGCATATTTTGATATGTTATTTACAAAACCAAAACATAGTTTAATATGTTATTTATCACATCCAAGGCATATTTTGATATGTTATTTATGAAACCAAAACATATTTTAACATGTTATTTACAAATCTAAAAGTATACTTTTAATATGCTACTATAAGGTTATTCGTTTAACCTTACATTATTTTACAAAGCATAACTTTTGATTTATTCAAACACTTTGTTTTGTACATTTTTACTTGTGGTTTAAGAAATCTCATTTTACTTACCATACATAACTTTTGTTTACACATTACATGGTTTACATTTAACTTGAGTTATACAATAACATTGGACTATTGGTTTAAACATGAACATTCTATATTGGTTGTTTGGTTTGAGTAAGTGACTTAAGTAACGAGGCGTGTGTAATATGATACAAGCATGGTGGATACGCCGCTGGTACTTCCTATATATAAGTGTTTGTATGGTATTACATATCGAAGCGTTATTTCAACCATTTCAATTTAAGTCATATAACATTTTATACAAATAACATACTTTTCATAAGACATTGTTTTACAACAACTTATCTTATACAAACTCATTTTACATGGTTATTCATTTAACCATACATTATTCTCTTATTTATACATATCATCTGAACTTATTGTTTTTCAAACGATTTATAAAACAAATCAATTTACAAGATTCATGACTGACTTTTGCTAAACAACATTTTCTAAACTTGCAAGTCATGAATCCTATTTTCACAAAACCTATGTATCTCACATGCATTTTTATGCTGACGTACCTATTTTTACACATGTTTCAGGTACTGCTTTGCAATGAATTGTTGATACATGCTACATTTAGGATGGACTTGTGCCTTAGCAACTTTAAAACTTGGAAGATCAAAGTTGTACTTATTTGATTGTATTAAAACAATGAGTTCATTTATTCAATAAAACAGAATTTATTTATTCCATGGTTATGAAACAATGATTCTGTTACAACACTCCCCGACGTTTCCGCCACGTCTAGTTGCTTTACGTGGTCGGGGTGTGACATAAAAGTTGGTATCAGAGCTAATGGTTAAAGGGAATTAGGTTATTAGTAATACTTTGACCTAGTCTATAACCTTCCTAGGACCCTAACGCGAGTTTACTTGCGTTTAGTCATAAAACAATACTGTCACCTATCCTTAGGCGACAACCACAACAAGAACACAAATTTCAAAAACTGCTTTGAAAACTAATCATCTGTTCTAGGATGATTGATTACTAGGTTTTGAACCCTCTATTGTAAGGTTTTGAACCCTTTAAGTTTTCAAATCCCGTCAAAGTTGGTCTAAATAATGTGAACACGTGCAAACTGGAAGGGTGGGTGCCTGTACCCTGAGTTTTCTGTCTAAGGCTAGAGTGTTCGTACAAATCCACATAATCGGACCAGTCACTCTTACCTGGGAACTCTTGGGGTGAGTGTCCACTTATGGGCGAGCATGTCTTCGCGATACATTATTTTTGACCTATTTACTTTGATTAATCACCGGGGTCGTTTGTTGCTTTGTAGTAACAAACGAATGACCACTATCCTTGCTTTCATCAGATTTGTTTCATCTCTTTCTTTTCGTCTAATTCTCTCACTCGTTTCCTTTCATGTTTCCTCTTTTAGAATGCCTCCTCGACGCGACAATCAGATGGCGAATGCCGAACTGGCGGAAATCATCGCGCAGCAAATGGCTGCTGCCTTCCCAAATCTTTATGCTCAAATGATTCAAGCCATCAACAACAACAATGCTCCATGCAATTTCAAGAATTTTGACTCGGCTAAACCGCTCAAGTTTAGTGGTTCTGAGGGAGCAACTTGGCTTCTTCAGTGGTTCGAGAGCATTGAGAATACTTTCCGTCACGTCCAGTGTCCTGAAAATCGCAAGGTCGAGTTTTCTTCAAGTGTGTTTCAAAAGAGGGTTCTTACGTGGTGGAACGGGGTTATGAGAGACCGCGGTGCTGAAGTTGCATTGGCACAGACTTGGGCTGAGCTTAGGGCTCTTATGATGAAGGAATTTTGTCCTCGTCATGAGCTAAGGGCTCTAGAAAGGGAATTTGATGATTTGAAGCAAGACAGTGGGGAACATCGAGCCTATACTGACCGCTATGAGGAATTGAGCTTGTTATGCCATACTATGGTTACGCCTCGGGATAAGGCGATTGAGAAATACATTGATGGTCTTCCTGACGTTATTCAGGATATTGTTACTGGCAGCAACCCTACTACTGTCCGACAAGCCATTGAATTGTCTGCCACTCTGACTGAATCCCATATCAGGAAGCGCAAGCTGTTTCGGAAGGGCGACTCAAGACCATCTGACAAGACTACTCAAGTGGAACCAAAGGAAGAAAACGCTGAGGTGTCCAAGAAGAAGAAGCGCAAAGCCTCTCAAAACTACGCTGTAACTGCTCAAGACAAACAGGTTGCACCAAACCAGCCAGCACAACCTCGCAAAAGGCAAAACTATGTTGGTACCGCACCTTTGTGCAACAAGTGCAACCGTCACCATCTAGAGCAAGAGAAGTGTCACAAATGTACCCACTGTGGGCGGTTGGGACATTTGATCAATGTTTGTTGTTATGCAAATCAAGCTGCTGCAAACCCTGCTGTTGTTCAAGCGCGGTTCCCTCCGGGGTCATGTTATAACTGTGGTGACCTTACCCACTACAGGAACAATTGCCCAAGACTTGTTAACATACCTCTAGCGCGTGGACGAGTGTTTAACATCAATGAGGCAAACATGAACAATGATGTAGCAGTGAACAATTAGTGTTTTGTATTTCCTTGGTTTTTATCTTTTGACACTTCAAGACAATTCGGTTGTTACATAAATAAAGATTTGTTGTTTTTATTTATGCAAAATTTATGCGTTTGTGTGAATGAATGATGCAACCTTGTGATGTCAACCCAGAGATAAACTACTCGTGTGGTTCTATTATCTTATGATCACTTGTGATCTCCCCAAGAACCTTAAACACTCGTTTCTTTTAAGAAACGAAGCCAAACTCTTATTGAAAATCCTTCTATCTTTATAGATGGATCCTTGAAAATTATTAAAGTGCCAAATGAAATCCATGGATTGGATTCCTGATGTGCTTTAATTATCCATGCTCAAAGACAACAAATTAAAGAATCAAGTTAACTAATTATGTGCTTATGTGTTTTCTTATACGTTTTGTGGTTGTATGTGATCCATCCAAATCCTCGTAGAATCTTCCATATCTCATATGAGGGATTCTTAGTAGGATATCCAAAGTTACTATCTTAAATCCTTAATGGACTTCTACATTGTGGTCAAGTCCCTTGGGTTTTAAAGTAATATTCTAAAATTTGGACCCCTTGAGTGGTCTAGATAAACAGATTGATTTGAAAATCTGATTAGAAATATCATGTGATGATTAAAAAGATCCCTTAAGTGGTCTATTTAAGGAGATCTTACGACGATCTAGTTAAGAAGATCATGTGTTGATCTAGTTAAAAAGATCGTTCATTGATCTAATTAAAAGGACCCTTTGGTGGTCTAGTCGAGTCGCTTCATGTTTGTTCAAGTGATTTTTTTCTTTCGCATTATGAAATGAACTGTGCGGACTGTGCAAGGAATTACGTAATTATGGAGGCCTACATAATTATGGAATTCGGTGCACAGAAACCACAGGAAGCTTTGTCATGTGTTAAGACCTATAGTAACAAGAATAATGATACGGGAGAAGTCTTAGACCTCGACCAATGTCATTTATTCTCACACTCCCCAATTCTGAACTCAATCACACACCAAGTTTCCTATGATAAGTCTTCATAAGAAACGTTCTTCTGTCCATAGTTCAAAATTCCGTATTTTACTATTACAAGGACTTCACTTTAATGGTTAACAAATTCGCTAAGAATCCTAACATGGCCCAGAGTTTTACTTAAGGGTTCAATGGATTTATTTGAAGGCGAAACCGTCACAGCTGTCTTCACAAGTTTCCTCTAGAATTAAATTTCGGGACGAAATTTCCTAAAGTAGGGGAGACTGTGACACCTGTGTCACTTCAACCATCAAACAAATTCCAAACCAATGAAATATTGTATTTCATACTTGGGATTTGTAAAAATATGTGTATCGTTTGTACATATCTACTCTTGTTCGATTTTAAGCTTTAAATCACTTTCTGGAGGGTTATACGCGCTCTAATGCGTAAATATAACCAGTTTAATCCAACGAACACTCCGGAATAGTGAAATATACTTAACATACCTTAAATAACCTTTACATAACTTAGAAATAAGTTTTAAAGGCTTTGGTATGGCAAAAACAAGTTAAATCGCTTACAGGGACTAAACTTGACAAACTGCGAAAGTATGCCAATTCGAACTGTAACAGACATTCCGGAACATGACCATTGTGACACCTGTGTCACTTCAACCATCAAACATATACCAAACCAATGAAATATTGTATTTCATACTTTGGACTTGTATAAATATGTGTATCTTTTGCACATATCAACTCTTGTTCGATTTCAAGCTCTAAATCGCTTTCTGGAAGGTTATACGCGCACCAATGCGTAAATATAACCAGTTTAATGCAACAAACACTCCGGAATAGTGACATAGGCTTAACATACCTTAAATAACCTCTACATAACTTAGAAATAAGTTTTGGAAGGTTTGGTATGCCGAAATCAAGTTAAATCGCTTACAGGGACTAAATTTGACAAACTGCGAAAGTATGCCAATTTGAACTGTAACAGACATTCCGGAACATGACCATAAGTTAAAGATACCATAAATATCCTTCACATAGCTTAGAAATAGGCTTTGAGGGGTTCGGTGTGCTAAAATAAACTTTTGGGTCATTCAGGGACTAAAAGCGTCAAAAAGTGCACAAGTTTGCATTCTCGCGCATAACTCACGTTCTGAATACATTCGGACATCCAAAAATTTATGTAAGCACTATAATATTTTATTTTAGTGTTTGGCATAAGAAAAATCCATTCGTCACGCATTTTGGATCGTTTTTCGCGCTTATGCGCATTCCGTCGTAATTAAGCGAACATCGCGATCGTACGGCCAAACGAACCAACATCCGGCATATTTTTGAGCATGTTTCATGTCGAAAATGTTTAGGCATCATTTTAGGGCCTTAAAGTTGGCTTTACGGGCCTTAGAAGTGTCGGAATTGGCCTTAAACATGTGCAGGGACCAAAACTGTAATTTCTGAAAACTTGTTCTGATCAGACAAGGCCAGGCGGCCCGCCTGAGTTTTGTCTGATCCTGAAGCGGGCCGCATCAGCACCCTGACAGCAAAAAACATGCAGAAACATTGGATCTGGTCCTTTCCTCTTGTGCACATGGTTTTGGGCAATACTAGGGGCTCAAATGGTTTTCAAAAACCACTATCTTGAGGTGTATGGCCATGATCAAAGCACGGTTTCCTAGAAACAATCCTAACGGCTAACCGAACACTATAAATACCCCATGCCTTCCATTGCAAAACCCACAAGAATTTTGATCTTAGAAGCTCTAAGTTGAAACCATTGTTTCATACCTGAGTTACTTGGATCGAGATTAGCATTCGGGGACCCTTCGTAAGTATTCTTTCGTTCTTTTATTGCTTTTCGAGTCTTTTCAAGTCTGAAAGTCAAACTTTGTTTGACTTTCTGCGTTGACCAGTTTATGGTCAATGCGAAGTTCGTATGAACTTCGCAACGTGATTGTAATCACGATGGTTATAGTCCCTTGGGACTATGCCTACTGATTACCACGTTGTCTAGGGTCGTAAGGGTAAGCGATCTAATAAATCGCTTATACCTTCGAACCCGACCCATTTGGTCGATCATTAGGATCCGACCAAATACATTAGGTGACCATAGTATATAGGGAATAACCTTCCGAGGTTATACCTTATGGTCGCTTCGTTAAGTAGTTGTATGATAGGTAGTTTATATGCCTTAGGTAAATTACCAGAATACCCTTTTCATGTATAATTGGTAATTAAGCATATGTAACCTAAAATTTTGTCATATAACTGATTATGTAACATGATTAGGCATATAACACTTGTCATAGGACTAGTTAGACGGTCCGAACGCGTTTCACGCGAACGACGCGTTAAAGTAGCATAAGCTACCTAAACGGGTCGTAATGGGTCACAAGCACTTAGGTTAGGTTTCATTTAGTGTGTAGGCTTTGTTAAACCATATTACACGAGTTTCCATACTCGTTGGTTTACAAACCCTCATTCTATCCGATCCTCCGATTTAGGTCCGGTTTATTAACATAGTTACCTATATTAGGTGCCGTTTGATTCCGTGATCTCTATCATTGTTTGGTTATCACTCCAGGACTACTGAGTAATCTCAAGTGAGTACATAGACCCCTCTTTTACTGTTTTCCAAACATTTTGGGGTGGAACACATGTGCCTACTTGTTACTTTCATGCTTTCCTGTTTTCACATCATACACCTGCTATGTTTGTTAGTACATTATAGTACATGCTTTCATTACATTTCATGCTATGTATGCCCATTGTGTGCGTACTTAGTACATTGTTTTACATTACATTTCTGCTATGTAAGTTGACTGATAGCATGCTAGCACATTGATTTACATGACTTTCTGCTTTGTATGTTAACTTAGCATACTTAGTACATTGTTTTCATATAACATGTTCACTTTTGCTATGACATTTGGTTTGCACAAACGAGACTATTATACGTTCATTAACATTAGCTACGCCGCTCGGTAGTAAGTACTGGTACCATAGGACTTGACAAATCCCATTCCTGTAATCTTGGGTTTGTTTGGATGGAAGGAATGACCGAATCCGAATACATATTTTGATAACCTTTACCAAAAGGGTTATCCGACTGTCGCAAGGCTTGGATGTATGAATTTTTACAATACCGCATAAATGTCTATATCAGTATAGCATGCATTTACTACACAAAACATAACTTTGATTTAAACCAAGTTTTACTTCAATACTTTGTTTTGTGCATTTCACTTATGGTTTAGTTGATGCATTTCACTAGCCATACATATCATTTTGGTTACACATTACATGATTTACATTTGACACATAAACATTTTTAACATTGGTTATACGTTGCATGATTTACATCTTGACATAAACATTTTGGTATATTATTCAATACATTTGACAATTGGTTTAAACATAGACATCTTACATTGTTGGTTTGGTTTGAGTAAGTGATTTAAGTAACGAGGCGTGTGTAATATGATACAAGCATGGTGGATACGCCGCTGGTACTTCCTATATATAAGTGATTGTATGGTATTACATATCGTGGCGTTATTTGAATCATTTCAATTTGGACATATAACATTTTATACAAATAACATACTTTTCACAATTCATTGTTTTACAAACAACTTATCTTATACAAACTCATTTTTACATGGTTATTCATTTAACCTTACATTTATTTATACATATCATCTGATCTTATCGTTTTTTTTCAAATGATTTACAAGACAAAGCAAATTACAAGGTTCATGACTAAACATTTTCTCAAACATAAGTCATGAATTCTGTTTTCACAAAACCTATGTATCTCACAGGCCTTTTTATGCTGACGTGCCTATTTTCACATGTGTTTTCAGGAGATGATGCATAGGACTTATCAAGACATACTTAGGCGGACCTGTGACTTAGTGACTTAAAACGAGACAAGAACTAGTTACTTTATGTTATGTACTCTTTGGTTCTTGTTTAAAACAATGTAATCTTTCATATTTGATTAATAAAACGAAGCTTCAATTGCCATGGATTTGTGTGACAACCCGCACTAAACCAGGTATCCGTACGACTTAATTAATGATAAATCACTGCTTAATTACTGTGCTTGTTTGAACTAGCTGATGAACTGCTACTTGAATACTGATACATGAGCTTACTTGCATCATACTTGCTTGCTGTCACTACATTATTTACATGCTGAACCTTAGTGACAAACATGATGCACAAAAAGCAAAGTAGCACAATACACGGATAACCTACTGAACATGCTGATATAACCAGCATCAGGCAAACACTGCCTCTAAGGCCTGTAAGAGCCTGAAATGTTTTGCTACACTAGTAGTGAGTGTAGGGATATAAGGGTTGTGAAACTGCGTCTCTAGGAATAAGTCACAGTGACCGGATGTGCCTAAAACGTACTTTAAGTACAAAACACAGCACTTTAATAAATAATCCAGCTTCTAGCTGACTAGTAAAGTGCCAAAACATGGGGAAAATACTACTAGACACTTTCTAAAGTGTTGGAATTAAGTTGTGTCACTAAAAATAATATTAACGACACTTTAAATGAATATTTAGCACTTTAACGGATTAATATCCAACCGAACAACCAGACTCTACCCGGAACCTAAAAATATTGCCAATGATATTATTTTCACTTTTCTGAGCTAGTTAGGGTCCCCGAATACCCTAACACCCGTTATAATTTACTACACACTAATAATTAAATTAAACCTCCTAACTAAATTAACTAGCCTAAATATCTAGTTAAATTCCAACCCCATAACCCCCTTTTTCTTTTTGGACGGTTCCATGGTGAGGGGACACTCCACACTTCTTTTAATTAATTTATTGGTTTATGTTGGGTAAATGGGTGGCACAATACATGATGGATAAGGGGATATTGGTCTATTTAATTGCATAAGGAATCAGACTTCATTTCAACAAAAGACTACTCCCTTTCCCTCTTTGTGTGTTCGGCCGAGACCAAGCACCCACCACCATTCACTTTCAAATTTCCATCAAGCCATTTCTTATACATCCTAAGGTGTTAGAGGTCCAATAAGCAAGCTCGGTGCACTCGGAAGTTCAAGGACCGCTCTTGTATTCTTTTATCCACCACTTTTACGCCTTTGATCTTCCCTAGCCATGTGCTAGTTGTAAGTGTCTCTAAACACCCTATTGTTCATATCTAAAGTGGTTAATAAGAAATTTAACGGGTAAAAATCATGAACACTAAGATCAAAGTTTAAAAGTCTACTAAAAGTAATAAACATGGTGGTTAATAAATGAATGTTAGTGTAAAACTTTTGAAACTAGTTTTGTTATGATTATTTATTGTTGTTGATTGCTAGTAGTAGTTCGGATCGTCATCTAACCCGGCTAAGTCGTGTTCATGGAGCATGAACTAGTGTATGTTTAAGTGTGAAAATGATTAGATGACGAACACTACTACTTATTAACATGAACTTGTGTAAAAACAATTTTTCTTATGAAAAGGAGTTCTAAACTAGTAGATCTAAAGATCTACAAGTGGTATTTTCGAAGAACCAACCGTAAGACGAAACCATGTTTTAAACCGGATCTTTCCTAAACTAAAGGTGTTTTTGTGAACAACCAAGTGTGTAGACACTTGTGTAACAAAAGGTTTTAACGAAGAATTATTTTTGAGATTTTTGACAAGAAGTTGTAAACTTACACCTTCTTTAAAAATAAGATTTTCGAGAAACCGATTTCAATTATAAAAATAGAAAGATCTATTAAAAATAATGGGGAGTTACTACACACTTTTACACAACCCACAAGTTCATGTGTTCGGGATATTTTTGAACTAGTATAATGTTGGAATATTGTTTGTTGTTGATGGAGAAAATTGTTGGTTGAATTTATAAAAGAAAATGATACGCTTGAAAGCGTGGCCACCTCCAGTTACAGAGGAAACTCTGGCGAAATTTTTCTAAAAACCTAACACTTAGAATTATTTACACAACAAGTGTTAGAATTATTTTTGACATGTTTTCGAAATATAAATTTCGCCATGACTTTATTTACTAAATATTCGGAGGTGGGATTTTCACAAAATTTAACGTGATAAATATATATATTTTTCACACACTGTTTATGATTATTTTGTGAAAATACATAAATATTATTTTTAGGAGTAAAAATAATATTTACGAACGTTAACGATTCCAAAATATTACGAACGCTTTCACCATGAATATATAAGTTACATCGGTAATTATATTACCACTCGATTGTTAAAACGTAACTTACGAACTTACGGAAATGTGATTTGAACGCACATGTATTAAATTCCCCATCCTTGGGAAGGAAAATAACTACCAAGTATTTACAAAAAGTAAACACGAAATAGTTGTCTAACTATTTCCCAAAGACTTAAACTATAAAGCTAAGGCACGGCCGTCCGTCTAATAGAATTAGCACCTGTAGGTCGTCGCACAGCTGCGTGAGCAGGAGATACTTGGTAGAGACGCTTCACTGTGAGTTCATGTCCCCCTTTTCTCTTAACTGTTTTCAGTTTTTACTGCGGGGGTGAAATACATGTTACTATGATTACGAATGTTTCTTACATGGTATGGTCAGCTACGGAAGGAACTGTTAGGTTATGTGATTGGGTAGGTGAAACCTTAAGAACATTAGTCCTCGTAGTACGATCGAGGGATACGAGTGATAGGCCTATTTGAGCATAACAAACACCACCCATGCGCCCGCAGGTTGGACCATGTGGTGACCTTATCTTAACACCACCCATGCGCCCGCAGGTTGGACCATGTGGTGACCCCGTCTTAACACCACCCATGCGCCCGCAGGTTGGACCATGTGGTGACCCCGTCTTAACACCACCCATGCGCCCGCAGGTTGGACCATGTGGTGACTTTGTCGTAACACCACCCATGCGCCCGCAGGTTGGACCATGTGGTGACCTTGTCCTATCCCCTCCCATGCTCCCGCAGGTTGGACCATGTGGATACACAATAACTGATATGTTTCCTTATTTGCTTTCATACCAGCGTTTACAAAACATTCATACTTGCAATGATTACAAAGGTTTATTCGCGCGCACATACTAAACGCATGAACTCGCTCAACATTATTGTTGATTTTTCAACTTACATGTATTTCAGGAAATTAACGAGATCTGGCACGGTATGGCATGTTTTCCGCTGCACTAGTTTCCAAGGTCATCCGGGGTTTAGGGGATGTGTCTCTTTCCTGGACAAGACACAATCCTTAAACCATGTTTATGTTATGTTTCATGTTTGTAATGTCTGTTGAACAAGGTTATGGTTGTTAGGGTATGTTCCCGTTAAAACAATGGTACTGTATTTGGTTTTCAAAACTTAATGGATGATCTTGCATGTCTTTAACTCATATAGCTTGGTTATGATTAAGCTATGGTATTAAGAAGTCACACCAAATTAACCACGCTTCCGCAAAGCCAGGGTGTGACAGCTTGGTATCAGAGCCATGATCATAGCGAACTAGGATTCTTTCTCGAGTCTAGACTATGATCACTTGGGCTCTCACGAAAACATTTTACTGCATACCACTTAAGTCCAGATCCAAAACTTTTTACAAACAAATGTTGAGCACATTTTATCAATTATAGGCTCAGCCTGGAGGGCTGAGGCTCGGTCTGGAGGATCGAGGTGACCAAAGTAGTTGAGCACGTTGGTTTATTATAGGCTCGATCTAAGAGGTCGAGGTGGAGGATATAGCAGTCTTCGAGACTGGGAGAGATTGGCTAGTGAGACTAGGAAAATGATCTGAATGCTTACTTGGTGACTATGTGATTAACTGACTATATGATTGATTATTATACGTATATGTGTTTGTGTTACAAACGTTATGTTTTCATCAAGTACTAGAAAGATGGACACTACGAATCCCATGGCCATAGTATCAGACGACATAGTTTCATCAAAGCACGAGGTGAACATTTCCGATACTACCGGCACAGAGAATGACGACTTTCAGCCCTTTTGCGCTGCCTGGAGTCGTAGCAGAGCCTACTGATGGCCATCTTGTTGGGAACTTGCCACCCGCGGTGATCCCTGCTCCTGTGCCCCTTGCCGCTTATCTCGTTGTTGATATGCCCCCGACGTTGTCTTTGAAGACGATGTCGAACTATTAAGAGGAGGACCCACTTGAGGGCAAGGCCCTATTGCTGCTGGTATTAGACTACTGCATGCGGACGCTTCTACAGGGGAAACTCATGCCCATTCCCCTAATCCCAGACTCATTTGAGTTTCTGACATCCGCATCTTTGCATATACAGGGAATGCAGCACTACTCACACGACGCCGACCCTGATATGGCGTCATCAACTGCACCAGTTCCCGCACACAGCTTTGAGTTTGATCGCGATGATGAGGACGATTCTGTTTTTCCACCTGGTTTTGATCCAGATCCATGACATTGAGTCCATGCACTTAGACCAGCCCTTGGGAGATCCTGTAGCCCCTGTCGACCCCTGTGTTTGTTGATCCAGCTGGTTTTGAGATGGAGTTTTTGACCCGGAGCTAGCCGTGACCCCTGAGCTAGGCGTTGCTCCTGACCACGCCTTGGAGCATGTCCCTGTTCATGCCAATGCACCTACTGTTGCTCCTTGATTGATCATCTGCTTGGACGAGAGAAAATTTGGGGTAACTGTGCAAGACAATTTATTATTACGGGGGCCCACGTAATAACGATTTGTAGTGCACAGGAATCCTGGTGGACTCTGCGGGTCAAGCTAATGATAACCAATGCAGCAGGAAATAACTTAAAATGACCAAGGCAATGTAGCCTCGAGTTCATTCTATTACGAGCAACAAGCCAAATTGGCAAGCCTATGTGAAGGCTCAGAAATTTACTTCCCCACTCATACAGTGAGTATATTTGCGTGTGAAATTGGGTGATTACATGATGGCTTATGTTGCTATATACACCTCATAGACAATTGAAACGTTGTCTAACCCGCTTCACACCACTTCGACAAAAGGGAATGTCACCCAGACGTGACACAAACACCAGTACGTTGCCAAGGACAGAAGCCGAGCTGCAAGAACGCATCTCACAGATAAATGCACGACATGAAGCCCTCCGCTCTAAGTACAACGATGGCATTACTGGAAATAACCCTCCAACTGGCTGCACCTATAAACAGTTCATGAACTGCAAGCCTTTGAACTTTGACGGAACAGGAGGCGCTGTTGCATTTGTTCGTTGGTCCGAAAAGACCGACTCCATTCTAAGAATGAGTAACTGTTCGCCCCAACAGAGTGTTACCTATATCTCGGGGATATTTCTAGATGGCACACTCTCATAATGGAACCTCCAGGTTCAGACCCTTGGCACAAACGCTGCTTATGCACTGAGCTGGGACGAGCTCAAGGAAACGATTGAGAAAAAAAAATGTTGTTTTAGGACTGGAATTTAGAAGCTTGAGGTGGAGTTCAGGAATTTGAAAATGGACGAACCAGAAATTCCTGAACTTGTCCAGCGATCGCACGACTTATCTAGGGTCGCCCCCCCTACTTAGTCAAACTGGAGTTCAAAAGGATTGAACGATTCATTTGGACACTTGCACCCCAGATCAGGGGTATGGTTACTACCTCGAAGCCTCGACCATTGCAGAGGCTAATTTATTTATATCATGAGATGTTATGTGGATGATTTATTGATAGCATGAGATGTTATGTGTTGATATTGTTGAATGCATACGTGCATTTTATTTGCGATGACCTAACCTACGTGAAACATCTTTTAGAAAATGCCTCCAAGACGAGATGAACGCATACCCACCAACGAGGCGGAACTTCAGGGAATCATCGCTGCAGTCATCGCACAATACGAGGCCCATCGCTCCGAGCACAACGGAGATACCTCAGGAAGTAACCCACCCAACGGCTGCACTTACAAGCAGTTCTTAGGCTGCCAGCCCCTACATTTTGACGGCACTGGGGGTGCCGTGACCTTCGTACGCTGGATTGAGAAGACGGACACTGTTTTGCGTGCGAGCAAATGCGCCCCAAGAGATCAGGTCACGTACATCTCCGGGCTGTTCCGAGACGGGGCTCTGTCATGGTGGAAACTTCAGGTTCAGACAATGGGCGAGGCTGCTGCGTATGCTTTATCATGGGACGAACTGAAAGAGCTAATGCATAAAAAGTATTGTTCGAGAACAGAAAGCCAGAAGGTAGAAACTGAGTTCTGGAACTTGAAGATGGAAGGTCCAAAAATAGTTGAGTATGTGGAGAAGTTCCAAGTTCTATCGCGTATCGTTCCTTACATGGTTACACCAGAATACAAGCGAATCGAGCGCTTCATTTGGGGTTTAGCTCCTCAAATCATAAGTATGGTAACCTCCTCCAAGCCTGCGACAATCACTGAGGCCATCAATCTAAGTATAGCTTTGACGAAAGAGGCAATCAGGATGAACAAATTTTCAACCTCTGAGGAGAAGAAGGAGACTCATGTAGAGTCATCTGGGGACAACAAGAGGAAGTTGGCAAATTTCAAACAGGGTACCCAGTCGAGTAGCAACGACAAGGCCAAAAAGAGAAAAGAGTACACGGGTATCCTACCAAAGTGCGACAACTGTCGACGACCCCATAACGGGCGATGTAGATATGGAAAATGTGGTAACTGTGGCAAAGTGGGACATGTCAAGGAAACATGTCGGCAAGGTACTAAACATGGAAATAGAGGTCAAGATGGTAGCGGGAATCGCGGAGGAAGTAACGACGACAACAACTATCAAGGCAGGGATGGTGACAATCAAGGCTGTGGCCAACATGTTTTAATTGCGGTGATGTGGGGCATTTCAGGAAGTATTGCCCTAAGAACACTCAGGCAAGTGGATGAAAGCTCAATAGCGTGGATAGAGTCCCAGCGTGGATATCGGTACGTCTCATAATAGTTAATGTTATGCTCTATTTGACAGTATTGTCAAAATTTAGCTTCAGGAAATATAGTTGATTTAGTAGTAAGTAACCTAGATACCCAGTTCTCGATAGAACAAGCCTAACGAAAGCTTCGATATGATAATTGGGATGGACTGGTTGTCGAACAACCCGGCGGAGATTGTCATCCGCGCCCCGACGACGAACGGAGAAATGATTGTGATTCATGGAGCAGGATACGCTCCTACGGATTATCAGACAAAGAAGACACGAAAATTTTCGCACACAGGATGTGTTGCATTCTTGGCTCATGTCGTGGAAAAAGAAGCCGAAGAACCGAAACTCGAAGATATCCCTGTGATTGGAAGATACCCCGAAGTCTTCTTCGAAGACTTGCCGGAATCGTCTCCTCAACGATTAGTCGAATCCCGCGTCGATCTAATTCCAGGCACTGCACCCGTAGTCGTTGCATCGTAGCGACTTACATTTTCGGAGATGCAAGGATTGACAGAGAAGTTTTAGAAATGGGTAGAGAAGGAAGATAACAGACCAAAATTCCCTTTTGGGGTAACCCCATTTCTACCCGTCAAAAAGAAGGATGATGATTTTCAAACAAACATTAACTACCGGGAGCTGAACAAGCTAACGATCAAGAATAGATATCCTCTGCCAAGGATTGATGATCTATTCGACCAACTGCAAGGTCCAAGCTTTTATTCAAAGATCGACCTTCGATCTGGATACCATCAGTTAAGGATAAGGGGAGAGTATCCCAAAGACAAGCCTTCAGAACTCGTTATGGACACTACGAGTTCCTTGTTATGCCGTTTGGCTTGACAAACGCACCTGCAGTCATTATGGACTTGATGAATAGAGTTTGTAAGCCGTACTGGGACAAGTTCGTGATCGTGTTTATCGACGACATCTTGATTTATTCAAGAACAACGGCGGAGCACGAGCCGCATCTAAGAGCTATTTTGGAACTGCTAAAGAAAGAACAGCTGTACGCCAAATTCTCTAAGTGCGAGTTTTGGCTGCGTGAAGTCCAATTTCTTGGACATGTGGTTAATGGAAATGGAATCCATGTTGATCCCACAAAGATCGAAACGATCAAGAATTGGGAAACGCCAAGGACGCCAACCGAGATTCGACAATTCTTGGGTTTGGCTGGCTACTATCGAAGGTTCATTGAGGATTTTTCAAGGGTCGCTCAACCATTGACGCTCCTCACCCAGAAAGATAAGAGGTTTGATTGGGGAATCAAACAGGAAGAAGCGTTCCAGATACTGAAGGATAAGCTCTGCAACGCGCCAATCTTAGCTCTACCAGAAGGTACTGATGATTTTGTGGTATACTGCGACGCATCGCGTCAAAGATTAGGTTGTGTGTTGATGCAACGCCAAAAGGTTATTGCTTATGCATCGCGTCAACTGAAAGTGCACGAAAGGAACTATACCACACATGATTTGGAACTTGGCGCAGTGGTATTTGCACTAAAGATCTGGAGGCACTACCTTTATGGTACAAAGTGTACAATCCTTACAGATCACAAGAGCCTACAGCATATATTCAACCAGAAGGAGTTGAATATGAGGCAAAGACGATGGGTTGAATTGTTGAACGATTACGACTGCGAGATAAAGTATCATCCAGGGAAGGCGAATGTAGTCGCCGATGCCCTAAGTCGTAAAGAGAGAATCAAGCCCATAAGGGTTAGAGCTTTGGAAATGATTATACGAACCGATCTTTCCTTGCGCATTCGTGCCGCACAAAAGGAAGCTCTCAAGGAAAGGAATCTTGAAGAGGAATATCTCCGTGGGATGGAGAAGCTTTTGGTACCAAACGGGGAAGGAACGTTATGTTTTGAGAAAAGGATTTGGGTTCCTCTGTTTGGTGATTTGGGGAAGGTTATTGTTGATGAAGCTCACAAATCACGGTACTCTATCCACCCTGGAGCGGATAAGATGTACCAAGACCTCAAAGATTTTTATTGGTGGCCTAGGATGAAAGGCGATGTTGCTGTTTACGTGAGCAAATGTTTAACATGCGCTAAGGTTAAAGCGGAATACCAGAAGCCTTCAGGACTTCTGCAACAACCTGAGATTCCCAAGTGGAAATGGGAACAAATCTCAATGGATTTTGTTACAAAATTGCCAAGAACGCCAAGAGGCCATGATATGATTTGGGTAATAGTTGACCGCCTAACAAAGTCCGCACACTTTCTACCAATCAAGGAGAAAGACAGCACTAATAAACTTGCGGAAATTTACATGAGAGAAATTGTCGCACGTCATGGAGTGCCTCTCTCGATCATCTCTGATAGAGACGGAAGGTTTGTGTCAAGGATATGGCAATCCTTCCAAGAAGCTTTTGGCTCACAATTGAATCTGAGCACTGCGTTTCATCCGCAAACTGACGGCCAGAGCGAGCGAACGATACAGACTTTGGAAGACATGCTGAGGGCATGTGTTATGGATTTGGGCGGTAGCTGGGATAAACATTTACCTTTGGTCGAATTTTCGTACAACAACAGCTACCACACCAGTATTGGTGTCGCGCCATTTGAAGCCCTATACGGACGCAAGTGCCGATCACCCCTATGTTGGTCTGACGCAGGTGATAGGCAGCTTGCTGGTCCCGAAATTGTCCAAGAGACGACAGACAAGATTGCGCAAATTCTTAAACGCATCAAAGCAGCTCGCCACAGACAAAAGGCCTATGCGGATCCAAACCGGAAACATATGGATTTTCAAGTTGGAGAAATGGTGTTATTGAAGGTATCACCCTGGAAGGGGGTGGCACGCTTTGGAAAGCGTGGGAAGTTAAATCCGCGCTACATTGGTCCTTTCAGAATTCTGGAAAGAATAGGACTAGTAGCATACAAGTTGGACCTACCTGCTGAACTGAATGGTGTTCACGATACATTTCATGTATCCAACCTAAAGGAAAGTCCAACTCAAGTTGACGTTGCCATTCCCATCGACGAGATTCATATTGACGACACGCTCCACTTCGTTGAAGAACCTGTTGAGGTCACGGATTGGAAAGTGAACAAGACCCGCCGGAGCAGTGTCAAGCTCGTCAAAGTTCGTTGGAATGACAGACATGGTCCTGAATTCACCTGGGAACGTGAGGACCGGATGAAAGAGAAATACCCCCACCTTTTTCCTAAGAACCCTGCTTCTACAAGCAGAACTTAAATTTCGGGACGAAATTTATTTAACGGGGGGAGAATGTGACAACCCGCACTAAACCAGGTATCCGTACGACTTAATTAATGATAAATCACTGCTTAATTACTGTGCTTGTTTGAACTAGCTGATGAACTGCTACTTGAATACTGATACATGAACTTACTTGCATCATACTTGCTTGCTGTCACTACATTATTTACATGCTGAACCTTAGTGACAAACATGATGCACAAAAAGCACAGTAGCACAATACACGGATAACCTACTGAACATGCTGATATAACCAGCATCAGGCAAACACTGCCTCTAAGGCCTGTAAGAGCCTGAAATGTTTTGCTACACTAGTAGTGAGTGTAGGGATATAAGGGTTGTGAAACTGCGTCTCTAGGAATAAGTCACAGTGACCGGATGTGCCTAAAACGTACTTTAAGTACAAAACACAGCACTTTAATAAATAATCCAGCTTCTAGCTGACTAGTAAAGTGCCAAAACATGGGGAAAATACTACTAGACACTTTCTAAAGTGTTGGAATTAAGTTGTGTCACTAAAAATAATATTAACGACACTTTAAATGAATATTTAGCACTTTAACGGATTAATATCCAACCGAACAACCAGACTCTACCCGGAACCTAAAAATATTGCCAATGATATTATTTTCACTTTTCTGAGCTAGTTAGGGTCCCCGAATACCCTAACACCCGTTATAATTTACTACACACTAATAATTAAATTAAACCTCCTAACTAAATTAACTAGCCTAAATATCTAGTTAAATTCCAACCCTATAACCCCCTTTTTCTTTTTCGACGGTTCCATGGTGAGGGGACACTCCACACTTCTTTTAATTAATTTATTGGTTTATGTTGGGTAAATGGGTGGCACAATACATGATGGATAAGGGGATATTGGTCTATTTAATTGCATAAGGAATCAGACTTCATTTCAACAAAAGACTACTCCCTTTCCCTCTTTGTGTGTTCGGCCGAGACCAAGCACCCACCACCATTCACTTTCAAATTTCCATCAAGCCATTTCTTATACATCCTAAGGTGTTAGAGGTCCAATAAGCAAGCTCGGTGCACTCGGAAGTTCAAGGACCGCTCTTGTATTCTTTTATCCACCACTTTTACGCCTTTGATCTTCCCTAGCCATGTGCTAGTTGTAAGTGTCTCTAAACACCCTATTGTTCATATCTAAAGTGGTTAATAAGAAATTTAACGGGTAAAAATCATGAACACTAAGATCAAAGTTTAAAAGTCTACTAAAAGTAATAAACATGGTGGTTAATAAATGAATGTTAGTGTAAAACTTTTGAAACTAGTTTTGTTATGATTATTTATTGTTGTTGATTGCTAGTAGTAGTTCGGATCGTCATCTAACCCGGCTAAGTCGTGTTCATGGAGCATGAACTAGTGTATGTTTAAGTGTGAAAATGATTAGATGACGAACACTACTACTTATTAACATGAACTTGTGTAAAAACAATTTTTCTTATGAAAAGGAGTTCTAAACTAGTAGATCTAAAGATCTACAAGTGGTATTTTCGAAGAACCAACCGTAAGACGAAACCATGTTTTAAACCGGATCTTTCCTAAACTAAAGGTGTTTTTGTGAACAACCAAGTGTGTAGACACTTGTGTAACAAAAGGTTTTAACGAAGAATTATTTTTGAGATTTTTGACAAGAAGTTGTAAACTTACACCTTCTTTAAAAATAAGATTTTCGAGAAACCGATTTCAATTATAAAAATAGAAAGATCTATTAAAAATAATGGGGAGTTACTACACACTTTTACACAACCCACAAGTTCATGTGTTCGGGATATTTTTGAACTAGTATAATGTTGGAATATTGTTTGTTGTTGATGGAGAAAATTGTTGGTTGAATTTATAAAAGAAAATGATACGCTTGAAAGCGTGGCCACCTCCAGTTACAGAGGAAACTCTGGCGAAATTTTTCTAAAAACCTAACACTTAGAATTATTTACACAACAAGTGTTAGAATTATTTTTGACATGTTTTCGAAATATAAATTTCGCCATGACTTTATTTACTAAATATTCGGAGGTGGGATTTTCACAAAATTTAACGTGATAAATATATATATTTTTCACACACTGTTTATGATTATTTTGTGAAAATACATAAATATTATTTTTAGGAGTAAAAATAATATTTACGAACGTTAACGATTCCAAAATATTACGAACGCTTTCACCATGAATATATAAGTTACATCGGTAATTATATTACCACTCGATTGTTAAAACGTAACTTACGAACTTACGGAAATGTGATTTGAACGCACATGTATTAAATTCCCCATCCTTGGGAAGGAAAATAACTACCAAGTATTTACAAAAAGTAAACACGAAATAGTTGTCTAACTATTTCCCAAAGACTTAAACTATAAAGCTAAGGCACGGCCGTCCGTCTAATAGAATTAGCACCTGTAGGTCGTCGCACAGCTGCGTGAGCAGGAGATACTTGGTAGAGACGCTTCACTGTGAGTTCATGTCCCCCTTTTCTCTTAACTGTTTTCAGTTTTTACTGCGGGGGTGAAATACATGTTACTATGATTACGAATGTTTCTTACATGGTATGGTCAGCTACGGAAGGAACTGTTAGGTTATGTGATTGGGTAGGTGAAACCTTAAGAACATTAGTCCTCGTAGTACGATCGAGGGATACGAGTGATAGGCCTATTTGAGCATAACAAACACCACCCATGCGCCCGCAGGTTGGACCATGTGGTGACCTTATCTTAACACCACCCATGCGCCCGCAGGTTGGACCATGTGGTGACCCCGTCTTAACACCACCCATGCGCCCGCAGGTTGGACCATGTGGTGACCCCGTCTTAACACCACCCATGCGCCCGCAGGTTGGACCATGTGGTGACTTTGTCGTAACACCACCCATGCGCCCGCAGGTTGGACCATGTGGTGACCTTGTCCTATCCCCTCCCATGCGCCCGCAGGTTGGACCATGTGGATACACAATAACTGATATGTTTCCTTATTTGCTTTCATACCAGCGTTTACAAAACATTCATACTTGCAATGATTACAAAGGTTTATTCGCGCGCACATACTAAACGCATGAACTCGCTCAACATTATTGTTGATTTTTCAACTTACATGTATTTCAGGAAATTAACGAGATCTGGCACGGTATGGCATGTTTTCCGCTGCACTAGTTTCCAAGGTCATCCGGGGTTTAGGGGATGTGTCTCTTTCCTGGACAAGACACAATCCTTAAACCATGTTTATGTTATGTTTCATGTTTGTAATGTCTGTTGAACAAGGTTATGGTTGTTAGGGTATGTTCCCGTTAAAACAATGGTACTGTATTTGGTTTTCAAAACTTAATGGATGATCTTGCATGTCTTTAACTCATATAGCTTGGTTATGATTAAGCTATGGTATTAAGAAGTCACACCAAATTAACCACGCTTCCGCAAAGCCAGGGTGTGACAATTTGAAACAATTAATTCTGTTACAACACTCCCCGACGTTTCCGCCACGTTTTGTATGTTCTACGTGGTCGGGGTGTGACAGAAAAGATGGTATCAGAGCCAATGGTTATAGGGAATTAGGTTATTAGTAATGCTTTGACCTAGTCTATAACCTTTCTAGGACCCTAACGCGAGTTTACTTGCGTTTAGTCATAAAACAATACCGTCACCTATCCTTAGGCGACGACCACAACAAGAACATAAATTTCAAAACCGCTTTGAAAACTAATCATCTGTTCTAGGATGATTGATTACTAGGTTTTGAACCCTCTATTGTAAGGTTTTGAACCCTCTATTGTAAGGTTTTGAACCCTCTATTGTAAGGTTTTGAACCCTCTATTGTAAGGTTTTGAACCCTCTGTTATATGGTTTTGAACCCCTTTGAGTTTTCAAAATCTCTTCAAGGTTTTGGGTTTTAAATAATGTGAACACGTGCAAACTGGAAGGGTGAATGCCTGTATTCTGGGTTTTCTGTCTAGGCAAGCACTTCATATACATCTCATCAGACGCGAGACCAGTTGTGCTTACCTGGGAATTCTTGGGATGAGTGTTCACTTATAGGCGAGCATGTCTTCGCGATACATTATTTTTGACCCATTTACTTTGATTAGTCACTGTGTGTCGTTTGTTTACCTTGTGGTAACAAACAAATGACCACTATCCTTGCTTTCATCAGAATTGTTTCATCTCATTCTTTTCGTCTAATTCTCTCACTCGTTTACTTTCATGTTTCCTCTTTTAGAATGCCTCCTCGACGCGAGAACCAGATAGCGACTGCCGAGCTGGCAGAAATCATTGCACAGCAAATGGCTGCTCAATTCCCAAACCTCTTTGCTCAATGGAACCAAGCCAACAACAACAACAATGGTCCATGCAATTTCAAGAGTTTTAACTCGGCTAAACCACTCAAGTTTAGTGGTTCTGAGGGAGCGACTGGGCTTCTTCAATGGTTCGAGAGCATTGAGAATACTTTCCGCCACGTGCAGTGTCTTGACAATCGCAAGGTCGAGTTTGCTTCGAGTGTGTTCCAGAAAAGGGCCCTTACGTGGTGGAACGGGGTTATGAGAGATCGTGGTGCAGAAGTTGCTCTAGCACAAACATGGGCTGAACTTAGGGCCCTTATGATGAAGGAATTCTGTCCTCGTCACGAGATCAGGGCCTTGGAAAGGGAATTCGACGATCTTAATCAAGACAGCGGTGAACATCGAGCCTACACTGATCGATATGAGGAGCTGAGCCTGTTGTGTCCTACCATGGTTACACCTCTGGATAAGGCGATCGAAAAATACATTGATGGTCTCCCTGACTCAGTTCAGGACATTGTTACTGGTAGTAACCCCACTACGGTTAGGCAGGCCATTGAGCTAGCTGCAACCTTGACTGAATCTCAGATCAGGAAACGTAAGCTTTTCTGAAAGGGTGACAAGAAACCGGTCGAGGAATCGAAACCAATCGAGGAATCAAAGACCATGGATGAACAGACTGGATCCCCTAAGAAGTCAAAGAAGCGAAAGACTTCTCAGAACTTCGCCATGGTTACTCACAATAACCAAGCCGCCCCCAACCAACCAGCTAAACCCCCTGCTAGGAAGCCGTACAATGGAACTTCACCCTTGTGCAACCAATGTAACCTTCATCATCATGCTAATGTGAAGTGCCGCGAATGCCAAATTTGTGGACGTAAAGGTCATACAGCAAAAGTTTGCGTAGCAGCAGTTGCACCAAATCAAGCTGACAACAATCCTGCTCAAGCTCGCTTTCCACCAGGTTCTTGCTACAAATGTGGCGAGATGGGTCATTTCCGAAGAAATTGCCCAAAGCTTGCTAATGCTAATCCAGCACAGAGATGAGCATCCGACCGACTAGAAGACAACACTCTTTAGAAATAATCACGTCTTATGTATTATTTTCTTTTGTTGTCAAGGTCCATGAAACAGTTGTTATCATTGTTTATAAATAAATCTTTTATTTACATTGCAATGTATTTATGAGGTTGTATTTATAAACAACATATCCCTTACAATACCGACAATTAAGGAATCGTATTCCTTGAAAAGCAAACTACCACCCAAATTTTTGTTCCATTTTATGATATATTGCGTTTCCACGAAATTCCTAAGTACCCGTTTCTTCCAAGAAAAACGAAGTACAAGGCGCAAGTAACAACACTGGACGAATACCCAAAGTACCACTGTAAATCCTTAATAGGGTACCTAGGGGTATTTCCGTAAATCCTAAAATTGTTATGTTCCTTAATTCGAATATTACGTTTCTTTGAGAACAAAATCGAATTTTTGAGAGATCTTCCTATCTTTTCAGATAGATCCCAGAGGACATTGAAGTCCATTGACTGGTTTCCGCATCCATTTTCAATTGATAACAAGTTAATAACAAATTAAACAACTATGTGATTATGTGCTTATGTGTTTCCTTTTATGTTTTTGGTGAAATCCAAGTTTTTGTTATCCAAATTCTCGTAGAATCTTCCATATCTTCGTATAAGGGATTCATAGTAGGATATCCAAAAGTACTGTATTAAATCCTCAATGGGCTTTTACGTAATAGTAAAGACCTTTGGATTATATTGTACTATTCCATAATTAGACCACTTGAGTGATCTAGTTAAACATATTGATCCAAAAATCTGGTTAGGAATATCATGCGATGAGATAGCTGAAAGGACTCCTTGGTGGCCTAATCTAAAAGGATCATTTGTCGATCTAATTAAAAGGACCTTATGGTAGTCTAGTCACACTCATCACAGGTTTGATTTTCCTCCCCTTCACATTACAAAACAAATTGTGCGGACTGTGCAAGGAATTGCGTAATTATGGATGCATACATAATTATGAAATTCAGTGCACAGAAACCACAGCAAGTTTGGTCGTGTGTCTAGAAATGACTCGTTCCGTTCATTTTCATTTCTGAAGAAATTGTGGAAAATGACTCATTCTGTTCATTTTCGTTTCTGAAGAAATCGTGGAAGATGACTCGTTCCGTTCATTTTCATTTCTGAAGAAATCGTGGAAAATGACTCATTCTGTTCATTTTCATTTCTGAAGAAATTGTGGAAAATGACTCATTCTGTTCATTTTCGTGTCTGAAGAAGTTGTGGAAAATGACTCACTCTGTTCATTTCGTGTCTGAAGAAGTTGTGGAAAATGACTAACTCCGTTCATTTTCGTGACTGAAGAAGTTGTGGAAAATGACTCACTCCGTTCATTTTCGTGACTGAAGAAGTTGTGGAAAATGACTCACTCCGTTCATTTTCGTGACTGAAGAAGTTGTGGAAAATGACTCACTCCGTTCATTTTCGTTTCTGAAGAATGTCCGTTAAGGAAATGACAGGATTATGCCTTTCATATCTCAGGTGGTTATTTGACACAAAATCACATATAGACTCCTACGAATAAATTTCGGGACTAAATTTCCTAAAGTAGGGGAGACTGTGACACCTGTGTCACTTCAACCATCAAACAAATACCAAACCAATGAAATATTGTATTTCATACTTTGGACTTGTATAAATATGTGTATCTTTTGCACATATCAACTCTTGTTCGATTTCAAGCTCTAAATCGCTTTCTGGAAGGTTATACGCGCACCATTGCGTAAATATAACCAGTTTAATGCAACAAACACTCCGGAATAGTGACATAGGCTTAACATACCTTAAATAACCTCTACATAACTTAGAAATAAGTTTTGGAAGGTTTGGTATGCCGAAATCAAGTTAAATCGCTTACAGGGACTAAATTTGACAAACTGCGAAAGTATGCCAATTTGAACTGTAACAGACATTCTGGAACATGAACATAAGTTAAACATACCATAAATATCCTTCACATAGCTTAGAAATAGTCTTTGAGGGGTTCGGTGTGCTAAAATAAACTTTTGGGTCATTCAGGGACTAAAAGCGTCAAAAAGTGCACAAGTTTGCATTCTGGTGCATAACTCACGTTCTGAATACATCCGGACATCCAAAAATTTATGTAAGCACTATAATATTTTATTTTAGTGTTTGGCATAAGAAAAATCCATTCGTCACGCATTTTGGATCGTTTTTCGCGCTTATGCGCATTCCGTCATAATTAAGCGAACATCGCGATCGTACGGCCAAACGAACCAACATCCGGCATATTTTTGAGCATGTTTCATGTCCAAAATGTTTAGGCATCATTTTAGGGCCTTAAAGTTGGCTTTACGGGCCTTAGAAGTGTCGGAATTTGCCTTAAACATGTGCAGGGACCAAAACTGTAATTTCTGAAAACTTGTTCTGATCAGACAAGGCCAGGCGGCCCGCCTGAGTTTTGTCTGATCCTGAAGCGGGCCGCATCAGCCCCCTGACAGCAGAAAACATGCAGAAACATTGGATCTGGTCCTTTCCTCTTGTGCACATGGTTTTGGGCAATACTAGGGGCTCAAATGGTATTCAAAAACCACTATCTTGAGGTGTATGGCCATGATCAAAGCACGGTTTCCTAGAAACAATCCTAACAGCTAACCGAACACTATAAATACCCCATGCCTTCCATTGCAAAACCCACAAGAGTTTTGATCTTAGAAGCTCTAAGTTGAAACCATTGTTTCATACCTGAGTTACTTGGATCGAGATTAGCATTCGGGGACCCTTCGTAAGTATTCTTTCATTCTTTTATTGCTTTTCGAGTCTTTTCGAGTCTGAAAGTCAAACTTTTTTTGACTTTCTGCGTTGACTAGTTTATGGTCAATGTGAAGTTCGTATGAACTTCGCAACGTGATTGTAATCACGATGGTTATAGTCCCTTGGGACTATGCCTACTGATTACCACGTTGTCTAGGGTCGTAAGGGTAAGCGATCTAATAAATCGCTTATACCTTCGAACCCGACCCATTTGGTCGATCATTAGGATCCGACCAAATACATTAGGTGACCATAGTATATAGGGAATAACCTTCCGAGGTTATACCTTATGGTCGCTTCGTTAAGTAGTTGTATGATAGGTAGTTTATATGCCTTAGGTAAATTACCAGAATACCCTTTTCATGTATAATTGGTAATTAAGCATATGTAACCTAAACTTTTGTCATATAACTAATTATGTAACATGATTAGGCATATAACACTTGTCATAGGACTAGTTAGACGGTCCGAACGCGTTTCACGCGAACGACGCGTTAAAGTAGCATAAGCTACCTAAACGGGTCGTAATGGGTCACAAGCACTTAGGTTAGGTTTCATTTAGTGTGTAGGCTTTGTTAAACCATATTACATGAGTTTCCATACTCGTTGGTTTACAAACCCTCATTCTATCCGATCCTTCGATTTAGGTCCGGTTTATTAACATAGTTACCTATATTAGGTGCCGTTTGATTCCGTGATCTCTATCATTGTTTGGTTGTCACTCCAGAACTACTGAGTAATCTCAAGTGAGTACATAGACCCCTCTTTTACTGTTTTCCAAACATTTTGGGGTGGAACACATGTGCCTACTTGTTACTTTCATGCTTTCCTGTTTTCACATCATATACCTGCTATGTTTGTTAGTACATTATAGTACATGATTTCATTACATTTCATGCTATGTATGCCCATTGTGTGCGTACTTAGTACATTGTTTTACATTACATTTCTGCTATGTATGTTGACTGATAGCATGCTAGCACATTGATTTACATGACTTTCTGCTTTATATGTTAACTTAGCATACTTAGTACATTGTTTTCATATAACATGTTCACTTTTGCTATGACATTTGGTTTGCACAAATGAGACTATTATACGTTCATTAACATTAGCTACGCCGCTCGGTAGTAAGTACTGGTACCATAGGACTTGACAAATCCCATTCCTGTAATCTTGGGTTTGTTTGGATGGAAGGAATGACCGAATCCGAATACATATTTTGATAACCTTTACTAAAAGGGTTATCCGACTGTCGCAAGGCTTGGATGTATGAATTTTTACAATACCGCATAAATGTCTATATCAGTATAGCATGCATTTACTACACAAAACATAACTTTGATTTAAACCAAGTTTTACTTCAATACTTTGTTTTGTGCATTTCACTTATGGTTTAGTTGATGCATTTCACTAGCCATACATATCATTTTGGTTACACATTACATGATTTACATTTGACACATAAACATTTTCAACATTGGTTATACGTTGCATGATTTACATCTTGACATAAACATTTTGGTATATTATTCAATACATTTGACAATTGGTTTAAACATAGACATCTTACATTGTTGGTTTGGTTTGAGTAAGTGATTTAAGTAACGAGGCGTGTGTAATATGATACAAGCATGGTGGATACGCCGCTGGTACTTCCTATATATAAGTGATTGTATGGTATTACATATCGTGGCGTTATTTGAATCATTTCAATTTGGACATATAACATTTTATACAAATAACATACTTTTCACAATACATTGTTTTACAAACAACTTATCTTATACAGACTCATTTTTACATGGTTATTCATTTAACCTTACATTTATTTATACATATCATCTGATCTTATCGTTTTTTTTTCAAATGATTTACAAGACAAAGCAAATTACAAGGTTCATGACTAAACATTTTCTCAAACATAAGTCATGAATTCTGTTTTCACAAAACCTATGTATCTCACAGGCATTTTTATGCTGACGTACCTATTTTCACATGTGTTTTCAGGAGATGATGCATAGGACTTATCAAGACTTACTTATGCGGACCGGTGCCTTAGTGACTTAAAACGAGACAAGAACTAGTTACTTTATGTTATGTACTCTTTGGTTCTTGTTTAAAACAATGTAATCTTTCATATTTGATTAATAAAACGAAGCTTCAATTGCCATGGATTTGAAACAATTAATTCTGTTACAACACTCCCAGACGTTTCCGCCACGTTTCGTTGTCTCACGTGGTCGGGGTGTGACAACCATAAGTTAAACATACCATAAATATCCTTCACATAGCTTAGAAATAGGCTTTGAGGGGTTCGGTGTGCTAAAATAAACTTTTGGGTCATTCAGGGACTAAAAGCGTCAAAAAGTGCACAAGTTTGCATTTTCGCGCATAACTTACATTTTGGATACATTCGTACATCCAAAATTTATGTAAGCACTAAAAAATTTTATTTTAGTGTTTGGCATAAGAAAAAATCCATTCGTCACGCAATTTGGATCGTTTTTCGCGCTTATGCGCATTCCGTCGTAATTAAGCGAACATCGCGATCGTACGACCAAACGAACCAACATCCGGCATATTTTTGAGCATGTTTCATGTCCACAATGTTTAGGCATCATTTTAGGGCCTTAAAGTTGGCTCTACGGGCCTTAGAAGTGTCGGAAATGGCATAAACACCTAACAGGGACTGAAACTGTCATTTAACAAACTTGGTTCTGATCAGACATGGCCATGCGGCCCGCGTCAGGCTCCCAGAACAGATAAGACTGATTAGTCAGCAGATTTCAGCTGATTAAACCTCATCCACACACTCACACTTGCCCTTTCAGCTCATTAGGGGCCATTTTTAGTCACCACAACATTTCAACAAGTGTACGCACGAGATTCGATCACGTTATTCAAGAAACGATCTTAACGGTTCGGGAAATACTATAAATACCCCACCCTCATTTGCTTCAAACCCACAAGAATCTGATAAAAAAGACTCTAAGTTGGAACCATTGTTTCATACCTGAGTTATTTTGATCTAGATTAGCATTCGGGGACCCTTCGTAAGTATTCCTTCGTTCTTTTATTGCTTTTCGAGTCCGAAAGTCAAACTTTGTTTGACTTTCTTCATTGACCAGTTTATGGTCAATGCGAAGTTCATTTGAACTTCGCAACGTGATTGTAATCACGATGGTTATAGTCCCTTGTGACTATGCCTACTGATTACCACGTTGTCTAGGGTCGTAGGGTAAGCGATCTAATAAATCGCTTATACCTTCGAACCCGGCCCATTTGGTCGATCATTAGGATCCGACCAAACACATTAGGTGACCATAGTTTATAGGGAATAACCTTCCGAGGTTATACCTTATGGTCGCTGCGTTTAAGTAGTTGTATGATAGGTAGTTTATATGCCTTAGGTAAATTTCCAAAATGCCCTTTTTACTCCAAAATTCATATTAAGCATATATAACATAAATTTTGGTATCTAAACTGATTTGACAACAATATTAGACATGTTAAGGCATATTTTACTTATCATAGGACTAGTTAGGCGGTCCAAACGCGTTTTACGCGAACGACGCGTTAAAGTAGCATAAGCTACCTAAACGGGTCGTAATGGGTCGTAAACACTTAGGTTAAGTTTCATTGTAGTATGTAGGTTTTGTTAAACCATATTACATGAGTTCACATACTCATTTGGTTTACGAGCCCTCATCCTATCCAATCCTTCGATTTAGGTCCGGTTATTAATGTAGTTACCTATATTAGGTACCGTTTGATTCCGTGATCTCTAGCATTGCTTGGTGGTTATATTAGGACTTCTGAGCAATCTCAAGTGAGTATATAGTTCCCCTATTTTACTATTTTCCAAACTGTTTTGGGGTGAAGCATGTGTACCTATGTGTTATTTTCATGATTTCAAAGTATAATTGATTATACATGTTATTACTTATCATTTGACAAACTAAATGACTATCTATGGTTTAAACACTGATTTCTCAATGAACATAAAATAAAATGTTGAATTGTACTTATTTTATGTTCACCAGACCGATTGGTAGTATGATATAGCGCTATAGGATTAGACACCCCATTCCTGTTGTCATGGAATGTCTGAAACCAATTTGTTTCTCCATCCAAATAGGGATTGCCTTTGTGGTATCCTTATAGTCTCAAAGGTGTAGTTTGATGCACTAGGTCTGAATGAATTCTTAAATCACACCTTTAAAGTATATTTTGATATACTCCCAAAAGTATAGTTTGATATACTCTCATGTGTGGTATTGTACAAAACCAACATATATTTTGTTAATTATCCAAAGCATATTTTGATATGTTATTTACAAAACCAAAACATAGTTTAATATGTTATTTATCACATCCAAGGCATATTTTGATATGTTATTTATGAAACCAAAACATATTTTAACATGTTATTTACAAATCCAAAAGTATACTTTTAATATGCTACTATAAGGTTATTCGTTTAACCTTACATTATTTTACAAAGCATAACTTTTGATTTATTCAAACACTTTGTTTTGTACATTTTTACTTGTGGTTTAAGAAATCTCATTTTACTTACCATACATAACTTTTGTTTACACATTACATGGTTTACATTTAACTTGAGTTATACCATAACATTGGACTATTGGTTTAAACATGAACATTCTATATTGGTTGTTTGGTTTGAGTAAGTGACTTAAGTAACGAGGCGTGTGTAATATGATACAAGCATGGTGGATACGCCGCTGGTACTTCCTATATATAAGTGTTTGTATGGTATTACATATCGAAGCGTTATTTCAACCATTTCAATTTAAGTCATATAACATTTTATACAAATAACATACTTTTCATAAGACATTGTTTTACAACAACTTATCTTATACAAACTCATTTTACATGGTTATTCATTTAACCATACATTATTCTCTTATTTATACATATCATCTGAACTTATTGTTTTTCAAACGATTTACAAAACAAATCAATTTACAAGATTCATGACTGACTTTTGCTAAACAACATTTTCTAAACTTGCAAGTCATGAATCCTATTTTCACAAAACCTATGTATCTCACAGGCATTTTTATGCTGACGTACCTATTTTTACACATGTTTCAGGTACTGCTTTGCAATGAATTGTTGATACATGCTACATTTAGGATGGACTTGTGCTTTAGCAACTTTAAAACTTGGAAGATCATAGTTGTACTTATTTGATTGTATTAAAACAATGAGTTCATTTATTCAATAAAACAGAATTTATTTATTCCATGGTTATGAAACAATGATTCTGTTACAACACTCCCCGACGTTTCCGCCACGTCTAGTTGCTTTACGTGGTCGGGGTGTGACACATTCTAGATAATTAAGCGTGATGTGAAGTCAAGTATGGATTTGGTTGAATGAAATCAATGATCTTCATTAAGTAGATCGAACGGGTAAAATGAGGTCTTGTTGTGATAACGGAATGAAGTATAAGAAATGGTTACAGTATTATAACCGGGTAATGGGTAGAATTGCACATAAGTACGCTAACCGGGAATGGGGACGTGGATTAATAGTCAAAAGGATCGGTTGTGAATGTTGACTAATGGGTAAACAATTTCGTGAATGGAACTTGGGTTAACAAAGTTTGATTTCGTATAATTAAAGAAAATGAACGAGTTTAACGCATACAGGGTATCGGGAGTGTAAGCCCCAAGTACAAAAATCCAGATAATGTAAAAGTATTAAGGTTATAATGTCCATGTAAGATTTGGGTTAAATCAAATGAGTCGTTTGAAAAAAGCATGAACGGGTCGAATAATTCGTAAATGAATAATAAGCCAAAAACGTATAAGTTAAGAATTTCCTTAACCCGGATGTTGGATTTCAATTTCACATGATAGAATGTTAATTTACAATCATGTAGGAAGAAACGGGAGGTTAAACGGGTAAACGGTTTAAAAGTTATGCATGTTTTAGTGCGTGCGAACGACGAAAACAACATAACAGAAAAATGGCAAAACTAGAGGCCGTCGCCGACGCCCCTATGGGCCGTCTCCGATGCCCTGTGCATTTTTAGTTTTGTCCGACGCCCGATTTTCCTGTCTACGGGGGTTTCTGGCTACGCAAAAAACTAAGGGGCGTCGCCGACGCCCTGTAGGGCCGTCGCCGACGCCCTCCCCATATTTCAAAAGCTGAAATTTGTTATTTAAGTTAATTTATAGATTGTAAGCTTTGGTATACAAACCGTGGTCTACGGTGAGCCTCCCAAACCTGATTTTGGGTGTTTCCTAGATGTTTATGGGCTATAAATACATGTCTAATCCTCGTGTAATTAATGTATGAGTATGATAGATGAATGCAAACAAAAATTATAAGTAAATGGTATGTAAGAACTTGTGCGAAATATGTAGATACGCATACGTGTATGTAGGTATGTTTGAATGTATGTACGTATGTAGGCGTGCAAGTATGCATGATTTGGATACGTTAGAGTATTAACGCTACTAACTATGGGCTTGAGATTGGAATGTAATGCAGGAATGAGAACATCGGATTCTTATGAAATTTAAGCTGAACCCGGAACAAGAGGATACGAGAGGATAGTTGAATGAATCAAAGTTTATATTGTCGAATGTTATACAATTTGTAATTATATGAGAATAATGTCGTATGATGTTGTCAATGACTAATAGCTAAGTTGTATGTGATGCCCACAGGTACTACACGGATTTCTTCTACCACTAATGAAGCGAAGCGGACGTAGGTCGAGCCAAGAGCAAGGATTGTACGGAAGATTGGTCACATTGTTAAATTATGCAACGCTTTGGAGTCTTAATTTAAGTACGAATGTTGGGAATTATTTTTACAAGACGTTGACATTTTGTAATTTGAACCTTCATGTAAGTAATGTCGTTACTAAAGAAAGAAATTTTAAAGCTCGTATTTCCGTTGCGTCGCTTTTAAGGTAGTACGTGATTAGGGTGTTTCAAGTTGGTATCAGAGCCCTGGCTTGAGTGAATCAAGTAGGAGGAGATAAATACTTGAACTCAAACCTGTGTGCTCTTGTGACAAGGAACCCGTACAATCCGAGACTCGATCAAGATCTAAGGGTAGAAGTAAAGGTAGGTATGTACTTAAATATGTATTTGAAGAAAACTAACAGTATGTTATGTGTAAGGTAAGCATAATTTCTTGGAAGGGATGATCCGTGAATGCGGTTTAGGACCGGCGTCAAGGCATGTAATAAGACAAGTTGGCCCCAGGTACGTAAATTTAACATGTGGGCGCATGTAATGGTATAATCTAGCAAGTGAAATAAAACTTTAAATGAAATATAATAATGAAATGGTAATGAAGCTTTGAAAATGTTTCACGTGCCGAAACTTAATTCTTCAGACATAAGGTGGCGATTACACGAAGACACGAAACTAGTATGTGGATTGTGTACCTGGCCAGTACACAAGAAGCATATGACATATGTGCGACCGTGGTAATTGTTACAGGTATGTCCGTTAGAATTAGGTAGTAGGTAGACGTGAGGGTGAAGAGAAATGTAAGGCTTTCAGGAATGAAAGTGCGAATGATATGTTAGAATTCGCGAGACGAATTCGAAGTATGGAAGGAATGAAAATACGAAAGATATGTTAGAATTTACGAGACGAATTCGAAGCATGGAAGGAATGAAAGTACGAATGATATGTTAGAATCCGCGAGACGGATTCGAAACATGAAAAGAATGAAAGATATGAATGATATGTTAGAAACCGCGAGACGGATTCGAAACATAAAAAGGAAATAGATAACGCAAGGTATGGATAACGAGTTAATGGATTAGACTCACATTAGGTATGTATAAAGGATATGCATTTGATAGGAGTTGATAGCTCGACTAGAGAGGGATGTGTCAGAATTGGGTAATTGGTAAATATAGATTCGGAATGTAATTACAATTGGACTTCTGAAAAGTCAAACGAAGTTAAGTTAATAATTATTAAGCAAGTAATAGTAAAGTAGCATAAAGTATTTGATTCATTAAGTAAGTATAACCGATGAAGGCTATTGTAGTAGCAAGAAACCTTAGTTGAAAAGGAATGAGCTTTGAATAAGTTACATGTGAGGTATGTTGATAATCGACCCATGAGAGCCAAATAAATGATGGGCTAGAATACGGATGAATGACTTACGTAATTTACAAGGAAAGAAAATCTTTAACAAGAAAAGGTAAGATAATGTCTTGTAAGTATGTTTGACTTGGAAGGAGCACAAACGCGTACTTCAGTACAAATACGGTAGGTAGAAGTGCTAGTTTGACTTTGAAAGAGTAAAACTGCAAAAGGTTGGCGAAATAATTAACAAAATGAAAGGATTGTATGTAAGAAATGGTATGTGTGATATAGCATACATGTAATAAATTTATGAAAGAATGGTAGGTGTTTAAACACCGAGTAGAATAAATATTTGAAAGGAAAGTATTAATGACAAGTACCGACAAAAATTGCAAATTTTGATGTTGGGCTTGTTGGCCATGTTCATCTGAACAAGACATTGTTGAAAGGATGCGCATAGGCGGATGCTCAACAAATCAATGGAAGCAATCAATGTAGGTATTGCATGAACTCATGAAGAAATGGGCCGATTCGGGCCACAAACCGTTGGGATACGCAACTAAATCAAGGTTAGTAAGATGTTTAGCTTGTGATTATGAGTAAGTATTGATATAATTAAATGTTTATAGTACGCTTATGATGATATGTTGACCCCTCTTATGAACATGAAGATAATTAGAAGTAACATTAGTAATGGGATGTTGAGGATGACTCAAAGTGAACAAAATGAAAGATTGAGTATGATGTATGAGTAGAATGAAATAAATCGATTTATTTCGATTAGTAAATGTATAAATGTAATATGCTTAAATAGGAAGTTAGAAACAAGCCGTAGACTTAGGTTTGTACGAGTAATAATTGTATACAATTGGAATAAATTCGATGAATGAAACGCTAGTGATGATATGTGCTAGGAGCTAGCATTATAAAGTAAAAGACACTAATAAGAGCTCTGGATCAGACCCTGACCCTTGTGTGATTATGAAAGTAAATTACTAATTTAAGAAGATAGGGACAATGTGTACGATTATATTTATTCATGAATAAGAATTTTGCAAAGATCCCGAATGTATTCATGTTGTATTGAGCATCGTGAAAGGATAGATGAAAAAGTAAGAGTAGTATTGGTCTACTAAGAATGAGAAAGGTTTCGGGGGTGAAACCTTCTTTAAGGGGGGTGGACTTGTAACGCCCCAAAATTCGAATGCATATATTCGCCTTATGTTTCCACATGATATGACACGAAATAAAATAACTAGGCTATTTAACCTAGTTAAAATACTTGGTAAAACAAGTAATGAACGAGTTTGATGGCAATTGTGATTGTGTGACAAACTAGAGGGACTAAACTTGAATAAGTGGAAAGATTTATTATTAAAACACAAAATTTAAAACACAAACACATACATATCAGATGTATGTGTCGACTAGAGCTAGAGGAGAAAAAGGAAAACCCTTGTTGCTACAAAATCAATCAAATTGAAAGGGAATTGAAGCTTGATTGTATGCATGGATTAATATTTATAACCAACTAAGTGTTCTTATCACCAAGTAAGTCGAATTTCATGTTTTGGTGATTTTGATGAAGTGGGTTATGTGTAATCCGTGAATGTTTAAGGAAATTGTGACAACTGTGTTCTATAATCGATGTATAATGTAAAACAATGTTAATTATCAATAAAACAATGTGCTTTGGTGTTATTATATGTATTTTGGTGTTATTATGTGTGTAATTGTGTTTGATGATTTTACAATTTGATTCGATTCCGATTTCAAGCTTTAAATCGCTTTCTGGAAGGTTATACGCAAACTGGTAAGTAAACGCAGTCAGTTTAACGCAAAAAACACTCCGAAATAGTGACATAGGCTTAACATACCTTAAATAACCTCCACATGACTTAGAAATAAGCTTTGGATGGTTTGGTGTGTTGAAATCAAGCTTGTTCGATTGCAAGGACTATTTGTGTCAAACTGTGAAACTATACCGATTTGTATAGTAACGAACATTGCGGAACTTGATCATAAGTTAAACATACCCTAAATATCCTTTACATAGCTTAGAAATAGGCTTTGAGGGGTTCGGTATGCTAAAATAAACTTTAGTGATCAATGGGGACTAAAAGCGTCAAAAAGTGCATATGTTTGCATTTTCGCGCATATTTTACGTTCTGAATATATCCGGACATCCAAAAATTTATGTAATCATTCAAATATTTTATTTTAGTGATTGGCTTGATAAAATTCCATTCGTCGCTTAATTTGGATCGTTTTTGCGTCAACCGAATAACGCAACCGTACGACCAAACGAACCGACATCCGATATGTTTTTGGGCATGTTTCATGTTCCCTATACTTTAACTTCATTTTAGAGCCTTGAAATGAGGTTAACATGGTTTAAACGCATCGAAAAAGGCCTTAAACATGTGCAGGGACCATTTCTGCCATTTTGGCAAAAAGTTTGGAACTGGTACCTGGTGGCGCTGCGCCACCACCTTCTGCCTATCCCGTGGCACGACGCGAGCAACTGAACTGGGCAGAAACTCCATTTTTGCACTTGCAGGTCCATTTTCAGCACTTAACTTGAAGTTTAGGGGCTATTTTGTAACATTTTCAATACCGTTTGCTGGTTTTGTGGCACCCCTAGTATCCCAAAACCATGGGCCATATGTGTACGGTCCAGATTGATGCTCATTTATTGAGGAACGATCGTAACGGTTCTTGATTCTCTATAAATAACAACACCCACTTCACTCTCAAACTCACACCTTTGAATTTGAATTGGTTCTCTAAGTTGATGTGTTTACCACTTCATACCTGAGAATATTCGGATCAAAGCTTCCTAGCGTGGACCCTTTGTAAGTATTCTTTCGTTCTTTTTATGCATTTTAGCTTAAAAGTAAAACTGCGTTTGACTTTCTGCATTAACCAGTTTATGGTCAATGCGAAGTTCGTTTGAACTTCATAACGTGAGCGTAATCACGATGGTTATAGTCCCTAGTGACTATACCTACTGATTACCACGTTATCTAGGCTCAGTGATGAGTCGTAGTTTCGGCCAAAATGCGCATTCTCGCGTATTTTGTAACCAAACTACTCTTGGGTATCAAAACCGTTTGTTTTGATAACCAACCTGTTTTCTAAATTCATTAAACATGTTTTAACATGTTTAACTCGTCACTTTTTAGATTAGTGCTTGTGTAGAGTCGTAAGTCAAGCGAACTAAACACCCGCTTAGACTTTCGAACTCGACCCGTTTGGTCGATCATTAGGATCCGACCAAACATGTTTAGTGACCATAGTTTCATAGGGAATAACCTTCCGAGGTTATACCTTATGGTCACTTAGGTTTAATTAGTTCTATGATAGGTAGTTTATATTGTGACACCTGTGTCACTTCAACCATCAAACAAATACCAAACCAATGAAATATTGTATTTCATACTTGGGATTTGTATAAATATGTGTATCATTTGCACATATCAATTCTTTTTCGATTTCGGGCTTTAAATCGCTTTCTGGAAGGTTATACGCGCACTGATGCGTAAATATAACCAGTTTAATGCAACAAACACTTCGGAATAGTGACATAGGCTTAACATACCTTAAATAACCTATACATAACTTAGAAATAAGTTTTGGAAGGTTTGGTGTGCCGAAATCAAGTTTATTCGCTTATAGGGACTAAATTCGACAAACTGTGAAAGTATGTCGATTCGTACTGTAACGGACATTCCGGAACTTGATCATAAGTTAAACACACCCTAAATATCCTTTACATAGCTTAGAAATAGGCTTTGAGGGGTTCGGTATGCTAAAATAAACTTTATGCTCATTCAGGGACTAAAAGCGTCAAAAAGTGCATAAGTTTGCATTTTCGCGCATAACTTACGTTCTGAATACATCCGGACATCCAAAAATTTATGTAAGCATTAAAATATTTTATTTTAGTGTTTGGCATAAGAAAAATCCATTCGTCGCGCAATTTGGATCGTTTTTCGCGCTTATGCGCATTCCGTCGTAATTAAGCAAACATCGCGATCGTACGACCAAACAAACCGACATCCGGCATATTTTTGAGCATGTTTCATGTCCACAATGTTTAGGCATCATTTTAGGGCCTTAAGGTTGGCTTAACGGGCCTTAGAAGTATCAGAAATGGCCTTAAAACACAACAGGGACTAAAACTGTCACTTTTTAAACTTGTTGCTGGTCTGAGTCCCCCAGGCGGGGCGCGTAAGGTTATGTGCATACCTTATGCGGGCCGCGTGGCCCTCCCAGATATGCATAATTGTTGAAAACAGCCTGTTCCAGCTGTTATACCTTCATTCTCCACTTGCAAACGGTTTTTGCAACACCATGGGCCATTTCTATGGGCTCAAATGGTTTTGTAAAACAAGGGGCACACTTGGACGGCCTAGATCGATGCTCGTTTCCCGATAAACGATCCTAACGGTTCTAGCTTTCCTATAAATACCCCTCACCCATTTCACTTGCAACCCACTTGATATCTGAGATTTTCTCTAAGTTGAAGTGTGCAACACTTCATACCTGAGAAATACTTGGATAATCAATCTTGCGGGGACCCTTTGTAAGTGTTCTTTCGTTCTTTTCTGTAGGATCGATTTGACCGATCAAATGAGTCAATTTGAATGTGTTTACACTATTTAGATGGCGGAAACATCTAAACAGCTTAGAATCAGACAGAAAGGAGTAGAAAACAGAATTGATTCACTTTTAACACTTGTTCTCTGTTATATAATCACTTGAAAAACTGGCAGCACTTCGTTACAACTTCTCGGAATACGTACCAACTGAGAACTACACTAGCCTATATATAGGCATTAAGATTTCGCTTCAACCTGTCTCAAGCGAAATCTCATCACTTGATTTCGCTTGAGGCTTACATCACATACCCTGAAGCGAAACCCTTACAACACTAAATTAAACTTACATTTAGACCCCTACACTATACATACTTGACACTTTTAGACCCTAGACTTATGACGTAGGCTTTAGACATCATGCACTAACAAACTCCCCCTTGGATACAGCCGGAGTCTTTAGTCTTTGTCTTCGTGTCTTCAGAGTTACTTGAACTCTCCTTCTCTAAACTTAGGTTTCTTCAGCAACTTCCTAAGCTTTTCTTTCTCTTTCGCAGGCTCCCCCTTTCATCAATCTTCTATGCTTTTGAGATCAACACCTGGATTACCAGCAACAAGCTTCCTTTTGCATCAAGCTCGTCTTCAGACTCCCCCTAAGAATTTGCTATCGGGATCTTAATCTGGTACTTTTACCTGCAAATCTCATACATTTATAAGAATAGACATTTTAAATGACCAGAATTGATGATCTGGTTCTTCCATAATTCTATAAAGATTTGACTATATAAAGAATCCAACAACTAAACCTAAGACTTTCAAAAATTTGATTTTTAATACTTTTACTATCACACCCAGTCAACCAAGTCCAAATTAATGACCCTGGTCAACTGACTAGTCTGCCAAGTCCAACTCAAAGACCTTGGCTAACCAAACTATGAAGATACCGGATTTCTTGAAAAAATAAGTTCAAATTAATGAACTTTTGAATCATTTGATCTTTCAAACCCATTTTAATCAACAAACACTTGTACCAAACATTGAACTGCATCACAAGCTTACCCAATCCTCATCAATCTTAGACATGATCTGCATAAGACTTTGAACTTTCGATTCCCAATGTCAATTGTCGAAAATAAAATGAGAAACTAAAATCTTTTTGGATTTTAAACTGAATAAGCTGAAACTATGTACACACAATCTTTTTGTGAGCGTGTTAAGGGATCATATCAGCTGCCGACGAAATACAAGTACCGTTAAGCTGTTATTTCATTTTAAGCATTAAACAATTCACGTAGATTGCCGATATACTGATCCTCTTTAAATTCTCACAAAACTTTCAATCTGCTTAGGATACAGAATTAATGTTTTAAGACTTAAACATCTACATGTGTCCCACCTCAGTATATACTCCCGTATCCAAACCCCAGTATTCAATCTTACAGGTGAGTATACCTAGATGATATCTGTCAGGGAATAAATTATAGTACGAGGGCCGTGAGAGCTCAGGTCGATCTTTCGATACGCAGAGAGATGACGGCTTCGACTTTTGGTGGGTCCCCTTTGGGGATCTTCTTTACAACAGCACATGATTAACAATTTTGCAATGTGTTATCATTTTTTATGCTGAGGGGAGGCTTATATTTCAAAGCAGCGTAAAGTATTCTCCGGGGACTAGGTCAGAAATTCCTTTCAGCAGAAGTCCCGGGATAATACCCCAGATATCACTAAGCATAAAGACCTAGTATCTCAGAATATGGGACCCTTCAAACAGGATTTCAGGGGTTACCTATATATCCTGGAGGTGTTCCCCACGTAAATGCAAGTAAATTTTATGTTTATATCCCAAACTAATCTACTGATTTTGTGAAAACCTATCGGCACATCTTTAGTGAGACTGCTTAATTACATTTTATACATTCCAATTCTTTAGCGTATTGCACCTGTCTAGCTGATGTACTATCATTTCCCTTTTATACACAAACTCATTTTTACTTTTTCAAATGTTTTTGGTTTTTATAGATTTTATCATGTTTTTGTATTTTTCTGCAAACTTTCTCCCCCTAAAAAGAAAAACATATTTTTGTGTTTTTGTTTTTATCGAAAAGCAGAAAATAAACTGTACAAACAAAATTAACAACTTGACAAAGGTTCACGTCAGATCGCTGTCCAATTCGGCATCACATTCAACAACCCTCCCAGAATGCAGATTTTTCATTCCATTCAATTTTAAAAGATAATAAAACCTCTTTTTGTCAAATGATTTGGTATAGAAATCCGCTTTCTGTTCATTGGTGTGCACATATTCAATCCGAATTAATTTTTTCTCGTTACAATCACGAATAAAATGGTGACGGATTTCAATGTGTTTTGTTTTTGAATGATGAACCGGATTTTTAGTAATATTAATGGCTGCTTCATTGTCCACGAAAATTGGAGTATCTAAGAATTGCAAACCAAAGTCACGCATTTGCTGTTGGATCCAAAGGATCTGCGAACAACAGCTGGAAGCTGAAACGTATTCAGCTTCACAAGTAGAAAGCGCTACAGTGGTTTGTTTCTTACACTGCCAGGTAACAAGTCGAGTTCCTAAGAACTGACACCCAGCAGTGGTGGACTTTGCGTTCTGTTTGCAGCTTCCGAAATCTGAATCAGCGAAACCGGATAAAGTAAAGTCACCTAATCTAGGATACCACAAACCGACGTTTGGGCAGCCTTTCAAATACCGTAGTATACGTTTCACGATTGTCAGGTGTGATTGCTTCGGATTCGACTGATATCTGGCACATAAGCATGTCGGATACATGATGTCCGGACGGGAAGCTGTTAGATACATCAGGGAACCAATAATTGATCGGTACAATGTTTCATCCATCTTCACTCCATTCTCATCTGGACAAATCCCATGATTTTGTGCAAGAGGAGTGGATGCTGGACTGCAATCTGCCATATCAAACTTTTCTAGCACATCCTTCACATACTTTGACTGATGAATGAAGATTCCATCGGGCATTTGTTCTACCTGCAACCCGAGGAAAAACTTCATTTCGCCCATTGAGCTCATTTCAAACTTTTTCTTCATCACTAGCTCAAACTCTTTGCACATATCGTCGTTGGTGGATCCAAAAATGATATCGTCCACGTAAATCTGCACAATCAACAAATGGTTTTCTTTTTCTTTAATAAACAAAGTGCTATCTACTGTACCTCTTGTGAACCCGTTGTCCAACACGTATGTCGAGAGCGTTTCATACCAGGCTCTCGGGGCCTGGTGAAGTCCGTATAACGCCTTGTCCAGTAGAAACACCTTGTTTTTGTGCTGTGGGTCTGTAAAACCTGGCGGTTGCCCCACATACACTTCCTCTTTGATAGTTCCATAGAGAAAAGCAGATTTCACGTCAAGTTGATATACTTTAAAGTTCTTCCATGATGCAAAGGCCAGAAAAATCCGAATTGCCTCTAGCCTTGCAACTGGTGTGTAGACTTCATCGTAATCAATTCCTTCTTGTTGACTGAATCCTTGAACGACCAATCTTGCTTTGTTTCTCACCACGACTCCTCTATCATCTCTTTTACATTTGAAAACCCACTTTGTCTTAATCAACTTTTGATTCTTAGGCAAATCTACAAGTCTCCAGACGCCCAGCTTCTCGAATTGTTGTAACTCCTCCTGCATTGCATTAACCCAGCTCTCCTCGGTCAATGCTTCCCTGTATGTCTTGGGCTCTATCTGCGAAATAAAACATTTCAATGAGACTTCTTTTTGCATATCAGCAATAGATGAATAGAAACATGTAAGAGCTTGATCTATTTGATGTCGAGTTTTGACACCACTTTGCAAGTCGCCAATAATCTGTTCTGAGGGATGATAGGATAATGTTCGTGGCATTGCACTATCAGGCACTACAACTTCCGATTCCAGATTTGAAATGTCAAGATCAACGATTTGGTCAACAGCCTCTTCTGTTGTCTCATTTGGTTCCTCGTCAAAGGTAGGAGCGGGTTCCTCCTCTGAGTCGTCAGAAACGTCAAATGACGGAGCTGGTTCCTCTGGTTCCTCTGGTGGTATATGAACGGTTCCACTTGGTCCGGCTTCATCATCATGAGTACCCACGGTGGGTGTAGGAACATCTAGCGGTCTAGATTCTGGCTCTGATAAATGACTTTGTTGATACAAGTACATGAGAGCTACTTCCTCCTCACTCGGCTCGGATGGCATATGAAACGATTCCCAGAGTTTATCGTAGTCAAATAGGAATCTTTGTCCGGGAAGTTGAGGTGACGGAGTATGCTTCTGACAATCCACATGAAGGACCTGAATCACCTTACTCAGACATGGTACGAACACCCTTTTTAGTGGGCTGGCGTATCCTACAAAGAAACCTTCATTTGATTTTGCCCCAAATTTTCCGTCTTCATCAATAAATGTACACGGTGATCCGAAAGGTTCCAAGAACTCAAGATTCGGCTTGTAACGATGCAGCAACTCAAAACATGTCTTTCCATACTTCTTGACAGTAAGAACTCTGTTCAGTGTATAGCACGCTGCAGATACGGCTTCACTCCAAAAGAAAATAGGTAACTTGGAATCTGCTAACATTGTACGCGCTGTCTCGATTAGGGTTCTATTCTTTCTTTCAGCTACGCCGTTTTGCTGTGGAGTATACGGCGCACTGAATTCATGAAGAATTCCCTTTTCATTGTAGAACTCGTACATTCTGTTGTTTTTAAATTCAGTTCCATTGTCACTTCTAATTCTCCGGATAGGCAATTTGTATACTGTTTCCATCTTCTTGAAAAGTATCATCAAAGACTCAAATGTTTGATCTTTCCGTTCTAAGCACACAACCCAAGAAAATCTTGAAAAATCATCTGTAACCACCAAGCAATACAAATCCCGACTGATGCTCTTAACATTGACAGGCCCGAAGAGATCCATGTGCAATCTCTCAAGAGGTAACCTGACCGAATTCATGACCTTCAAAGGATGTGATTTCCGAACCTGCTTACCTTTCTTACATGCAATACAATCATCATTTAAATGAAAATTTTTAAAGTTCACGCCTTCAACTAAATCATTATGAACCAAAAAATTCATTTTGCGAACATGAATGTGGCCCATCTTACGATGCCACATGATTGAATCTTTTTCTGTTGCTTTGTTTTTAGACACAAAACACTGTTTCTGATGAGACGTTGGCGTTGCTGTACTCATATCAAGATAATAAAGATCATACTCCCGTGGAGCACGCAACAACACCATCTCATCAGGGATTTTAAACCCTGGTTTCAAAACCACACATTCAGTTTTTGTAAAATGTACGCTGAAATCTTTATCACAAATCTGTGAAATACTGAGTAGATTGTTTGTCAACTCTACTATGTAGTTTACTTTGTCAAAGGATATCACACCATTTGTCAAAATTCCTTGACCAACAATTTTTCCACCTTGACTCCCAGCAAACCCTACATGACCTCCATTGATGGATTTTACATCATAGAGTAAAGCAAGCGTCCCAGTCATGTGCCTTGACGCACCACTATCCATTATCCATTTTGATAGAATTGACTTGGGCAGCCCCTGCAAACATCATAACAAATTTATTCAAACAATGAACTCCATGACTTTTTGACTTCTGAAACACTTCCAAACACTACATCACACTTTTCATCAATCTTAGGAAAGTCAAATGTGACGTTTGGAACAACAGATTCTACTTTTGATTTTACCATATTTTCTTTGATAGGAGGAAACTCTGCAAGAAACTTATCAAGCTCAGATTCAAATTCTTGTTTATCATTAACACCCACTTTTGATGCATAAAATTCCTTTGTACCTTTGACTTTTCTGTCAACCATTTTTCCAAAAATATTTTGAACAGTAGGATTAAAAGCTTTTGAATCAAACTTTAACTCGTTCTCCATTTTCTTTACCTCAACTGATTGTGATTTGGTTTCAACAACTTTTGTTTCATTTTTCAAAATGTTTTCCATCTTTTTCTCCTCAACCGATGGTTTTGATTTTACAACCCAAAATTGATTTTCAAAAGTTTTCGTTTTTGGATAAATTTTTGAAGTCATTTGGGACTTTGAAGATTCGCCAATCTCAAATGTCGATTTCGGCTTATCTTCCAACTTCAAAGATTCTCCTCTTTTCAAGATGCGAATTGGAGAAACCATCGGCTTTTTGCCCTTTGTGTTAATTGGTGATTTAGGTTGAGATTTTTTAACAAATGGTTTAATGACAGGTTTTTCAAAAACTTTCTTGCATTGTCTTGCCATGTGTCCGATTTCATTGCAGCGATAGCAAACTCTTTTATCATATTCGACAAAAGTTGATTTGAAGGACTCTTCTTTCAGTTTCTTTGCTGCATTGAAATCGTCAACTGCTTTTTGACTAAAAATGTATTCCTTTTCTTCATCAACACTTGGACCAGCAACAAAAACATCATTCATTTTATCTTTAGGCTTGACAACCTTCTTATCCAACTTTTTAACAAAACCAATTCCTTTGTTTTTAAAATTGTTACCATTTTTCTTGTTACCATTACCTTCCCATTCCTTTTTCCCAAAGTTGTTGACACGTGTTGTAAAAAATGACTTTTTAGATTTTGAAAAAAATTCTTTGTTATTAACCTCATTAATGTTCATTTCAACCAACCTAAAAACTTTCTCAACATTCTCAATTTTCACATTCTGAAGAGGATACTCGAAATCGGAATAAAGTTTGTCTGTTCCAATCATAGTATATACTACCATAATCGAATCATCATTCGCACTCTTGTCCGATTTCGGTATAAACCGTTCCAAGAAATTACTCTCATCTTCAGAATCTGTAACACCTTTCTCAGATTGTGACTTCTCAGAGTTATCAATCTCTTCATCTAACACCTGATCGACAACAGTTTTGATAATCTGTGATTCGTTGTCGGTGTCGGATGCAGAGAATGTAACATCGATGCTTTCAGGCAAATCATCCTCAATTGATCTCAATTTGAGATTCAAAGCAGCTTCCACCCCATCTGGATATTTCTGTGTGTAATGATTCCACATTGGGGGTGGAACACTGTTAAAGACCGGTGTTTCATCAGGTTGTTTTGGTACAATCTGTTCAAGGACATATGATGAAGCTATGTAACTCATCAACTTTTTATCAATTCTTTCATTTTCAATTTTTGTTAACTCCAAATCCTTTTTTAATGAAGCAATTGTGTCCAAATAAAAATTTACTTCCACTTGTTTATCAAAAAGTGTTGCTTTTGCTAATTTTGTGGCTTTATCATTTTCGACACTTTCCTCTTTAATCATTTTAACTGTTCTTGCTAGAGTATCATATGCTTCTTTGACTTGTCCTAGATCAAATTTTAACATGTCAGCATGTTTTTTCAATTCCTGAAACTTAGTGTCTTTTTCAAGACACTCCATGCACGGTTGTAAACACTTTTGGCATGGTGTTTCAGATATTGAATCTACTGTCTCATCACATTCTGCTTCATAAACAGTTTCTACTTCTAGTTTACCGACATTTTTCGACTCTGACTCAGACCGTTTGACTGATTCGTTTCCCTGAACTCCAGATTCCTCTCGTTTGACAGACTCATTACTGACAGACTTAGACTCCTCAGATTCTGAGTCTACCTCTCTCAGTTTCGCCATGAGAGCCTTGTCAGCAATTTCTTTCAATGTGTCTTCGGTCATTTCCTTTGTCACATCGATCATTTCTTCAACAAATTCTTTCTTCTCATCATATCTTGGACACACTCCGGTCCTTGGTTCTTCAAAGAAATCTGCAAAAGATTCAAAAATTTTAGGAGGCATGATAGATCTCAAAGAACTAGTTAATACCTCCTGCTCAGATTTAGATTGATGAACTTCAGCAGCTATTTCTTCAAAATTATCTGCTTTTTCAACAGAAACCTCTTCAACAACTACAGAAACATCTTCAGTAACTGTTTCTGGTTCAGACACTATCTCAGAAATTTCCACAACTTCAGCCATCATTGCCTTTCCATCACTACCAGGAATATATTTATCCCAGTTAAAACCTGCAGCTACCTTTTCATCATCTTGATTCACAATCATTGCCTTTTCTGGTTTATTCTCAATTTGTGGTCTTTGAACAGTAGGCTGTTGATTTGGTCGATGATAGATTGCTTGCTTGTAGTAGTCGTTGGTGAATGGGTTTTGATGATTGTTTACTTCACGATTCAGACATTCTCTTTTAAAATGACCACGTTCTTTGCACTTGAAGCACGTAACTTTCGATTTATCGAACCCTAACTTCTGATCAGGACCTGAGAGACTGTTTCTGCCTGTGATCTCCATAAACCGTTGTGCTCTTCTAACCAAACTTGCCATGCCCCATTTTATATCAATCAGTTCAAGTTCCTCCGGATCAATCTGGTCGTAATCCTCTTTGGTCATATCAGGATTACCAATCCTACCCGCCACTAAGCCTTCATAAGCCTCTAGAACGGAAGCAAGTACTGCAATGTGTTGTCTCGCGGCAGTTTCAGTAATTTCATTTCCATTCTTAATATTCTCCGCGATATTGCACTGCACCCCAGAAACATAAGCCTGATTACTTGAACTTGTAGAGCTTTGAGGTGAAAACTGTTCTTGAGCTTTGAAGTTTGGGTCACAATTCGCGAATGGTGAAAAATTTCCAGATTGAGGAGTGTTTGAAGAAACACTTGAGGTGTTATCAGCAATGAACCCTGTCTGTATTTTTGGACTTTGATTTGTTGAAGCTGTAGGGTTGTTTTTGTAATACAACGATACATCTTGTTGAACATTAGCTGATTTCATCTTTTTGATCTTCAGCAACTCTAACTCATGAGCTTCAATCTTTTCTATGAATAGGCTAAGATTGTAGTTTGCAAAGTCTGAATTGTTCTTTAGCATCATCAGGTATGTACCCCACTCGTCATAAGGTAACGCATCAGCTAGTTTGTCAATCCATTCTTCATCTGTCTTTTCAATCTTTAATCTATTCATCTCAAGCACCAAATGACAATATCTTTCAATTAGTTGCCTTGTAGTTTCACCCTTCATACCGGTAAAAATATCAAACTCTTTCTTGAGCAATGCCTTCTTATTCTTGATCATGGAAGCACTACCTTCAAACTTTGCTTTCAATGCAAACCACATAGATTGAGCATTATCTTCATATTGCAACAATACTAGAATGTCTTCTTTGATAGCCTGCTGGAGAATACTAATCATCTTTTTCTCGGCTTTGAAATCATTCTGTTCTGATTCTGACAGGCTCTGAATATTCTTCTTGTTGTTTAAACCATCAACTGGTGGAACATACTGTTTCACTATTTTCATCCAACATTCAAAATGATTAGCCTGAACCCAGTTCTTAAATCTGCCTGACCATCCTGCATATTCATCTATGTTCATCAGTTTGGGAGGCTTTTGCATTGTTCCCAATTCGTTCTCCATGTTGACATTCTGTATAACACTACCCGAGGTTTGTCCTGCTACCATACCACTGCCCGAGAAGAAGTTGTAAAACTCTTGGTTTTCCATTTTTAGAAATTTACCGAGTAATTTTAAAATTTTCACACACACTTTTCACAAAATCAGATTATCGAACAAGTTCACGAACACTATGGACTATCAGTAATCTTCAAGCGAAATCACTTAAACTTCAAGCGAAATCACAGAAGATTTCAAGCGAAACCCACAACTCAAATACAATATGATTTCGCTTCAAACAACAAGATTTCAAGCGAAATCTACAGTCTCGCTTCAAACAAACTTTTCAACCAAATACAGACTCGTCAAGCGAAATATACGATTTCGCTTCAAGCAACCAGAATATTTCAAGCGAAATCCAAGTTTTCGCTTCAAAATACCAACAACCAATCTGCTCGCTCAAGCGAAATCTGGTTTTCAAGTCATTTTTGTCAATTTTAGTCCGAGTTTTAATCTGAATTTCTCAAGGCTTTGTTAAAACACACTTTTACACACACTGTGAAAGTCTTAGTCCATTTTGTCCGTGTTTTCGTCCAGAAATCAATTTTTGTGAGTAAAAACCAACTGATTCAAGTGAACACACTCATAACTGGCTCTGATACCAATTGTAGGATCGATTTGACCGATCAAATGAGTCAATTTGAATGTGTTTACACTATTTAGATGGCGGAAACATCTAAACAGCTTAGAATCAGACAGAAAGGAGTAGAAAACAGAATTGATTCACTTTTAACACTTGTTCTCTGTTATATAATCACTTGAAAAACTGGCAGCACTTCGTTACAACTTCTCGGAATACGTACCAACTGAGAACTACACTAGCCTATATATAGGCATTAAGATTTCGCTTCAACCTGTCTCAAGCGAAATCTCATCACTTGATTTCGCTTGAGGCTTACATCACATACCCTGAAGCGAAACCCTTACAACACTAAATTAAACTTACATTTAGACCCCTACACTATACATACTTGACACTTTTAGACCCTAGACTTATGACGTAGGCTTTAGACATCATGCACTAACATTTTCATTCGTTTTAGCGTTAAAGTCAAACTGTGTTTGACTTTCTGCATTGACCAGTTTATGGTCAATGCGAAGTTTTTTTGAACTTCATAACGTGAGCGTAATCACGATGGTCATAGTCCCTAGTGACTATACCTACTGATTACCAAGTTATCTAGGCTCAGTGACGAGTCGTAGTTTCGGGCAAAATGCGTGTTCTCGCGTATTTTGTAACCAAACTACTTGTGGGTATCAATACCGTTTGTTTTGATACCAAACCTGTTTTTAAACCTTGTTAAACATGTTCTAACATGTTTAGCTCGTCACTTTTAGATTTGTGCTTGTCTAGGGTCGTAAGGGTAAGCGATCTAATAAATCGCTTATGCTTTTGAACCCGACCCATTTGGTCGATCATTAGGATCCGACCAAACACTTTAGGTGACCATAGTTGTATAGGGAATAACCTTCCAAGGTTATACCTTATGGTCACATCGTTTGAGTAGTTGTATGATAAGTAGTATATATGCCTTAGGTAAATTACCAAAATGCCCTTTTTACGCCAAAATTCATTTTAAGCATATGTAACATAACTTTTGACATCTAAACTGATTTAGCAACAATATTAAACATGTTAAGGCATATCTTACTTGTCATAGGGCTAGTTAAGCGGTCCGAACGCGTTTTACGCGAATGACGCGTTAAAGTAGCATAAGCCACCTAAACGGGTCGTAACGGGTCAAATGCACTTAGGATAAGTTTTGTTTTAATATGTAGGCTTTGTTAAACCATATTATATGAGTTCCTACACTCATTTGGTTTACGAACCCTCATACTATCCAATCTCCCGATTTAGATCCGGTTATTTATGTAGTTATCTATATAGGGTGCCGTTTGATTCTGTGATCCCTCTAGCTTTGCTTGGTTGTTGTTCAAGACTTCTAAGCACCCTCAAGTGAGTACATAGACCCCTCTTTTACTGTTTTTCAAACATTTTGGGGTGAAACACATGTGCCTACTTGTTATTTTCATGCTTTCCATGCTTTCATATCATATAATTGCTATGTTCATTAGTACATTATTAGTACATGATTTCATTGTGTTTTTGCTATGTATGTCCTTTATAGCATACTTAGTACATCGTTTTACATGACATTTTATGCTATGTATGTTCATTTAGTGCATACTTAGTACATTGTTTTACATTACCTTTTCATGCTATGTATGTTCATCATACTTAGTACATTTTACATCACATGTTATGTATGTCCATTTGTTGCATACTTAGTACATTTTCATTTCATCATATGCTTACATTTTGATATGACATTTGGTTTGTTTAAATGGGACCATATACATTCATTAACATTAGCTACGCCGCTCGTTAGTAGGTAATGGTACCATAGGAATTGACAATTCCCGTTCCTGACATCCTAGGTATGTTTGGATGGAAGGAATGACCGAATTCGATTAAAACATAACACAGATAGTCCTTTAATTTGTTTAAGGGTTTATCACCACAGTCACAAGGCTTGAATGTATGCATATCTACAATACCGCATAAATGTTTGTATTCAGTATAGCATGCATTCCCACAAGACATAACATTGATTTAAACCACGTTTACTTCAATACATTGTTTTGTGCATTTTTTATCTGTGGCTCAGTAGATATAAATATATATATATTTCACTTTCCATACATGACATTTTTTTTACACATTATATGATAGACATTTGACATAGACATTTTGATATTGATATACACATTATATTTGACATAAACATTTTGACATGGTTTACACAAAGACATTTGACAAATGGTTTAGACATGGGCAATTTACATTGGTGGTTTGTTTGGGTAAGTGGTTTGAGTAACGAGGCGTGTGTAATATGATACAAGCATGGTGGATACGCCGCTGGTACTTCCTATATATAAGTGCTTGTATGGTATTACATATCGTAGCGTTATTTGAATCATTTCAGTTTAGACATATAACATTTTTATACAAATAACATATTTTTCACAAGACATTGTTTTACAAACGACTCATCTTATAAAAACTCATTTTACTTGGTTATTCATTTAAGCTTACATTATTCTTCTACATATCATCGTTTTTCAAATGATTTATACAACAAAACATTTTACAAGGATCATGACTGACTTTTGTTAAACAATATTTTTCTAAACTTATAAGTCATGAATCCTATTTTCACAAAACCTATGTACTCGCCGGCATTTTTATGCTGACGTACCTATTTTCACATGTGTTTTAGGAAATGATGCATAGGATTGTTCAAGATACACTTAGGCGGACTTGGGCCTTAGTGACAATAAAAGATGCAAGACTAGTTAATTTTGTTATACTTCTTTGTTTGTTAAGACATTGTAACTCTGTTAATCAATAAAATAATATTTCAATTTTCCATGTGTTATGAAACAATGATTCTGTTACAACACTCCCCGACGATTCCGCCACATTTTGTTGTTTTACGTGGTCGGGGTGTGACAGAAAAGTTGGTATCAGAGCTCTTGGTTATAGGGAATTAGGTTATTAGTAATGCTTTGACCTAGTCTATAACCTTCCTAGGACCCTAACGCGAGTTTACTTGCGTTTAGTCATAAAACAATACCGTCACCTATCCTTAGGCGACAACCATAACAGGAACACAAATTTCAAAACCATTTTGAAAAGCAATCATCTGTTCTAGGATGATTAATTACAAGGTTTTGAACCCTCTAAGTTTTCAAATCTCGTCAAAGTTTGGGTCTTTTGATGTGAACACGTGCAAACTAGAAGGGTGAATGCCTGTACTCTAAGTTTTCAGTCTAAGGCTAGAGTGTTCGTACAAATCAGCAGAATCAGACCAGTCACTCTTACCTCGGAACTCTTGGGGTGAGTGTTCACTTTTAGGCGAGCATGTCTTCAGTGATACATTAATATGACCCCTTTACTTTGATTAGTCATCGTCTCATTTGTTTGCCTTAGGTAACAAACAAATGATCGCAATTTTTATGCAATGACCGTTCTGTTTTGTTTATCCGGTAACATTTCACTTGTTTCTTCCTATGTCTTACATTTTCTTCTAGAATGTCTTTTCTTCACAACAACGGTCAAATGTCCGAGCAAACAGCCAAATTTGCCCAGCAAATAGGCGAAGTGATTCTGAAGACTGTGGATTTAGGCATTGCCATGTCTCATCTCAACAATGAAGCCACTCAAGAGTCACCAAAGAAAGCAGAAGTCAAGCCTGCACCAAAATCAAGGAAGCGTAAGGCTTCAAGGAAACCCGCAGCAGTTACACCTAATCAAGCAGAACCTAGCCAAGTAGCAGCGCCACCAGCTAGGAAGCCGTACTTAGGAGCTACCCCATGGTGCAGATGATGCAACCGTCATCATTCAAACTTCATACCCTGCTTCAAATGTACCTACTGTGGACGATGGGGACATTTGGTTGATGTATGCCGCTTTGCTATCCAAAACAAAGCTGCTATAAGCCTTGCTGCTGCTCAACCTCCTGCCAGGAAACCTTATGACCGTACTACATTGATGTGCAACAAGTGTTATGTACCTCACAAAGCTTACCTGCAGTGTCGTCTGTGTGCTTCATGTGGACAACTCGGTCACCTGGCAAATGCTTGTCTTTTCAACCCAATCCAAGGTGGTCCAAACCAACCCCAAGTCAACCCTGCTCAAGCTCGTTTACCGTCTGGTACTTGGTACAACTACGGTGAGACGAGCTATTTCAGGAACAAGTAATCAGAGATTGTCAATGCAAGTCTGACGCACTGATAAGCATATGGCTGAGTATAAGATATTGCTGTTTTAATCTTATGCTTTTGTTTTCTCTGTTTTTCTTGTAATGTGAAACAATCAGTTTTGTTTATAAATAAATTGTTGTTCAAATTCTGATATACAAGTGTAGTTACATATGTGTATGGCATTTCCCTATAATACCTACATTAAGAAACTATGTCCCTTACAAACTACTCTTGTGATTCACCCTTTCATATGATCGCTCATGATTTCCTCGAAAAATTTGAAGTACTCGTTTCATTCTAAGAAACAAAGTACATAAAATAAAGTGACACTATGAGTAATCGTGCTCTTAGCACATCTGTGCCTTTAAATCCTTGGTTAGAAAACTAAGGTATTTTTCAATCTCATACCCATTACGTTCTGATTTTTTCAACATGCATAACATAAGTTTTCAAAACAACCTTCATGATTTCAAAAACATTTTATATATAGTTCGAAAACATTTTTAATATAGTGTAATTACTTAACATATCAAATGCACGATTTCAAAACCATTGTCTATGTTTTCAAAAACAACCTCCATGATTTCAAAAACATTGTCTATGTTTTCAAAAACAACCTCCATGATTTCAAAAACATTGTCTATGTTTTCAAAAACAACCTTCATGATTTCAGAATGTTATTAATGCAGTATAATTACTTATATCAAGTGCATGATTTCAAAAGCATCATTCATGTTTTCAAAAAAAACCTTATACATAATTTCAAAATTTATCTCGCATGATTTTAAAACATTTTTTTTATATACCTACCTAATACACCTACTCTATGATTTCAAAAGTATTATATATAAGGTTTCAAAAACATTGAACACATTCTTTTAGAACCCCATGCATAGTTTTCAAAAATATTTTCTTCATACATTGACTTAACCTTCAAATTCCGCTTCATATGTCGCCTTGGCATATCTAGAACCTCAACTTCTTAAGCATTTTACTTCATGTTTTGACTTAAGCACATCCAGTGCAAGGATTCAAAACATCTTCAACTTCTAAAATCCATATGGGATCTTTTTATCTCTACAATTAGATCCTTGTGGATAATTATCATTCAAATCAGAGTCCTTAATTGGATTCCTTGTATGCCTTAATTCGAACATTTCGATTCCTTATAATCGAAATCGAATTTTTCTCTTTAAGATCTTTCTATCTTCATAGTTATATTCTTGATAATGTTTAAAGTACCAAATGAAATCCACGGAATGGATTCCTAGTGTGCTTTAAATGCATGTACGCAATTAACAAAACAAACTAACAAATTAAAGATCTGAATAACCAATTTTGTGGTTATGTGACTATATGTTTATGCATCTTGTGTTTTCTTTTATGCATTTTGTGTTTTTGTATACTATGGATATTCGTTATCCAAATCCTCATAGAACCTTTCATATCTTCATATGAAGGATTCGTAGTAGGATATTCAAAAAGGTACTACCTTAAATCCTTATTGGGCTTCTACGTGATAGTCAAGACCCTTGGATTATATAGTACCACTCCATGATTCATAAGAGACCCTTTTAATGGTCTAGTGAAAAAGATTGATTCAGAATCTGGTTAAGAATGACATGTGGTGATATAGCTGAACAGACTCCTTGGTAGTCTATTTAAATCAATTATTTATTTAATTAAAAACGACCCTATGGTGGTCTACTCACAATCATCACAGGCTCGTTCATTGTTTTCTTCCCCTACACATTATAAGATATACTACGTGACTATGCAAGGAATTACGTAATTATGGATGCATACATAATTACGAAGTTCAGTGCACGGAAACCTCAGTAAGACTTATTATGTGTAAGAACCAGTAGTGACAACCATAACAAAATGTGAACAATGTAATAGAAGTACGGTGTACGCACCAATAACACTTTATATACTTGTATATAAGTGTCCCTCTTACATTGCAAGCATGATGTTATTAAAGTTACTACAAGTTCAGGATCCTAACCAGTGTTGTTTTATCTTTTCAACTTCATGATTTAAGCTATCACAAGTTTCCTCTAAATAAATTTCGGGACGAAATTTCCTGAAGTAGGGGAGACTGTGACACCTGTGTCACTTCAACCATCAAACAAATACCAAACCAATGAAATATTGTATTTCATACTTGGTATTTGTATAAATATGTGTATCATTTGCACATATCAATTCTTGTTCGATTTCGGGCTTTAAATCGCTTTCTGGAAGGTTATACGCGCACTGATGCGTAAATATAACCAGTTTAATGCAACAAACACTTCGGAATAGTGACATAGGCTTAACATACCTTAAATAACCTATACATCACTTAGAAATAACTTTTGGAAGGTTTGGTGTGCCGAAATCAAGTTTATTCGCTTACAGGGACTAAATTCGACAAACTGCGAAAGTATGTCGATTCGTACTGTAACGGACATTCCAGAACTTGATCATAAGTTAAACACACCCTAAATATCCTTTACATATCTTAGAAATAGGCTTTGAGGGGTTCGGTATGCTAAAATAAACTTTATGCTCATTCAGGGACTAAAAGCGTCAAAAAGTGCATAAGTTTGCATTTTCGCGCATAACTTACGTTCTGAATACATCCGGACATCCAAAAATTTATGTAAGCATTAAAATATTTTATTTTAGTGTTTGGCATAAGAAAAATCCATTCGTCGCGCAATTTGGATCGTTTTTCGCGCTTATGCGCATTCCGTCGTAATTAAGCAAACATCCCGATCGTACGAACAAACGAACCGACATCCGGCATATTTTTGAGCATGTTTCATGTCCACAATGTTTAGGCATCATTTTAGGGCCTTAAGGTTGGCTTAACGGGCCTTAGAAGTATCGGAAATGGCCTTAAAACACAACAGGGACTGAAACTGTCACTTTTTAAACTTGTTGCTGGTCTGAGTCCCCCAGGCGGGGCGCGTAAGGTTATGTGCATACCTTATGCGGGCCGCGTGGCCATCCCAGATATGCAGAATTGTTGAAAACAGCCTGTTCCAGCTGTTATACCTTCATTCTCCACTTGCAAACGGTTTTTGCAACACCATGGGCCATTTCTATGGGCTCAAATGGTTTTGTAAAACAAGGGGCACACTTGGACGGCCTAGATCGATGCTCGTTTCCCGATAAACGATCCTAACGGTTCTAGCTTTCCTATAAATACCCCTCACGCATTTCACTTGCAACCTACTTGATATCTGAGATTTTCTCTAAGTTGAAGTGTGCAACACTTCATACCTGAGAAATACTTGGATAATCAATCTTGCGGGGACCCTTTCTAAGTGTTCTTTCGTTCTTTTCATTCGTTTTAGCGTTAAAGTCAAACTGTGTTTGACTTTCTGCATTGACCAGTTTATGGTCAATGCGAAGTTCATTTGAACTTCATAACGTGAGCGTAATCACGATGGTCATAGTCCCTAGTGACTATACCTACTGATTACCACGTTATCTAGGCTCAGTGACGAGTCGTAGTTTTGGGCAAAATGCGTGTTCTCGCGTATTTTGTAACCAAACTACTTGTGGGTATCAAAACCGTTTGTTTTGATACCAAACCTGTTTTTAAACCTTGTTAAACATGTTCTAACATGTTTAGCTCGTCACTTTTAGATTTGTGCTTGTCTAGGGTCGTAAGGGTAATCGATCTAATAAATCGCTTATGCTTTCGAACCCGACCCATTTGGTCGATCATTAGGATCCGACCAAACACTTTAGGTGACCATAGTTGTATAGGGAATAACCTTCCAAGGTTATACCTTATGGTCACATCGTTTGAGTAGTTGTATGATAAGTAGTATATATGCCTTAGGTAAATTACCAAAATGCCCTTTTTACGCCAAAATTCATTTTAAGCATATGTAACATAACTTTTGACATCTAAACTGATTTAGCAACAATATTAAACATGTTAAGGCATATCTTACTTGTCATAGGGCTAGTTAAGCGGTCCGAACGCGTTTTACGCGAATGACGCGTTAAAGTAGCATAAGCTACCTAAACGGGTCGTAACGGGTCAAATGCACTTAGGATAAGTTTTGTTTTAATATGTAGGCTTTGTTAAACCATATTATATGAGTTCTTACACTCATTTGGTTTACGAACACTCTTACTATCCAATCTCCCGATTTAGGTCCGATTATTTATGTAGTTATCTATATAGGGTGCCGTTTGATTCTGTGATCCCTCTAGCTTTGCTTGGTTGTTGTTCAAGACTTCTAAGCACCCTCAAGTGAGTACATAGACCCCTCTTTTACTGTTTTTCAAACATTTTGGGGTGAAACACATGTGCCTACTTGTTATTTTCATGCTTTCCATGCTTTCATATCATATAATTGCTATGTTCATTAGTACATTATTAGTACATGATTTCATTGTGTTTTTGCTATGTATGTCCTTTGTAGCATACTTAGTACATCGTTTTACATGACATTTTATGCTATGTATGTTCATTTAGTGCATACTTAGTACATTGTTTTACATTACCTTTTCATGCTATGTATGTTCATCATACTTAGTACATTTTACATCACATGCTATGTATGTCCATTTGTTGCATACTTAGTACATTTTCATTTCATCATATGCTTACATTTTGATATGACATTTGGTTTGTTTAAATGGGACCATATACATTCATTAACATTAGCTACGCCGCTCGTTAGTAGGTAATGGTACCATAGGAATTGACAATTCTCGTTCCTGACATCCTAGGTATGTTTGGATGGAAGGAATGACCGAATTCGATTAAAACATAACACAGATAGTCCTTTAATTTGTTTAAGGGTTTATCACCACAGTCACAAGGCTTGAATGTATGCATTTCTACAATACCGCATAAATGTTTGTATTCAGTATAGCATGCATTCCCACAAGATATAACATTGATTTAAACCACGTTTACTTCAATACATTGTTTTGTGCATTTTTTATCTGTGGCTCAGTAGATATAAATATATATATATTTCACTTGCCATACATGACATTTTGTTTACACATTATATGATAGACATTTGACATAGACATTTTGATATTGATATACACATTATATTTGACATTAACATTTTGACATGGTTTACACAAAGACATTTGACAAATGGTTTAGACATGGGCAATTTACATTGGTGGTTTGTTTGGGTAAGTGGTTTGAGTAACGAGGCGTGTGTAATATGATACAAGCATGGTGGATACGCCGCTGGTACTTCCTATATATAAGTGCTTGTATGGTATTACATATCGTAGCGTTATTTGAATCATTTCAGTTTAGACATATAACATTTTTATACAAATAACATATTTTTCACAAGACATTGTTTTACAAACGACTCATCTTATACAAACTCATTTTACTTGGTTATTCATTTAAGCTTACATTATTCTTCTACATATCATCGTTTTTCAAATGATTTATACAACAAAACATTTTACAAGGATCATGACTGACTTTTGTTAAACAATATTTTTCTAAACTTATAAGTCATGAAGCCTATTTTCACAAAACCTATGTACTCGCCGGCATTTTTATGCTGACGTACCTATTTTCACATGTGTTTCAGGAAATGATGCATAGGATTGTTCAAGATACACTTAGGCGGACTTGGGCCTTAGTGACAATAAAAGATGCAAGACTAGTTAATTTTGTTATACTTCTTTGTTTGTTAAGACATTGTAACTCTTTTAATCAATAAAACAATATTTCAATTTTCCATTTGTTATGAAACAATGATTCTGTTACAACACTCCCCGACGATTCCGCCACATTTTGTTGTTTTACGTGGTCGTGGTGTGACATATATGCCTTAGGTAAATGACCAACATGCCCTTTTCATGCATAATTGGTAATTAAGCATATGTAACATAAAATTTTGTCACGTAACGGATTATGCAACATATTTAAACATGTTTAGGCATATAATACTTGTTATAGGACTAGTTAGACGTCTCGAACGCGCTTATGCACGCACGACGCGTTAAAGTAGCGTAAGCTACCTTAATGGGTCGTAATTGGTCAAAAGCACTTAGGTTAGGTTCCGATTTAGAATGTAGCCTTTGTTAAACCATATCACATGAGTTCCAACACTCATTTGGTTTACAAGACCTCATTCTGTCCGAGCTTTCGATTTAGGCGTCTATTGTTTGACTAGTGATTCGATTACTAGGTGCTGCTTGATTTCTCTGGTTTACTTGAGTTTGTTGAAGTTCTATTGATTAAGGATACTTTGCACTTCAAGTGAGTACATAGTTCCCCTATTTTACTGTTTTTAATTGTTTTGGGGTGATTCATATGTATCAAAACGATTTTTGATATTATAACGATGATTTCAAAAACGATTAAGATGGTTTATACTAAACTAATAATGATTTCGATAATGTGTGTGACAACCCTCATAATTACAGGTATCCGTACAATTAATTAATTACAATTAAGTGCTTAATGACTGTGCTGAATTACATAATTGCTTTCTGATTACTGCATCATACATACATGTGCATCACATATTACAGCATCACATATTACGTAATGTCACATCATTATCACAGACAAACTTTAGTGACACATTTGATGCACAAAGCACAGTTAGCACAGTGAGCGGATAACTCAGAAGTATACTGACAGTGCCAGTACATAGACAGACGGTGTCTTGAGGCCCAGTATGAGCCAGGGACAAGGTACTACACTAGTGTGGTGTGTTGGGAAGTGAGGACCATAAAACTGTATCACTAGGTGATAGATAAAGTGCCGGGAAGTGCCTAAAACTCACTTTAAGTGCAGAATTCTGCATTTTCAGCAAAATTCAGCATTTTAACATGCTAGTAATATGCAGAAAATTGACTAAATGGTCCTGAATACTTTCCTAAGTGTTGGGAATTAATTGTGTCACAAAAAGTTACGTAAAAGACACTATACGGAACAACCTAGCACTTTAACGAACCGGTATCTAACCGAACAACCGGACATTACCCGGGACACCAAAATTTTGTCAGAAACATTGCTTTAATATTTTTGGACTAGTTATGTTCCCCGAATACCCCAACACAATATATAACATATCATACACATATAACACTAGATTTACACTTAAACTCCTAACCATTTAACAACTTACCATCAAAAATTACAATTACCCCCCCCCCCCCCCCTGATGATTTACGGCCCATGTAAGGGACCCCACCACTAGATTTTATTTATATTTTATAATGGATCTTTACTTGATTTGGTAAAAAAAATATGGAGATGTAAGATTATAAGTATGGTCCATATCTTTGCAAGATCATTCTATATCTTTCATTCTCTCACTTCACTCAAGATCACCCCACTCCCTCAACTCCTATCTCTCCCTCTCGGCTCACCTTACAACCGCCACCACCACCACCTTGTAACCTTCATCAATCCATTTTCAAGCTTGATTCAAGTGTTAGAAGGTGATTCTTGGAGCTTGAAGCTTGTGGATCATCAAGGAGCTCTCTTACTTGCTTTTACACACCAAATAAACCACGCTTCCACAAAAGCCAGGGTGTGACAGCTTGGTATCAGAGCCTTGATCATAGCGAACTAGGATTCTTTCTCGAGTCTAGACTATGATCATCAGGGCTCTCACGAAAATGTTTTCACAAACATATTTTCATTGCATACCCAAAATGTCCAGATCCAGGGAACAAACATTTTTACAAATAAAAGGCACAAATACACATTTCAAAAAGGCTATGTATGTCAGTCTTAGAGACTGAGGGAGGATCAGTCTTAGAGACTGGGGAAGTTGGTCTTAGAGACCAGGGATTTGGTCTTAGAGACCAGGGAGTTAGTCTTAGAGACTGGGAGGTTTGGTCTTAGAGACCAGGGAGTTAGTCTGAGAGACTAGGGAGTTCAGTCTGAGAGACTGGGTGGGATAGTCTGGGAAGACTAGGATGCATACATGATTACATCGCTTTTTGCTTACATGCTTATCTGATATATGTGCATATGTTGTGGTTGTGTTACAGACACCATGTCATCTTCTTCTGGTAGCGGAGTGTCCGACACGATAGACCCTATGGCTATTACCTCGGATGATGAGATAGCCACGAACCCAGAGGTTTATACATCAGACACCACGAGTACCGACGAGGATGATTTTCAGCCTTTCGCGCTACCGGACTTTGGAGACGACATGCCTTTAGCTGATGGTCTTTTTAACGGGGATCTACCTCTGGTTCAGATCCCTGCTCCTCTGCCTCTCGCTGCAGTTCCAGTTGTGGATTTACCACTCGACGGTATGTTAGATGACGACATCGATCTATTCATCGAGGGTCCCCCGGAGGATGACCAGGATGGCGGGGCCCCGATGGATGACGATATTCCACTTGCTGATATTCCGGTTGATGACCCTGTTGTTCCTGTGGTTGAGGTTCCTGCTGTTGATGCCATTGTTTTACCACCCGTCGAGGCTCCTGTTGTGGAGGCCTTACCCGATCCGTCTGGTCCCTACTCGCTTGAGTCTGTATCATCCGCCACTCTTCACGCCCAGGGCATGCAACACTACTCCACCGACACTGATTCGGACATGGCGATGTCTGCTGCACCCATTGTTCCCCATGACTTTGACCCGGATCCTGAGGTTTAGTTTGTACCTGCTGAGCCACTCGTTGAGGCACCTGTTTTTTCCGGTCAATCAGCTCCTCAATATGCCCGCTGATCATGAGCCTGCTCCAGCTGATCCAAAGGTTGCACCAGAGCCTGTTTTCGCTCACGACCCCTTACCTGTGCACGACCTTATTCTTGTTGATGCACCAATCGTTGCATCATCAGTTGCTGATATCCCAGTTGTTGCACCTCTACCTGACCCTAGATATGCACCTTTTGCTACACACATTGATCCTAGATATGCTGACACCCGTAATGGGTGGATTGAGGATGACGATTATCCTCCTTTTGTTCTACCAGTCACTCCCCCTGCTGCACCTATTTTTGCACCCTTTGATGTCCCACAGTTTCACCCTCACGTGTCAGACATCCACCGCATGGATTTACCCATCACTTTTCTTCAGGACATTCCTCCTCCTCGTCCAGGGGAAGGACCTTCTACTCAGCAGAATGATCACATACCACCTATGACAGCAGCCTTTCCATTTATACCCCCTTTTGCACATGCTGCACGCACTGCTTTTTCTTCTTCAGCACCCATGGGCGAGCCATTTATGTGGCCTTCGCCCAACGTCATGCCTTTGTCATATCCATACCATCCTTTTCATGTTGGGTATACGACCGATGATATACTTTCATCCTTGCAGTTACAGCAGGATGCGTTGATCCGATGAGTCCAAGAGCTGGAGTGGATCCCGCGTCCTCCCCCTTGTCATTGCCAGTCCCCATTCACGACACCACCAGCTCCTCTCCTACCGCACCCTGATTCTGATGTCCGCTTCCTCACTACGGACCAGCAGATTGCTTACCTGCTGCGTGTTGTCCATGCTCTCGAGGAGGATTTGGTGCATTTACGCAGATTGATTTTCATTCCTCCGCCTCCTCCTCCCCCACCATCAGCTTAGGGGTATTAGGTCTCCTGCAGATGTTATGCTTTTGATGAGAGTACAGCGATTGAGCCTGATTGCGTATCATTTTGAAGACCACATGATGACTTATGACTTTTTGACTTTTGGTTGTTGTAGATTGTTAGACGATTCAGACAAGGGTGATGTGACCCTTAGTCTCTTTTGATGTACGATACATTTGTAAAACTTATAAACTGTATTTGTGGTCTTGTTATATGATAGCTCAATCGCAGCGTTCTCATTACATGCGTTGTTGGATTATTGGTTTTGTGTTATGACATGGGATGTTAAGTGTTATCGTGTTGATGAATGTTATTACATACGCATATTACTTACTTACTATACTTATTATGACCTGACCGTTATGATCTTCTTTTAGAAGATGCCTCCACGATGAGACACACGTTTACCCACTACTGAGGCAGAATTACAGGAGCGAATTACCGCAGCAATTGCACAATATGAGGCCTCATGCGCCGAGACTAGCGGAGGTTCCTTAAGGAACAACAACCCACCCAATGGTAATGTCCAAGTCGCTTGAGACACATTATGTTACATTTGGATACTTCTTACACATCCACTAATGCTTTATGTTAATAATATTGCCTGTACAGGCTGCACCTACAAACAATTTCTGGATTGTAAGCCCTTAAATTACGACAACACTGGTGGTGCTGTTGCTTTCGTCAGATGGACGGAAAAGACGGATTCGGTAATAAGGATGAGCAAGTGTGCTCCTGAAAACCAAGTTACTTATGTTTCATGACTCTTTCTTGATGGTGCTCTATCCTGGTGGAATATGCAAGTCCAAACCCTAGAGGCGGTGGCGTATGCACTAACATGGGCTGAGCTGAAGGAGCTCATGAGGAAGAAATACTGTTCACCGGCCGAAATACAGAAACTGGAAACGGAATTTTGGAACCTAAAAATGGACGGCCCAAAAATTGCTGAATATGTGCAAAGATTCCATGACTTGTCACGCGTTGTGCCGTATATGGTTGATCCTGAATTTAAACGCATTGAGCGTTTCATCTGGGGATTGGCACCCCAGATCATGAGTATGGTAACAACGTCCAAGCCTCCAACAATTACCGAAGCCATTGATCTCAGCGTGGCACTTATAGAGGAAGCCATCCGGTTAAACAAGTTTTGAATTTCTGAACCGAAAAAGAAGGAAACAACCGTTGAATCATCGAGCGAGAACAAGAGGAAGTTCTTAAACTTCAAAAAGGGTACCGACAGTGTCAGCAATAAAGAAGAGGGAAGCGCACCAGCCAGGGCCAGAACTGGTGCCGAAAACAAAGGAAGAGGATACATGGGCACTCTGCCCAAGTGTGATGCTTGCCAATATCATTATTCCGGCCAGTGCAGAATGAGGAGATGTGAGTCTTGCGGGAAGGAGGGACATTCGAAGAATACATGCTGGGCTGGTACTGGTGCTGGTCGTGGTAACAATGGTCAGCGAGGTTCTGGTAATGGGAATGGGAACCGTCCGCAAGGAAATAATGGAGGTAATGGGAACCGGGGTAATTTTGGGAACCAAGCTAGAAACCGCAATAACAATCAGGGTAATGGAAACGGTAACGGTCGAGGACCGGGATGCTTTAACTGCGGAGACATCGGGCACTTTAAGCGGGAATGCCCGAAACTCAATCAAGCGCAAGGCAGAGTCTTCAACATAGGTGTGAGGGAGGCACGCTAGGATCCCAATGTAGTTACTGGTACGTTCCTTATTAATCAATGCTTTGCATCTGTTCTATTTGACACTGGTGCCGACTATAGCTTTGTATCGCTAGAATTTAAAAGTATGATTGGGTTAACCGCTAGTAAGTTAGATATTCCATACTCAATTGAGCTGGCTAATGGAAAGCTAGTTAAAACGAATGAAGTCATCAGAGGATGCGTAATAGAGCTGGGAGAGCAGGAGTTTACACTGGATCTACTGCCAGTCGAGTTGGGAAGCTTCGACGTGGTAGTAGGAATGGATTGGTTGTCAAGAAACAGAGCCGAAATTGTATGTCACGAGAAGGCCATTCGCATCCCAATGGCGAATGGAGAAACAATTGTGGTACATGGAGAGAAGCGCGATATGCCCTTAAGGATTATTAGTTGCTTGAAGGCGAGAAAATGTTTGAAGAAGGGATGTGTTGCCTTCTTGGCACACATCGTGGATAAAGAAGCCGCTGAGCCGAAACTAGAAGACATTCCAATCATGAAGGAATATCCTGAAGTCTTTCCCGAAGACTTTCCAGGATTGCCGCTACAAAGACAAGTCGAGTTTCATATTGACTTAGTTCCAGGCGCCACGCCTGTAGCAAAGGCACCCTATCGACTTGCACCTTCAGAGATGCAAGAGCTGTCAACACAACTCCAGGAGCTATTAGATAAGGGATTTATCAGGCCAAGCTTCTCGCCATGGGGAGCTCCAGTTTTGTTCGTTAAGAAGAAAGATGGTAGTTTTCGCATGTGTATCGACTACTGGGAGCTGAACACGTTGACTATCAAGAATAGATATCCTTTGCCAAGGATCGATGACCTGTTCGATCAATTGCAAGGTTCAAGTTTTTACTCAAAGATCGATCTACGATCAGGTTATCACCAGTTGAGGATTCAAGAGGAGAGTATTCCGAAGACAGCCTTTAGGACTCGGTATGGGCACTACAAGTTCCTGGTTATGCCGTTTGGATTGACAAACGCGCCAGCTGTATTCATGGATTTGATGAACAGAGTTTGTAAGCCGTATCTCGACAAGTTTGTGATCGTGTTCATTGACGATATTTTGATCTACTCGAAGACGAAGGAAGAACATGAGCAACACCTAAGAGCTATCTTAGAACTGCTCAAGAAGGAGAAACTATACGCAAAGTTCTCGAAGTGCGAGTTCTGGTTACGCGAGGTTCAGTTCCTTGGTCATGTAGTTAATGGAAATGGAATTCATGTGGATCCCACAAAGATCGAGGCAATCAAGAACTAGGAGACTCCGAAGACGCCAACCGAGATTCGACAGTTCATAGGTTTGGCTGGTTATTATCGCAGATTCATTGAGGATTTCTCGAAAATCGCTCAACCATTGACTTCCCTCACACAAAAAGACAAGAAGTTTGATTGGGGAGACAAGCAAGAAGAGGCATTTCAGCTATTGAAAAACAAGCTTTGCGATGCACCGATCTTATCTCTACCCGAAGGCACTGACGACTTCGTGGTATATTGCGACGCCTCGCGTCAAGGTTTAGGCTGCGTGCTGATGCAGCGACAAAAAGTTATAGCCTATGCTTCACGCCAGCTGAAGGTTCACGAGAAAAACTACACCACGCATGACTTGGAGTTAGGCACAATGGTGTTTGCATTGAAAATCTGGCGACATTACTTGGACGGCACGCGATGCACGATCTTTACTGACCACAAGAGCCTACAGCATATCTTCGATCAAAAAGAGTTTAACATGAGACAAAGACGCTGGGTTGAATTGTTGAACGATTATGATTGCGAAATCAAGTATCACCCAGGGAAGGCGAATGTAGTCCCCGATGCCTTAAGTCGGAAAGAAAGGATTAAGCCCCTAAGGGTTAGGGCTTTGGAAATGATTGTTCAGATAGACCTCACGTTGCGCATTTGTGCTGTGCAATGGGAAGTTCTTAAAAGGGAGAATCTTGAGAATGAATATCTCCGAGCGATGGAAAAGCAATTGGTACCAAAGGAGGATGGAACATTATGTTTCTTGGGAAGAATTTGGGTTCCTTTCTTTGGTGGTCTGAGAGACGTTATTTTTTATGAGGCTCACAAATCACGGTACTCGATCCATCCAGGATCGGATAAAATGTACCAAGATCTAATGGATTTCTATTGGTGGCCGAGAATGAAAGGCGACGTTGCGATATATGTTGGCAAATGTTTGACTTGCGCCAAAGTAAAGGCCGAGTACCAGAAGCCTTCAGGTCTTCTGCAACAACCAGGAATACCCCAATGGAAGTGGGAACAGATTTCGATGGACTTCATAACGAAATTGCCAAGGACACCCAAAGGTCACGATACGATTTGGGTAATCGTGGACCGTCTGACCAAGTCTGCATACTTTCTGCCAATCAAGGAGAAAGACAACACTAGTAAGCTTGCTGAGTTATACCTGAGAGATATTGTTGCACGTCATGGAGTGCCTCTCTCAATTATCTCTGATAGAGATGGAAGATTCGTGTCAAGGATTTGGCAATCCTTCCAAGAAGCTTTTGGCTCTCAGCTGAACCTGAGTACTGCATTTCACCCGCAGACAGACGGACAGAGTGAACGAACGATTCAAACGTTGGAAGACATGTTGCGAGCTTGCGTAATGGATTTAGGTGGAAGTTGGGACACTCACCTACCATTGGTCGAATTTTCATACAACAACAGTTATCATGCAAGCATTCAGGCCGCACCGTTCGAAGCTCTTTATGGACGCAAGTGTCGATCACCATTATGCTGGGTTGACGCAGGTGATAGACAGATTGTTGGTCCGGAATTGGTTCAGGAAACGACAGACAAAATTATACAGATCCGAGAACGCATCAAAGCGGCTCATGATCGACAAAAGTGTTATGCGGACCGGAGAAGAAAACCTCTGGAATTTGAGGTGGGAGATATGGTTTTGTTGAAGGTTTCACCTTGGAAGGGAGTGGCACGCTTTGGGAAGCGTGGGAAGTTGAATCCGCGGTACATTGGTCCATTTAAAATCCTAAAAAAGATTGGTTTGGTAGCATACAAGTTGGATTTACCCGCAGAACTAAATGGCGTTCATGATACATTCCATGTATCAAATTTGAAAAAGAGTCCAACTCAAGAGACAGTGGTCATTCCTGCCGACGAAGTTCATATTGATGACACACTCCACTTTATTGAAGAACCTGTTGAGGTTACGGATTGGAAGACTAACAAAACATGCCGGAGTAGTGTCAAACTCGTCAAAGTTCGATGGAATGCACGACATGGCCCAGAATTCACATGGGAACGTGAGGATCGTATGAAAGCAAAGTACCCACATTTATTCCCCAAGACCCCTGCAACTAGAAGTAGAACTTAAAATTTCGGGACGAAATTTTCTTAACGGGGGGGAGAATGTGACAACCCTCATAATTACAGGTATCCGTACAATTAATTAATTACAATTAAGTGCTTAATGACTGTCCTGAATTACATAATTACTTTCTAATTACTGCATCATACATACATGTGCATCACATATTACTGCATCACATATTACATAATGTCACATCATTATCACAGACAAACTTTAGTGACACATTTGATGCACAAAGCACAGCTAGCACAGTGAGCGGATAACTCAGAAGTATACTGACAGTGCCAGTACATAGACAGATGGTGTCTTGAGGCCTAGTATGAGCCAGGGACAAGGTACTACACTAGTATGGTGTGTAGGGAAGTGAGGACCATAAAACTGTATCACTAGGTGATAGATAAAGTGTCGGGAAGTGCCTAAAACTCACTTTAAGTGCAGAATTCTGCATTTTTTAGCAAAATTCAGCATTTTAACATGCTACTAATATGTAGAAAATTGACTAAATGGTCCTGAATACTTTCCTAAGTGTTGGGAATTAATTGTGTCACAAAAAGTTACGTAAAAGACACTATACGGAACAACTTAGCACTTTAACGAACCGGTATCTAACCGAACAACCGGACATTACCCGGGACCCCAAAATTACCCCCCTCCCCTTGATGATTTGAGGCCCATGAAAGGGACCCCACCACTAGATTTTATTTCTATTTTATAATGGATCTTTACTTGATTTGGTAAACAAAATATGGAGATGTAAGATTATAAGTATGGTCCATATCTTTGCAAGATCATTCTATATCTTTCATTCTCTCACTTCACTCAAGATCACCCCACTCCCTCAACTCCTCTTTCTCCCTCTTTGCTCACCTTACAACCGCCACCACCACCACCTTGCAACCTTCATCAATCCATTTTCAAGCTTGATTCAAGTGTTAGAAGGTGATTCTTGGAGCTTGAAGCTTGTGGATCATCAAGGAGCTCTCTTACTTGCTTTTACACACCAAATAAACCATGCTTCCGCAAAAGCCAGGGTGTGACAATGTGAATGAACTTGTTGGTTGTAGTTACATAACGAATTACATTCATTAGCATTAATCAAGCCGACCAGTATTAGGTTATGGTACCATAGGATCTGACAAATCCCGTTATCGTACTGCACCCATGGTTATGTGTGGGTTAGGTGGGTAACGACTGAATCTGATTATTAACTTACCCTTTGGTGGGTTGTTAATACGAGAAGCGAGATGGTCGAGTCACGAAGGTTTGAATGTTATTAGCGAGACGACCAAATATAGTTTTCACCATTAAAACGAGGATGATTTAAATGATTTAAACGAGTTAACGATTTGGAAACGATTTGAACAAGATTAAACGAGTTGGATAAACAATTGGTTTTTGGTTAAGTGTTTAGATAACGGGACGGGTGTAATATGGTAAAAACATGGTAGATACGCCGCTGGTACTTCTTATATATAAGTGTTTTTAACATATTACATACCGTGGCGTTATTTAGTTCACTTGGGTAAACGATTTCGAAACGATGTCACATAATGATGTTTTCGAAAGGATATAAACCATACGAGATTTATTAAACGAGTTAATACGAAATGTTTTACAATTTGGTTAACTAAAACAAATGTTTTTGGGTTAAGAATCATGGCTACGGGGTTTTATAAATTATAACCCACTTGATTTGAGTTGGTTAATTTCGTTGCAATATTATACTCTTTTCAAAACAAGGTTTTTAATAAGGTATTGCAACATGTAAACTAGCCATGAATCCGACACTCTTATAAAACCTATGTGCTCGCCAGCATTTCTTTGCTGACTTTGTTTTTCCATATGCTTCAGGTGGTGTTGCTTGATGTTGATTACTAGGATGCATGAGTCACATAGGATCTGGACGAGGCCTTAGTGACATAATAACAGTGATAGTCGATATGTAACTCGTTTGTTTTGTGCTAAAACAATGTAAATTACTTAATGAATAAATAAAACGAAACTTTTTGTATTCCGTGGTTGTGAAACAATAATTCTGTTACAACACTCCCCGACGTTTCCGCCATGATTTGTTGTTTTACGTGGTCGGGGTGTTGGTGCACTGAATGTCTATTAACTTCGTCTTAATTGAGTCTTAGGTCTAGATAGAATGAATGAGCACACAATGGGTTAGCATTTTAGGGTTTTATATGTTATTGTATGGTAGTTCGCTTGAAATGACATCATGGAATGTTCAAGCGAAACCATCTTCATGCTAGTTCGCTTGAAAGCAACCTGTGCACATTCAAGCGAAACCACAACATGCTAGTTCGCTTGAAGCAATCATGTACATTTTCAAGCGAACCAGCCACTCCTATAAATAGGTGATGTGTGGTGTCATTTGAAGCGAACAGGATAAAACTTGTGTGTGTGTGAGAGACGAGGTGCTGCCAAAATTTCATCAGAAATCATTGTAAAGTCTCAGGAAAGCATTAATAGAAAAGAATTGAAAGGAACAAGCTGTTGTGACTTTGTTTACTTTGATTCCGCCTCTGTAAACAAAGATGAACTACCTTAACTGACTGTTTAGGGTCACTAACACGGTCCAACAAGTGGTATCAGAGCTCAGGACGAGGAGTTCATACCATTGCAGCTTGAAATCATCGGATTTTCTTACTTCTACTCATTCTTTTCTGATTTGGACATTGTTTTACGGTTGAAATGGCCTGAAACTTACATATATTGAGCGAAACATAGAGTTAACAAATCCCTGAGTGAATTGGACTTAAAATCGATCAAATTCATATAAAAAATTGACTTTTCGCTTGAAATATGGTTCGAAAAAGCTGACATCATCATAGTTCGCTTGAAAATTTCAAGCGAAACCTCTTTAAAATTGTAGTTCGCTTGAAATACCTTGTTAGTTTCGATTGAAAAGTACATTTCAACCGTGTTCGCTTGAAAGTAATCAGTGAGTCCGCTTGAAAAGTACATATTGTCTCATTTCGCTTGAGTTTGCCATTTCGCTTCAAGTGTTTTCGCTTGAACTGTTTCGCTTGAACCTGTATTACCATTTCGCTTGAAAAGCTATCTAGCTTAAAAGCTGATTTCGCTTGAACAGATTCCGCTTGAATCTGTATATTTTTTCAAAATCAAGAAATTTCTAAGTGTTTGCTGATTTTTCAGGTACAAGATGGATGATCTATTCATGAATCCGTTTAGCGATATGTATGCCTTTGCTGGAAATTCTGGAGATGATGCTTCACCTAGCAACACCAATGAGAACACGCCGAATACGAAGAAAAGTTTATCGGATGCTTTGGGAGTTGAAAGTGCTTTTGGAACCTATAACAAACCCCCGAAGTTGATGGCTATCGAAGAGTACAGTCGGTGGGCCAAGAAGTTTGACGATTGGTTGAGGGCATTTGCTTATCCTAGCTGGAAGAGTCTAAAGAATGGATATAATGATGGAGGCAAAACTGGAGAAAGCTTAACATCACCTGACGAAATAGAATCGTTTGTTGCTGAGCAAAAATGTATTGCGTTGCTGTTTCAATCTGTTCGAGAAGATATAATATCTTTGATCGAATACACGAGTGCTAAAGATCTCTGGGATAAGTTGAGAATCAAATGTTTAGGAAGTGCAGAAATAGTGAAAAACAAAAAGAAACTACTTAGAAAAGTGTTTGATTTGTTTGGGTGTTTAAAGAATGAATCAGTTTGTAAAATGATTGAGAGGTTTGGGCACCTAAAGCTGGAGCTGGCGAGACATGAAATTTTCTATTCTCAAGAAGAGCTAGTCGGCAAATTGTTTGATTCATTGCCAGATGAGATAGATTGGCAATATTATGCCTTAATGTTGAAGAACACTATCAAGCCGCCAGAAGTGTTGACTGTAGATTTGCTGATTGAAAGACTAGAGAGTCACGAGTTGGAGTTACGGAAAACACACAAAGTCAATCACTCATCTTATTAACAGAATTTGGATTTGTATTATCCAAAAAGCATGATGCCAAAGAATACATCTCCCAAGACAGCCTTTTCTGCTGAGAATTCCAACATTTCAAACAAAGAAAGTCAAAGCAGTGGATTTCACAGTGGTTATTCGTCACATTCAAACCAGTCTGATGCAAAGAATTTATTCCAATGCAACATCGCTGTAGACTTAAAGAACGCTCAGAATTTCAGCGAGGAGTCTGCTAAACAACAGATGGTTTTTCTAGCGTCGGTGCTGGAATCATATGAAAGTCTTGTGGCAGGGAAGATTGGTAACACCAACCTGAAGAAAGAAGATTACGATCAGATAGATCCTGAGGAGATGGAACTGATCGACATAAGGTGGTGTATGGCCAGTGCAGTTCGTCGGGCACAGCCTTTCATGGAGATAACTGGAAGAAAATCTATTGGTGGACCATCTACCAACTTAGGGTTTGACAAGTCTAAAGTAACATGCTTTAAGTGTAAACAGAAAGGTCACTTTAAGCGTGAATGCCGAAACGCGTATGCTGATGAGTCTGAAAACCCGTTCAGAGAAGATTACTACAAGAAGGCGATTTATCATCAGAATAAATCAGAACCGCCAAGGATGAAGCAGCTTGAGGATAACAAAGAGAAATCCAGAGCTCTTGCGGTGATTAATGACGATGAAGGTTTCGACTGGAGTGAATTGTTACCTGAGGAGGAATGCGGTTGGATATGCATTCATGGCAAAATCTGAACCTGTTCCTTGGAAAGACAATAGAACTGAAGAACAGAAGTATGGTCACAGAAAGCTGATAGCTCAGAATAAAATGATCAGAATAGCTGGTATCTATCTTGAAGCAAAAAGAGCAAATAGATGGGATCCAGACAGAGAATGTTATCTTGACCCCCAGGGAAACATTGCTATTGACCATAACACTCTTGATATGGAAACTATAATTAAAGAAATGAAAGAAGAAGATGATTATTGGCAAAGGAAATGGTGGGGAGACGGAGAAGAGAAAGAGAAAGAAGAGAAGGAGAAAGAAGAAAAAGAGAAGTCAAATAAGGTTGATACTGGAATCATTGACACGACTCAAAAGTTGAATGCTGAAAACATGGGAAAGATGGCTGACAAGGTGCTGGCTGCTAAGGCACTTGAGGTAGATCCTAAATTCGTCTCTGAGTCTAAAAGCAAGGTCAGTTCAAACGCGTCAACGGATGAGTCAGGTAAGAAAGTTAGTGGTGATGTTGACTGCAAAAATTGCATCAAAGAATGCAAAGTTTGTAGTACAAACACTTATCTCAAAGGTAAGAAGATTGATGATCTGACTGCTAGAGTCAGAAGTGTTGAGGATCAAATCCTTGACCGTGATAAAATGTTGAAAGCTTTAACTGAACGATTAAAAGAATTAACTAACAAAATTAAAAATGATAAAATTGATCAAGAAAAGGTTAGGAAAGAAAATGAGAGGTTAGTTCTTGAAAATCGTCAGATTACTGAAAAATTTGAGAAGCTTAAAAGCACGGTTAAAGATAATGATGATAGAAACGGTAAAACATACAAAGAAAATTGCCAATTGCAATGTGTTTTGAGAATTAAAGAAGATTTAATCAACAAACAATTGGATGAGATTGCTAAATTGAAACTTCAATTTGAAGAAGCTAAAATTGAGAATGAGCGTATAAATTTAAAATTGAACAGTTACAGCTCTGCAAGCTTTGTTTTGCAACACATTGTTCCCAAACCCATCGGGAAAAACAAAGCAGGCGAAGATGTATACTGTGATGGAACTGGGGTTGGGTTTCATCAAGTTCCACCACCAGTTCTAGACAATTATTCGAAAAAGCAATCTGGGTTGGTTAATCTTGAATATGAAAATGAAGTGAAACTTCCTAATTCAATTGATGTGACATTTTCTTCATCATCATCTGATGATAGTGTTCTGACAGAGATTGTTAAAAGCACAGCTGAAAGTGTTTTGATGTCTGAAAATGATTCAACTGGAGATGATGAATGTTTCTTGGACAAATACATTCCAAAATCAAAGTTCAAAAACAACTTAAGTGATGAACCGGGTCTTGTGATGTACAAGATGGCTGGATCTGATAAGTTGTATTCGGATTCTGATTTTCCTCTGAAGAATATAAATGTTTCAAAATTGACAAATGTGTTCAAAATGGTTGAAATTGATTTGTCTGAAGTAAAAAGTTTAAAACAAACAAAAAGGCAAATGAATTTTGATAAAGATAAAGCTTACTACAAGAAACCTGTAGTTCCACCACGTTTTTTATAATAACAATCAAAACAAATGGTCGGGTGGATATCAGGGTGGTAAGAATTATTCGAAAAAGAATTTTCAAAACAAAAGGTTTACAGAAAAGAAGGTGTTTGTGAACGGATCAAGTTCACTTTCTGATGAGGAAAATGAAATCTTTTCGAAATCAAATGAAGAGTTTTTTGAGAAGAGGGCCTCACAAACTCAGTCTGAAGGCACAAGTCGGGTAGTTGATACTCGTACATGTTTTAGATGTAACAAAGTTGGTCACATTGCAAGAAATTGCACCAACTTGAAGCCTAAGACTGTTAAGTGGTTGACAAGAAAGAAAGTTCATCTAAACCAAAGGTTTCAGAGAAAGAAAAACAATCATCTTCTACCACTCCGGTAAAGATGGATGTTCCTTTGGATTATTATGAACAATTGGAGAAACAATCTTCTACTCAACCAGAGAAGAAGAATGTTCAAAAGAAAAATCAACCAACCGGTCAACTTAAGATAGATGAGTTTTTCTTATATAAAAAGGTTGAGGTTAGATCTGAGGAAAGTTTAAAGATGAATGATAAAAATTTTCTGCCACTTTACACTACAAAAACTCACATTAAAGTCCAGTTACCTGAGTCGAAAGAGGCCTGGGTAGCATCAAAATCTCACTAAAGACTTTGGACTTGCCGGGGCTTCCTAGTTGGTAATTGTGAAGCATGAATCGGCATCTTTATTGAATTGTTTGTGATATGTGCAGGATCTTCCAAGAGCTATTTCACGATGGATTATGGATAGTGGAGCATCTCGACATATGACAGGAAAGACTGCATTGTTGTACGATGTTAGAAATTTCAATGGTGGTTATGTGGGATTCGCAGGAAACCAAGGTGGTAGAATTGTTGGTGAAGGAACGTTATCTAATGGGATTGTTACGTTTGAAAGAGTTAACTACATTGCTGAGCTGGAAAATAATCTGCTGAGTATCTCGCAGATTTGTGACAGGATGTATACTACTCACTTCACAGACAAAGAATGTTTGATCTTGAAGCCAGGATTTGTTATCCCTGAAGAATGGATTATCATGCGGGCACCAAGAGTCAATGATCTGTACGTGTTGGACATGAGCGTAGCTACTACAACCACGGGTCAGGCTCATTGTTTTGTGTCTAGAGCAACTGAGAAAGAATCGAAATTGTGGCACAAGAAGATGGGTCATATACACCTGAGAAAAATGAATCTCCTGGTGCATAACGATTTAGTTCTTGGAGTTAATATCAAAGGTTTTCATCTGGAAGGGGAGTGCATTAGTTGCATCAAAGGCAAGCAGAAGAAAAAGTCACACCCTAAAAAGCAAGTCAATTCAGTTTCCAGACCTTTAGAGAGACTACATATGGATTTGTTTGGTCCAGTAAACGTGAAAAGTATTACAGGGGATCTCTATTGTCTTGTGGTTACTGATGATTATTCCAGATTTTCATGGGTGTCATTCTTGAAGTTGAAAGATGAAACGTTTGATAGTTTGATGGCGTTGTTCAGAAAGATTGAAAATCTGTACCAAAGGCGTATCAAAAGAATTCGAAGTGATAATGGTACTGAGTTCAAGAACAACAAGATGGAAGAATTTTGTGATGAGATAGGTATATTGCATGAATTTAGCGCGCCTTACACTCCGCAGCAGAATGGAGTAGCTGAAAGAAAGAACAGGACGCTAATTGAAACGGCCAGAACAATGCTTGCTGATTCAAAGCTACCGATAAATTTTTGGGCAGAAGCAGTTTCCGCCGCATGCTATACACTCAACCGGGTTCTCACTGTGAAGAAATTCAACAAGACATGCTTTGAGTTGATCAATAACCGCAAACCGGACCTGAAGTTTTTAGAACCGTTTGGGTCTCCTTGTACAGTTCTAGAGCCTTTTGGTAAGTTTGGTCCAAAGAGTATCAAAGGAATATTTATGGGTTATTCAAGTCCACAAAGACGGGTCTTTGTTCCAAGTTTGAAGCAGATCATCAAAGCACAACATGTTGAGTGTCAGGGGTATTCTATGCCGCCTCAGAATCCCGGTGACTCATGGCATTTTAATTATGATAAATTGTGGGATTCGTTTGACATGGAAGAAGAAAAGGAAGAAGAAGAAGATTTCTTTGATGAGTTGGATATTCTGAGAGAGTATGAAGAATCGCAAGAAAGGTTCCCAGCTGAGTATTCAAGAAGACTGCAACGAGCTTCAAATGATGATGAAGCAGGTCCAAGCAATGCTGGAGAACATGATGATGTCCAACAAAATGAAGTTGCTCAAGATAATCAGACGGCACAGAATGATAATCAAGAATCTGAGAACATGCCAGTATTTGATCGTGGTGATTCAGATTCTGAGGGGGGGCAAATTCAGATTTCAAGACAAACAAATCCAGTCAGTGAACAAGATGCAAATCAAAATGTTACTAATCTGGAAGGCGATGTAGATGTTCCAGGAGAAGTGATGCCACGAACTCTTTCATATCATCCAGAGGAATTGATTATTGGAGAATTGCAGACAGGCGTCCGCACTCGAAGACAGCTTGATAAAGGGCTTACATGTTTTTATACAAAAGGTGCTTCCTTACAAACTAAATTTTCATTGAGTTGTTTTATCTCGCAGGTTCAACCAAGGACTTATAAAGAGGCGCTTACTGAAGATTCTTGGGTCAATGCAATGCAGGAGGAACTGAGCCAATTCGAAAAGTTGGGAGTGTGGAAGTTAGTAGATTTGCCTGATAGTCAGAGGAAGATAAACACCAAGTGGGTGTTTAAGTGTAAGAGAGACGATAGAGGAGTTGTGGTTCGTAACAAAGCTCGACTCGTAGTCCAGGGTTTCAGTCAGCAGGAGGGTATAGATTTTACTAAAGTATATGCTCCAGTGGCTAGACTAGAAGCGATCAGAATCTTCCTAGCATTTGCGTCTTGGAAAAATTTCAAAGTATATCAGTTAGATGTAAAATCGGCGTTTCTCTATGGGAAGGTAAAAGAGGAGGTATATGTCAGACAGCCACCGGGCTTCACCGATCCACTCCACAAAGACAAGGTTTACTTGCTAGACAAAGCGCTGTATGGTTTACACCAGGCCCCGAGAGCTTGGTACGAGACATTGTCTCAACACCTGCTAGCCAACAGTTTCATCCATGTAAAAGTGGATGCCACTCTCTTCACCAAAGAGGTCGACGGACATCTTCTGATAGTTCAAATATACGTGGACGACATCATATTTGGGTCAACAAATGAAAATTTGTGCAAAGATTTTGAACAGGTTATGAAGCAGGAATTCGAAATGTCATCGATGGGTGAGATGAAATTCTTTTTGGGTCTGCAGGTTGATCAACTACCCAAAGGAATTTTCATACATCAAACGAAGTACGTTCATGATATCTTGGATAAATTTGGGATGTCAGGTTCTACTCCAGCTTCCACCCCATTAGCGACGAATCATGGGATAAACCCTGATCTCACCGAAGAGAAGGTAGATGAAACGATGTATCGTTCCATGATCGGATCGCTGATGTATTTGACAGCTTCAAGACCCGATATTATGTACCCAACCTGCCTCGCAGCACGATTTCAATCTAACCCGAGAGCTTCGCATATGGTGATTGTGAAAAGGATATTACGCTACCTGAAAGGAACTCCATCATTGGGGTTGTGGTATCCAAGAGAAGGCGATTTCACGCTCGAAGGGTATTCCAATTCAGATTTCGGATGTTGCAAAGTTAATGCTAAATCAACAAGAGCAGGGTGCCAGTTCTTTGGATCACGATTGGTCACCTGGCAATGCAAAAAGCAGACCTCTGTGGCTTTATCCACATGTGAAGCGGAGTATGTATCTGCTAGCTGTTGCTGCTCACAGATCTTGTGGATCCAGCAACAGATGCGCGACTATGGTTTGCAATTTCTAAACACCCCTATCTTTGTTGATAATGAGGCAGCAATTAACATTACTAAAAATCCAGTTCATCACGCTAAAACGAAACACGTAGAGATTCGTCATCACTTCATTCGCGATTTTTTCGAGAAGAAGTTGATACGAATTGAGAAAATCCACACTGACGAACAAAAAGCTGATTTACATACCAAAGCATTTGACAAAACACGTTTTCAATATTTGCTAAAATTGAATGGTATGAAGCTTTTATCGGTGTTGGAAGAGATTCTTGGTGTTGATGAAGGAGACATTGTAGATGATGTTGAAAAGCAATCTGCAATGGTTTGTCGATTTTTTACCTGTTTTGGTATTTAGGGGGGGGGTATAGGGTAATATTTCAGAAAATACAAAAACTATAAAAAATGACAAAAATAAAAAAACATGAGATATTTTCAAAATTCAAAAATATTAGAAAACCAGAAAAGAGCTTGTGTAAAAAGGGAAAATGATAGTACATCGGCTTGACAGTCATAGTATGCTAAAGAAATGGAATGTTTAAATGCGTTAAACAGTCTCGCTGATGATGTGCCGATAGGTTTTTACAGATTTAGTAGGTTTGTTCAGGGTATAAACTTAAAATCTTACTTACTTATTTCGTGGGGAACACTACTTGGATATATAGGTAACCCCTGAAATCTTGTTTGAAAGATTCCTTTTTCTGATATATTAGGTCTTTATACTCAGTGATATCTGGGGTATTATTCCGGGACTTCTGTTGAATGGAAGTTCTGACCTAGTCCTCGAATAATACTTTCCGCAATGCTTGAAACATAGCATCACCCTCAGCATATATGATAAGACAATAAAATTGCTTAGCAATGCTGTTGTAAAAAAGATCCTCTAAAGGGGACATACCCAAGTCGATTCATGATCTCTCTGCTGAATGGTAGTTCTGACCTGAGCTCTCACGGTTTCGATCATAATTTATTTCCTTACAGATATCATATGTGGTATACTCACCTGTAAGACTGAATATTGGGATCTGGATACGGGAGTATATTCAAGAGGTGGGACACACGTATAAGTTTAAGTCTCTAAAACACTAAATTCGTATCCTGGACAAATTGAAATGTGTGTGAAAATTTAAGTGGATCAGTATATCGACAATCTAAGCGAATTGTTTAATTCTGAATATGTAATTGAAGCTTAACGGTACTTGTGACTTTTTAAATAGCTGATATGATTCCCTAACACGCTTAACCAAAAATTTGTTTGTAAATAGTTTACTTTTATTGCATTTTGGTTCTGTATTTCATTTCTAGTTTAGAAGCTTTATTAAAAATCCAAAAAGATTTTACACTTCTGCTTTATTTTCCGACAAACCAAAGTGGAGAGTTGATATTCAGATTCGAATTGAAGCAGATGCAGGAAGTTTCTGGGCTGGATGATGAGTCGTGAGCTAAACATGATAAGTTTGAGAAAATTGGAAAGTTAACGCAAGTTCATTAATTTGAAACTTGTAATTTTTAGAAAAACAAATTGAACAAAATGTCAGTGTGAATTATCTCAGATCAACCAAGGTCATTAAGTTGGACTTGGTCAATTAATTGAGTAATCAGGGTCATTAACTTGGACCTGAATACTTAAGTAGATTTCTAAACACTGGTTAAACTATCAATTGTAATTGATTGGTAAGTATGGATTGATACTGTTATTGTCATATATTTTATATTTAGGTAAAGTATATGTAGGTAACAGGAATCCCCATGGCACAAAAAGTCAAAGTTTGAACCAGAATTTAAGCTCTAGCTGATCGAGAGGGGGAGTCTGCGAAATGGGGAGTCAGAATTCTGGATCAACAATCAAAGGGGAGTTTGTATATTAAAGTTTGTAGATAAAGATTGAAGAGAGTTTTTACAATGAGAAGAAAATTTGGAGAAAGACAAAGACTAAAGACTTGACGCCGAAGACTTCGTCAACATCCAAAGGGGAGTCTGTTGGTGCACTGAATGTCTGTTAACTTCGTCTTAATTGAGTCTTAGGTCTAGATAGAATGAACGAGCACACAATGGGTTAGCATTTTAGGGTTTTATATGTTATTGTATGGTAGTTCGCTTGAAATGACATCATGTCATGTTCAAGCGAAACCATCTTCATGCTAGTTCGCTTGAAAGCAACCTGTGCACATTCAAGCGAAACCACAACATGCTAGTTCGCTTGAAGCAATCATGTACATTTTCAAGCGAACCAGCCACTCCTATAAATAGGTGATGTATGGTGTCATTTGAAGCGAATAGGATAAAACTTGTGTGTGTGTGAGAGACGAGCTGCTGCCAAAATTTCATCAGAAATCATTGTAAAGTCTCAGGAAAGCATTAATAGAAAAGAATTGAAAGGAACAAGCTGTTGTGACTTTGTTTACTTTGATTCCGCCTCTGTTTAGGGTCACTAACACGGTCCAACACGGGGTGTGACAGAAGAGTTGGTATCAGAGCCAATGGTTATAGGGAATTAGGTTATTAGTAATGCTTTGACCTTGACTATAATTTTCTAGGACCCCAACGCGAGTTTTTCTTGTGTTTATATTTTAAAACAAAATCGTTACCTACCCTTAGGTGATAACCACACCGAGAACACAAATTTCGAATCTGCTTCGAAAATTAATCATCCATTCTAGGATGATTGATTACTAGGTTTTGAACCCTTCCAGTTTGACTCATTTTTGGCTTAGTGCCTTCTGAGTTTTAAAATCTCATCAAAGTTTGGGTCTAAATAATGTGAACACGTGCAAACTGGAAGAGTGAATGCCTGTACCCTGAGTTTTCTGTCTAAGGCTAGAGTGTTTGTACAAATCTACATAATCGGACCAGTCACTCTTACCTGGGAACTCTTGGGGGTGAGTGTTCACTTATAGGCGAGCATGTCTTTGCGATACATTATTTTGGCCCATTTACTTTGATTAGTCACTGCGTATCGTTTGTTTGTTCGAGGTAACGAACAAATGATCGCCTTCCTTGTGTTTTGTCGATGTTTTCAATACCTCTTTTGTGTTTCCAATTGTCGATCTCACTCGATTCCCCTGTTTCCTTTTAGACAATGCCTCCTCGACGTGATGCACAATCTTTTACTGCTGAAAAAGTTGCAGCCCTTGTCTCTCAGCAAATGGCCGCTGTGCTTCCAGGCGTTGTGACCTAAATCCACGAGTTATACAACAACAATAATAATAACAATGCATAGTGTAATTTCAAGAATTTCAATTCTGCTAAGCCATTGAAGTTTTCTGGGTCGCAAGGAGCAACTGCGCTCCTTCAATGGTTCAAAAGTATCGAGAGCACATTCAGACATGTGCAATGTTTGAATGGGCGTAAGGTTGAATTTGCATCAAGTGTGTTTGAGAAGCGTGCTCTTACGTGGTGGAACGGAGTAATGCGCGATAGGGGTGCTGAAGTGGCATTAGCACAAACAGGGGAAGAGCTTCGAGCTCTCATGATGAAAGAATTTTGTCCCCGTCATGAGGTTCAAGCTTTGGAACAAGAGTTTGCTGATCTAAAGCAAGATGGGGGAGAACACCGTGCGTATACGGATCGTTTTGAGGAACTCAGTCTTTTGTGTCCTACTATGGTTACCCCGTTGGAAAAAGTGATAGAGAGGTATATCGATGGTTTACCCGATTCCATACAGGATATTGTGAATGGCATAAATCCTACTACTGTTCATCACGCGATCGAGTTGTCGGCTACCCTGACTGAGTCTCAAGTCAGGAAGGGTAAACTTACCCGCAAGGGTGATAAGAAGAAGTCGATCGATACTGTCAAGGAAAAGGGTAAGGGTAAGAAAGGTGAGTCGTCGAAGAAGTCGAGAAAGCGAAAGGGTGCTCAGAATTTTGTGGGAACAGCTCAGAACCCACCGGCTCAACCGCCTGCGAAGAAAGTGTATGCTGGTACCGCACCTCATTGTGCTCGCTGCAACAGTCATCATGTTGCACAGTAAGCTTGTAAGCAACGCACAACGTGTGGTAAGCTTGGGCATCTGGCCAACATCTGTCGTTTGGGTCAGAATCAGATTGTTCAGAATCAAGCTCCAGTTCAGGGGAATGCTGCTAGATTCAATTGTGGAGAGTTTGGTCACTTCCGCAACAACTGTCCGAGGTTGGCGAATGCAAATGTGAATCCCGCTCGTGGACGAGCGTACAATCTAAATGATAACGAAGCGAGGGCTGAAAACGAGGTTGTCAATGGTACGTTTCTTTTTAACAATCGACCTGCATCTATTCTTTTTTATTCTGGTGCCGATAGAAGTTTTGTTTCGTTATCTTTTGAGCCTTTACTTGCGATACCTAGAACTAAACTGAGGAAACCCTTATCTGTCGAAGTTGCTACTGGTAAACCTCTTGTTCTTGATTTTGTTATTTGTGATTGTCAGTTGAACCTTGATGACCATCTTTTTCCTATTGACCTCACACTGATGCAACTTGGGAGTTTTGATATTATCATAGGGATGGATTGGTTAACCAAACATCATGCTGAGGTGGTTTGTTTCGATAAGATTGTTCGTATTCCTTTGTCTTCTGGTGAAGTCCTAGAAGTTCGTGGCGAGAAGCCATCTGGTGGATTGAAGCTTATGTCCTGTACAAAAGCCCAAAGTTATTTGAGAAAAGGATATGTTGCTTTTCTGGCACATGTCACCGAGGAGAAAAGCAAGAGCAAGAATATTCAGGATATTCCAATTGTTCGGGATTATCCAGAGGTGTTTCCTGATGAACTGCCTGGTTTGACTCCAGTTCGTCAAGTATATTGACTTTGTACCCAAGGCCAACCCGATTGCGAAGGCACCTTATCGTCTTGCACCGTCGGAGATGCAAGAGTTATCGAAACAACTTCAAAAGTTATCTGATAAAGGATTCATCCGTCCGAGCTTTTCGCCTTGGGGAGCTCTGTCCTCTTTGTGAAAAATAAAGATGGATCATTTCGAATGTGTATCAATTATCGTGAGCTTAATAAGCTTACCATCAAGAATCGATATCCCCTACCTCGAATTGATGGTCTCTTCGACCAGCTGCAAGGTGCTTCATGCTTTTCCAAGATCGATATGCGTTCTGGGTATCATCAACTTCGTGTTATCGAAGAAGATATTCCCAAAACTGCTTTCTGTACAAGATATGGGCATTACGAGTTCACTGTCATGCCTTTTGGTTTGACAAATGCCCCAGCTATCTTTATGGACTTAATGAATAGGGTCTGTAAACCTTATTTAGACAAGTTCATCATTGTGTTCATCAACGATATTCTCATTTATTCAAAGTCTCGAGCCGATCATGAGCAACACCTTCGTTTGACATTGGAACTCCTAAAGAAAGAACAACTTTTTGCCAAATTCTCCAAGTGTGAATTCTGGCTTAAAGAAGTTCAATTTTTGGGACATATAGTCAACGAGGAGGGTATTCATGTGGATCCTTGCAAAATAGCAGCTATTAAGGATTGGAATACACCGACGACACCTACAGAGATTCGACCTTTTCTTGGTCTTGCTGGTTATTATCGTTGATTCATTTCTAATTTCTCAAAGATCGCGGTTCCACTCACTGCTTTGACTCAGAAGAATAAGCCTTTTGAGTGGGGATCTAAGCAAGAAGAAGCGTTCCAAACGCTGAAACGGAAGCTCTGTGATGCTCCTGTTTCATCTCTACCTGAGGGAAACGATGATTTTGTTGTCTATTGTGATGCGTCCAACTTAGGCCTTGGTTGCGTTCTTATGCAACGAGGTAAGGTGATAGCTTATGCATCAAGACAGCTGAAAGTTCACGAGAAGAACTATACGACTCATGATCTTGAGTTAGGAGCTGTGGTTTTCGCGCTTAAAATCTGGATACATTATCTTTATGGCACAAAGTGTGTGGTTTTCACAGACCACAAAAGTCTCCAGCATATTCTTAATCAGAAGGAACTGAACATGAGGCAACGACGTTGGGTTGAACTCCTAAACGATTATGATTGCGAAATTCGCTACCATCCTGGTAAGGCGAATGTCGTGGCCGATGCGCTTAGTCGAAAAGTGCGAGTCAAGCTTCATTCTGTTCGAACTCTATCTGATATTCAATCTCGTATCCTTCAAGCTCAACGATCTTGTGTGATCCAAGACTTATTGAAATATGAGCTACCGCTTCAACTCGAGCTTAAACTCGAAAGGAAAGACGATGGTTTACTCTATTTCAAGGATCGTTTGTGGATTCCGAAACAAGAGGATCTTCGCACTTTAGTGATGGACGAATCTCACAAGTCTCGATATTCTATCCATCCTGGTGCTGATAAAATGTACAAGGATCTTCGTACTCAGTATTGGTGGCCTGGTATGAAGAAAGATGTTGCCTTGTATGTATCAAAATGCCTAACATGTCTCAAATTCAAGGCTGGACATTAACGACCTTCTGGTTTGCTTGTACAACCAGAGATACCGGTTTGGAAGTGGGAGAACATTGCTATGGATCTCATCACAAAGTTACCGCGTACATCTAGAGGTCATGATGCTATTTGGGTTGTTATCGATCAATTAACGAAATCAGCTCATTTTATTCCGATTCACGAGGATCTAACTGCTGATAAATTTGCAAAGATGTATGTTGATGAGAATGTATCACGGCATGGTGTTCCTTTGGATATCATTTCCGATCGTGATGCTCGATTTTCATTTCATTTCTGGAAGACCATGCAATCTGCTTTGGGAACCCAACTAAATCTAAGCACTGCTTATCATCCATAAACAGATGGACAATTTGAGAGAACGTTTCAAACTTTGGAGGATATGCTTAGAGCATGCGTGATAGACTTTGGTGGTAATTGGGATTCTCATCTTCCACTGATCGAGTTCTCTTACAACAATAGTTATCATGCTAGTATCAATATGGCACCATTCGAAGCTCTCTACGGTCGAAAATATCGTTCACCTTTTTGTTGGAATGAGACCGGTGAAGCTCAGCTTACTGGACCTGAGCTCATTCTGGAAACACCAGACAAAAGCAAGAAAATCCACGTTAATCTTGTGACAGCTCGAAGCCGTCAAAAGAGTTATGCGGATATGCGACGCAAGCCCTTAGAATTTCAGGTCGGAGACCGTGTCCTACTCAAGGTGTCACCTTGGAAGGGAGTGGTAAGATTCGGAAATAAAGGAAAACTTGCACCACGATATGTTGGACCATTTAAGATTGTGGAAAGGATTGGGAAGGTTGCCTATCGACTAGAGCTACCTCTAGAGCTTGGAAATATTCATCCGACTTTTCATGTGTCCAATTTGCAAAAGTGTTTAGCTGATGCTGATCTTCACATTCCTCTCGACGAGATTCAAATCGATGAAATGATGCACTTTGTTGAGAAACCTGTGGAGATAGTGGACCGTACTTTCAAACAGTTGAAGAACAAACGGATTCGATTGGTCAAGGTTCGTTGGGAGTCCAAACGTGGCCCAGAGTTTATTTGGGAACGTGAGGACCAGATGAAGACGAAGTATCCGCATTTGTTTTCACAAGCTTCCTCTAGTTAAAATTTCAGGACGAAATTTCCTGAAGTAGGGGAGACTGTGACAACTGTATTCTGTAATCGATGTATAATGTAAAACAATGTTAATAATCAATAAAACAATGTGCTTTGGTGTTATTATATGTATTTTGGTGTTATTATGTGTGTAATTGTGTTTGATGATTTTACAATTTGATTTGATTCCGATTTCAAGCTTTAAATCGCTTTCTGGAAGGTTATATGCAAACGGGTGCGTAAACGCAGTCAGTTTAACTCAAAAAACACTCCGGAATAGTGACATAGGCTTACATACCTTAAATAACCTCCACATGACTTAGAAATAAGCTTTGGATGGTTTGGTGTGTTGAAATCAAGTTTGTTCGATCGTAGGGACTATTTGTCTCAAACTGTGAAACTATACCGATTTGTATAGTAACGAACATACCCTAAATATCCTTTACATAGCTTAGAAATAGGCTTTGAGGGGTTCGGTATGCTAAAATAAACTTTATTGATCAATAGGGACTAAAAGCGTCAAAAAGTGCATAAGTTTGCATTTTCGCGCATATCTTACGTTCTGAATATATCCGGACATCCAAAAATTTATGTAATCATTAAAATATTTTATTTTAGTGATTGGCTTGATAAAATTCCATTCATCGCTTAATTTGGATCGTTATTGCGTCCGTTACGACTTCCGTCATAATTAACCGAATAACGCAACCGTACGACCAAACGAACCGACATCCGAGATGTTTTTGGGCATGTTTTATGTTCCCTATACTTTAACTTCATTTTAGAGCCTTGAAATGAGGTTAACGGGGTTTTAACGCATTGAAAAAGGCCTTAAACATGTGCAGGGACCATTTCTGCTATTTTAGCAAAAAGTTTGGAACTGGTACCTGGTGGCGCTGCGCCACCACTTTCTGCCTATCCCGTGGCATGACGCGAGCAACTGATCTGGTCAGAAACTCCATTTTTGCACTTGCAGGTCCATTTTCAGCACTTAACTTGAAGTTTAGGGGCTATTTTGTAACATTTTCAATACCGTTTGCTGCTTTTGGGCACCCCTAGTATCCCAAAACCATGGGCCATATGTGTAGGGTCCAGATTGATGCTCGTTTATCGAGGAACGATCTTAACGGTTCTTGATTCTCTATAAATAGCAACACCCACTTCACTCTCAAACTCACACCTTTGAATCTGAATTGGTTCTCTAAGTTGATGTGTTTATCACTTCATACCTGAGAATATTCGGATCAAAGCTTCCTAGTGTGGTCCCTTTGTAAGTATTCTTTCGTTCTTTTTATGCGTTTTTAGCTTAAAAGTCAAACTGCGTTTGACTTTTCTGCATTAACCAGTTTATGGTCAATGCGAAGTTCGTTTGAACTTCATAACGTGAGCGTAATTACGATGGTTATAGTCCCTACTGACTATACCTACTGATTACCACGTTATCTAGGCCCAGTGACGAGTCGTAGTTTCGGCCAAAATGCGCATTCTCGCGTATTTTGTAACCAAACTACTCTTGGGTATCAAAATTGTTTGTTTTGATACCAAACCTATTTTCTAAATTCGTTAAACATGTTTTAACATGTTTAACTCGTCACTTTTTAGATTAGTGCTTGTGTAGAGTCGTAAGTCAAGCGGACTAAACACCCGCTTAGACTTTCGAACTCGACCCATTTGGTCGATCATTAGGATCCGACCAAACATGTTTAGTGACCATAGTTGCATAGGGAATAACCTTCCGAGGTTATACCTTATGGTCACTTAGGTTTAATTAGTTGTATGATAGGTAGTTTATATGCCTTAGGTAAATGACCAAAATGCCCTTTTCATGCATAATTGGTAATTAAGCATATGTAACATAAACTTTTGTCACGTAACTGATTAGGCAACATATTTAAACATGTTTAGGCATATAATACTTGTCATAGGACTAGTTAGACGTCTCGAACGCGCTTATGCACGCACGACGCGTTAAAGTAGCGTAAGCTACCTTAATGGGTCGTAATGGGTCGAAATCACTTAGGTTAGGTTTTGATTTAGAATTTAGGCTTTGTTAAACCATATCACATGAGTTCAAACACTCATTTGGTTTACAAGACCTCATTCTGTCCGATCTTCCGATTTAGGCGTCTATTGTTTGACTAGTGATTCGATTACTAGGTGCTGCTTGATTTCTCTGGTTTACTTGAGTTTGTTGAAGTTCTATTGATTGAGGATACTTTGCACTTCAAGTGAGTACATAGTTCCCCTATTTTACTGTTTTCAATTGTTTTGGGGTGATTCATATGTATCAAAACGATTTTCGATATTATAACGATGATTTCAATAACGATTAAGATGGTTTATACTAAACTAATAATGATTTCGATAATGTGAACGAACTTGTTGGTTGTAGTTACATAACGAATTACATTCATTAGCATTGATCAAGCTGACCAGTATTAGGTTATGGTACCATAGGATCTGACAAATCCCGTTATCGTACTGCACCCATGGTTATGTGTGGGTTCGGTGGGTAACGACTGAATCTGATTATTAACTTACCCTTTGGTGGTTTGTTAATGCGAGAAGCGAGATAGTTGAGTCACAAAGGTTTGATTGTTATTAGCGAGATGACCAAATATAGTTTTCACAATTAAAACGAGGATGATTTAAACGATTTAAACGAGTTAACGATTTGGAAACGATTTGAACAAAATTAAACGAGTTGGATAAACGATTGGTTTTTCGTTAAGTGTTTAGATAACGGGACGGGTGTAATATGGTGAAAACATGGTAGATACGCCGCTGGTATTTCTTATATATAAGTGTTTTCAACATATTACATACCGTGGCGTTATTTAGTTCACTTGGGTAAACGATTTTGAAACGATGTCACATAACGATGTTTTCGAAAGGATATAAACCATACGAGATTTATTAAACGAGTTAATACGAAATGTTTTACAATTTGGTTTACTAAAACAAATGTTTTTGGGTTAAGAATCATGGCTATGAGGTTTTATAAATTATAACCCGCTTGATTTGAGTTGGTTAATTTCGTTGCAATATTATACTCTTTTCAAAACAAGGTTTTTAATAAGGTATTGCAACATGTAAACTAGCCATGAATCCGACACTCTTATAAAACCTATGTGCTCGCCAGCATTTCTTTGCTGACTTTGTTTTAACATATGTTTCAGGTGATGTTGCTTGATGTTGATTACTAGGATGCATGAGTCACATAGGATCTGGACGAGGCCTTAGTGACATAATAACAGTGATAGTCGATATGTAACTCATTTGTTTTGTGTTACAACAATTTAAATTACTTAATGAATAAATAAAACGAAACTTTTTGTATTCCATGGTTGTGAAACAATAATTCTGTTACAACATTCCCCGACGTTTCCGCCACGATTTGTTGTTTTACGTGGTCGGGGTGTGACAGAAGAGTTGGTATCAGAGCCAATGGTTATAGGGAATTAGGTTATTAGTAATGCTTTGACCTAGACTATAACTTTCTAGGACCCCAACGCGAGTTTTTCTTGCGATTAGATATTAAAACAAAACTGTCACCTACCCTTAGGCGATCATTTGGGTTATCACCTAAGGGTAGGTGACGGTTTTGTTTTAAAATCTAAACGCAAGAAAAACTCGCGTTGGGGTCCTAGAAAGTTATAGTCTAGGTCAAAGCATTACTAATAACCTAATTCCCTATAACCATTGGGATACCAACTCTTCTGTTACACCCCGACCACGTAAAACTGTCACCTACCCTTAGGCGATCATTTGGGTTATCACCTAAGGGTAGGTGACGGTTTTGTTTTAAAATCTAAACGCAAGAAAAACTCGCGTTGGGGTCCTAGAAAGTTATAGTCTAGGTCAAAGCATTACTAATAACCTAATTCCCTATAACCATTGGCTCTGATACCAACTCTTCTGTTACACCCCGACCACGTAAAACAACAAATCGTGGCAGAAACGTCGGGGAGTGTTGTAACAGAATTATTGTTTCACAACCACGGAATACAAAAAGTTTCGTTTTATTTATTCATTAAGTAATTTAAATTGTTTTAACACAAAAAAAAACGAGTTACATATCGACTATCACTGTTATTATGTCACTAAGGCCTTGTCCAGATCCTATGTGACTCATGCATCCTAGTAATCAACATCAAGCAACATCACCTGAAACATATGTAAAAACATAGTCAGCAAAGAAATGCTGGCGAGTACGTAGGTTTTATGAGAGTATCGGAATCATGGCTAGTTTACATGTTGCAATACCTTATTAAAAACCTTGTTTTGAAAAGAGTATAACATTGCAACTTAATTAACCAACTCAAATCAAGCGGGTTATAATTTATAAAACCTCGTAGCCATCATTCTTAACCCAAAAACATTTGTTTTAGTAAACCGAATTGTAAAACATTTCGTATTAACTCGTTTAATAAATCTCGTATGGTTTGCATCCTTTCGAAAACATCGTTATGTGATATCATTTTAAAATCGTTTACCCAAGTGAACTAAATAACGCCACGATATGTAATATGTTGAAAACACTTACATATAAGAAGTACCAGCGGCGTATCTACCATGCTTTCAACATATTACACTCGTCCCGTTATCTAAACACTTAACCAAAACCAATCGTTTATCCAATTCGTTTAACTTATTCAAATCATTTCCAAATCGTTAACTCGTTTAAATCGTTTAAATCATCCTCGTTTTAATTGTGAAAACTATTTATGGTCGTCTCGCTAATAACATTCAAACCTTCGTAACTCGACTATCTCGCTTCTCGCATTAACAAACCACCAAAGGGTAAGTTAATAATCAGATTCAGTCGTTACCCACCTAACCCACACATAACCATGGGTGCAGTACGATAACGGGATTTGTCAGATCCTATGGTACCATAACCTAATACTGGTCGGCTTGATCAATCCTAATGAATGTAATTTGTTATGTAACTACAACCAACAAGTTCGCTCACATTATCGAAATCGTTATTAGTTTAGTATAAACCATCTTAATCGTTTTTGAAATCATCATTATAATATCGAAAATCATTTTGATACATATGAATCACCCCAAAACAATTGAAAACAGTAAAATAGGGGAACTATGTACTCACTTGAAGTGCAAAGTATCCTCAATCAATAGAACTTCAACAAACTCAAGTAAACCAGAGAAATCAAGCAACACCTAGTAATCGAATCGCTAGTAAATAAATTGACACCTCAATCGGAAGATCGGATAGAATGAGGTCTTGTAAACCAAATGAGTGTTGGAACTCATGTGATATGGTTTAACAGAGTCTACATTCTAGATCGGAACCTAACCTTAGTGCTTTCGACCCGTTACGACCCATTAAGGTAGCTTACGCTACTTTAACGCGTCGTGCATGCATAAGCGCGTTCGAGATGTCTAACTAGTCCTATGAGAAGTATTATATGCCTAAAATGTTTAAATATTTTGCACAATCAGTTATATGACAAAAGTTTATGTTACATATGCTTAATTACCAATTATGCATGAAAATGGCATTTTGGTCATTTACCTAAGGCATATAAACTACCTATCATACAACTAATTAAACCTAAGTGACCATAAGGTATAACCTCGGAAGGTTATTCCCTTTACAACTATGGTCACTAAACATGCTTGGTCGGATCCTAATGATTGACCAAACGGGTCGAGTTCGAAAGTCTAAGCGGGTGTTTAGTCCGCTTGACTTACGACTCTACACAAGCACTAATCTAAAAGTGACGAGCTAAACATGTTAAGACATGTTTAGTTTAGTTAGAAAACAGGTTTTGATATCAAAACAAACGGTTTTGATACCCAAGAGTAGTTTGGTTACAAAATACGCATAAATACGCATTTTGGCCGAAACTACGACTCGTCACTACGCCTAGTCAACGTGATAATCAGTAGGTATAGTCACAAGGGACTATAACCATCGTGATTACGCTCACGTTGCAAAGTTCAAACGAACTTCGTGTTGACCATTGACTGGTCAAAGCTGAAAGTCAAACTCTGTTTGACTTTCATGCTTGAAAAATGAAACAAGAACGAAAGAGGACTTACCAAGGGTCCAAGAATGGAAAATCTAGATCAACTTGCTCAGGTATGAGGTGCTAAGCCTCAACTTAGAGCAATAGATCAGATTTGTGTGAAGATGAGAGTGAAGTGGGTGTTGCTATTTATAGAGAATCAAGAACCGTTAAGATCGTTCCTCGATAAACGAGCATCAATCTGGACCGTACACATGTGGCCCATGATTTTGGGATACTATGGGTGCCCCAAAACCAGCAAACGGTATTAAAAATGTTACAAAATACCCCTGAACTTCAAGTCGTTTGTCGAAAATTACTGAAAGTTGCTGAAAATCAAGATTCTGTCCAGATCAGCTGCTCGCGCTGCGCGATGGCCAACCCACATGGTGGTGGCGCGACGCCAGCAGGTGCCCAGTTCCAGAAAGTTTCACATATTTACAGTTTTGGTCCCTACACATGTTTAAGGCCTTTTTTGATGTGTTTAAACCCCGTTAACCCCATTTAAAGGCTCTAAAATGAAGTTAAAGTATAGGGAACTCAAAGAATGCTCAAAAATATCACGGATGTCGGCTCGTTTGGTCGTACGGTTGCGTTGTTCGGTTAATTACGACGGAAGTCGTAACGGACGCAAAAACGATCCAATTTACGCTACGAATGCAATTTTATCAAGCCAATCACTAAAATAAAATATTTTAATGATTACATAAATTTTTGGATGTCCGGATATATTCAGAACGTAAGATATGCGCGAAAATGCAAACTTATGCACTTTTTGACGCTTTTAGTCCCTGAATGACCAATAAAGTTTGTTTTAGCATACCGAACCCCTAAAAGCCTATGTCTAAGCTATGTAAAGGATATTTAGGGTATTTTTAACTTATGATCAAGTTCCAGAATGTTCGTTACTATACAAATCGGTATAGTTTCGCAGTTTGACACAAATAGTCCCTGCGATCGAACAAACTTGATTTCAACACACCAAACCATCCAAAGCTTATTTCTAAGTCATGTGGAGCATATTTAAGGTATGTTAAGCCTATGTCACTATTCCGGAGTGTTTGTCGTGTTATACTGACTGCGTTTACGCACCAGTTTGCGTATAACCTTCCAGAAAGCGATTTAAAGCTTGAAATCGAATTCAAATCAAGTTGTAAAATCATCAAACACAAATACACACATAATAACACCAAAATACATATAATAACACCAAATCACATTGTTTTATTGATAATCAACATTGTTTTACATTGTATGTCGATTACAGAACACAGTTGTCACAGTCTCCCCTACTTTAGGAAATTTCATCCCGAAATTTTATTTAGAGGAAACTTGTGAAAAAAATGAGGATATTTCATCTTCATCTGGTCCTCACGTTCCCAAGTAAACTCTGGGCAACATTTGGATTCCCAGCGAACTTTGACCAATCGAATTCGTTTGTTCTTCAACTGTTTGAATGCACGGTCCGTTATCTCCACAGGTTTCTCGACAAAGTGCATCGTTTCATCGATTCGGATCTCGTCGAGAGGGATGTGAAGATCAGCATCAGCTAAAAACTTTCGCAAATTGGACACGTGAAAAGTCGGATGAATATTTCCAAGCTCTGGAGGTAGCTCTAGTCGATAGGCAACCTTTCCAATTCTTTCAACAATCTTAAATGGTCCAACATATCGGGGTGCAAGTTTTCCTTTTTTTCCAAATCTCACCACTCCCTTCCAAGGTGACACCTTGAGTAGGACTCGGTCTCCGACTTGAAATTCTAAGGGCTTGCGTCGCATATCCGCGTAACTCTTTTGCCGGCTTCGAGCTGTCACAAGATTATCATGAATTTTCTTGATTTTGTCTGTTGTTTCCAGAATGAGCTCAGGTCCAGAAATCTGAGCTTCACCGATCTCATTCCAACAGACAGGTGAACGACATTTTCGACCATAGAGATTTTCGAATGGTGCCATATTAATGCTAGCATGATAACTGTTGTTGTAAGAGAACTTAATCAATGGAAGATGACAATCCCAATTACGACCAAAGTCTATCACGCATGCTCTAAGCATATCCTCCAAAGTTTGAATCGTTCTCTCATATTGTCCATCTGTTTGGGGATGATAAGCAGTGCTTAGATTTAGTTGCGTTCCCAAAGCAGATTGCATGGTGTTCCAGAAATGAGATGAAAATCGAGCATCACGATCAGAAATGATATCCAAAGGAATACCATGTCGAGATACTATCTCATCAACATAAATCTTTGCAAGTTTATCAGCAGATAGATCCTAGCGAATTGGAATAAAATGAGCTGATTTCGTTAAACGATCGATAACAACCCATATAGCATCGTGACCTTTAGATGTACGCGGTAACTTAGTGATGAGATCCATTGCAATGTTCTCCCACTTCTAAACCGGTATCTTTGGTTGTACAAGCAAACCAGAAGGTCGTTGATGTTCAACCTTGACTTTGAGACAAGTTAGGCATTTTGATACATACAAGGCAACATCCTTCTTCATACCAGGCCACCAATACTGAGTACGAAGATCCTTGTACATTTTATCAGCACTAGGATGGATAGAATATCGAGATTTGTGAGATTCGTCCATTACCAAGGTGCGAAGATCGTCTTGTTTCGGAATCCACAAATGATCCTTGAAGTAGAGTAAACCATCGTCTTTCCTTTCGAGTTTAAGCTCAAGTTGAAGCGGTAGCTCATTTTTCAATAAGCCTTTGATCACACAACGTCGTTGAGCTTGAAGGACACGAGATTGAATATCAGTTAACGTCTGAATAGAATGAAGCTTGACTCGTTCCTTTCGACTAAGCGCATCGGCTACGACATTCGCCTTACCAGGATGGTGTCGAATCTCGCAATCGTAGTCTTTCAAGAGTTCAACCCAACGTCGTTGCCTCATGTTCAGCTCCTTCTGATTAAGAATATGCTGGAGACTTTTGTGGTCAGTGAAAACCACACACTTTGTGCCATAAAGATAATGTCTCCAGATTTTAAGCGCGAAAACCACAGCTCCTAACTCAAGATCATGAGTCGTATAGTTCTTCTCGTGAACTTTCAGCTGTCTTGACGCATAAGCTATCACCTTACCTCGTTGCATAAGAACGCAACCAATGCCTAAGTTGGACGCATCACAATAGACAACAAAATCATAGTTTCCTTCAGGCAGAGATAAAACAGGAGCATCACAGAGCTTCTGTTTCAGCGTTTGGAACGCTTCTTCTTGCATAGGTCCCCACTCAAAAGGCTTATTCTTTTGAGTCAAAGCAGTGAGTGGAACCACGATCTTTGAGAAATTAGAAATGAATCGATGATAATAACCAGTAAGACCAAGAAAAGATCGAATCTCTGTAGGTGTCGTCGGTGAATTCCAACCCTTAATAGCAGCTATCTTGGATGGATCTACATGAATACCCTGCTCGTTGACAATATGACCCAAGAACTGAACTTCTTTAAGCCAAAATTCACACTTGGAGAATTTAGCAAAAAGTTGTTCCTTCTTAAGGAGTTCCAATGTTAAGCGAAGGTGTTGCTCATGCTCGGCTCAAGACTTTGAATAAATGAGAATATCATAGATGAACACAATGATGAACTTGTCTAAATAAGGTTTACAAACCCTATTCATTAAGTCCATAAAGATAGCTGGGGCATTCGTCAAACCAAAAGGCATGACAGTGAACTCGTAATTCCCATATCTCATGCGGAAGGCAGTTTTGGGAATATCTTCTTCGAGAACACGAAGTTGATGATACTCAGAACGTATATTGATCTTGGAAAAGCATGAAGAACCTTGCAGCTGGTCGAAGAGATCATCAATTCTAGGTAGGGGCTATCGATTCCTGATGGTGAGCTTATTAAGATCACGGTAATCGATACACATTCGAAAAGACCCATCTTTCTTTTTTCACGAAGAGGACAGGAGCTCCCCAGGGTGAAAAGCTCGGATGGATGAATCCTTTATCAGACAATTCTTGAAGTTGTTTTGATAAATCTTGCATCTCCGAGGGTGCAAGACGATAAGGTGCTTTCACAATCGGGTTGGCATTGGGTACAAGGTCAATATGAAACTCAACTTGACGAACTGGAAGCAAACCAGGCAGTTCATCAGGAAACACCCCTGGATAATCCCGAACAATCGGAATATCCTGAATATTCTTGCTCTTGCCTTTCTCCTCAGTGACATGTGTCAGGAAAGCAACATATCCTTTTCGCAAATAACTTTGGGCTTTCATACACCACATAAGCTTCAATCCACCAGATGGTTTCTCGCCACGAACTTCCAGAACATCGCCAGACGGAAGAGGAATACGAACAATCTTATCGAAACAAACCACCTCAGCATGGTGTTTGGTTAACCAATCCATCCCCACGATAATTGTCACACCCCTTTCTTAGGCGGAAGCACGAGGTGTGATCATGAAAGGTTCTCATTGCATACGAAAGGTAAACATACTACATGCTAGTAAAAATAACTTCAAATACCCATAACATTACGTTACTGAAAACATAGATTAAGTGTTTACATCATGAGGCAGCATATTGTCTGAAAGTTTACAACTCTATTTAAGGAATAACATAAACAACATCCAGGAGCATGAGTAAGACCGCGCGCACATCCACTTTAGTTACCTGAAATACATGTGAGTTTTGGAAAAACGTCAACATAGTGTTGGTGTGAATTCATGCAATTCTTGTATTGAACATTTGTATACTTTGTACGAAAAACATGGTATGTATCTTGTATAAATCAAGTATTCTTGTATAAATCACGTACTCTTGTATAAATCAAGTATTCTTGTATAAATCACGTATTTTTGTATGTATCAAGGTTGTTAATGGGTTGCAAGGCCATTAACATGTGACACGACATAGGAAGCAACCAAACCATAGGCATTTTTCTAGTTGTCGATTCTGAGACACAAAAGCACTACTCGGTACTCGTTCTCACCAAGAGTGTGGCTGCCCGAAAACCCGTTAGATCTAACCTTTTGTTCTGTGGTCTAGGTATATTGTTGATTAATGGTGCTTATGGTACCCTATTCGTGACACGATTTCTCGTATCATTCCTTAAAACGCATCATACTTGGTACTAGTTATCACCAAGAGTGCTTCTTGTTTTTGTATCCATCATACCATTTGTAAACATTGTAACATTTGTAACATGTATTTCACCCCCGAAGTTATAAAACTGAAAACAGTTAAAAGAAAAGGGGGAGAATGAACTCACAACTTTGCGTTCCTACGTCGTAAACTTCACCGGATTTGCTTATCTAGCGTCGTGACCTAAACGTGTTTTATTAACGTTAGTCACTAGACTTGTATCGCACAAGTACAAGTCACTATCTTTTGTATATGTGTTCTTGTGTTAAAAATAATTTATATTTTTAACTATGTGCCTTACTTATATTATTTTCTCAACAATAAATATAAGTATCTTGTATTTTTCACCCGGATTATGTATTTTGTCCACAAACTTCATTTCATGTTCATAACTTTGTTCAAATCATTTGTTCTAATCAAGTAATATATTTTCATAAATATATTCTCTTGTATTTGTCTAGGCATGTTGTATGTGTATTTTTGTATTTCTACTCCTTAGGAGTATTTAGTGTATTTTCAAGTCCCAATACACTATCATATATAATACATACTACATACACTTAGCACAAAAATGGTGATCAATAAATATATATATCTTTCTCAAAAATATACATACTTAATATCAATTTTAATCTTGAAGAAATCGTTATTTCTTAACACAAAAGTTAGGGAAACCTTGGTAAATGTTTTTAGATACATTTTTAGGGAATAAGTTTCTCAAAAACTTATATTTTTCTAAGTGTCAAAATTTATAAAAATTTTGACATAGTTTCCCCTAAAAATGGAGGTTTCCCATGTTTTCAAAACATGTGTTTATTTTCTTTTTAAATCATCATCAACATCAACAACTTATTCAACACTTATTAAGTACCTAAATCAAGTAAATCACACTGCATCATGAACTTGAAGTTTTGTAAACACTTGTAGTAACTTACCATGTTATTTAGTAGGTTTAGTTACCCCTAAAAACATGGTTATTTGTTTGTAAATCACTTTCTTGGAAGATTTAGCCATTTACAACTTGTAAGATGATTTTTCTAAAATTACTTCTTTTGTATTTTTCTTGTTTCATAAGTGTTTTCTTGGAAAATCATTTATAAATCATTTCAAAAATCATTTCAAAAATCATATTTTGGACTTGGTTTTCTTGGAAAATCATTTATAAATCTTGGATCTACAAATTTACTAGTTTACTTTGTTTGTTATTTTCCAAGAAATCATTTTACTTTCAAGTTTATGTTAAATCAAGAAGATGATCATCTTTGTGTAAACACATAATCATCTCCTAATCTTGCTAGATCATGTGTTTAATCACAATCTAGCAAGCTTCATATGAATATTAACATCATCATCTCTAGTAAACAACTATCAAATATCATTCATGCACCAAACAATATCATGTCAACACTATTTCATCATATTACAAGCTTTATGTTTCAAGATTCATGTGTATGTCTTTTAGTGTTCATATGATTTCATCAAGATATAACTTTTCTCCACTAAAACATGAAGTAAACGAGTGTGTGCAAGAGTCTTACAACTAGCTTAAAGCTAGGGAAGATCAATGGAGAAAACGAGTGGATAAAAGCTTATGGTAGAGGTCCTTCAAGATCCGTGAACACCAAGCCTCCTAATTCACCTTCTAGCACCTTGAAGTATACTTGGATTGGATGGATGTGAGTGAATGATGATGGTGGTGGGGGTGCCTATTCACGGCCGAGAGAGGGAGATAAGATAGGAGAGTTGTGGTGAGTTATGTGAAGAAGATGAGGTCTTGATTCTTATAACCATTTTCATGTTTTAACCAATGGATCTCATGTTCCCTCAAGTACAACCAAAATCTCATCAAATCCTAAGTGAATATTATGGAAGATTTTAGGAGATTTAGTGAAATCTTAGGAAGATCATGGTGGGGCCACCTCTTGGGCCGTCCACTTCATATGGGAGGGGGGGGGTTTAGTGTAATATTTGATGGTAAGTAGGTGATTTAGTGGAAGGTTAAAGTGTTAAGTCTAGTGTTTTAGTGTATCATGCATTAGGTAGTAAGTTAAAGTGTTCGGGAACCAATACTAGCTCAAAAAAATAAAAACAATGCTTCTAACAATATTTTTGTGTTCCGGGTAATGTCCGGTTGTCCGGTTAGATACCGTTCCGTTAAAGTGCTAAGTTATACCGTATAGTGTCCCTTATGTAACTTTTTGTGACACTTTTAATTCCCGACACTTAGGAAAGCATACAGGACCATTTAGTCATGTTTTGCATGGTAATATCTTGTTATATTGCTGAATTTTGCTGAATTATATAAAATTCAGTTTTTAAAGCGCATTTCGGGTGCTTTTTAGTGCGTATTTTGGCTTCCGGGAATTCTATATATAAACCCTTGTATGTACTCTTGGGTTTTAATGTATTCTTGTCGTTGGACCTACACCTAGGCTCCAATTCTATTGTCAAACTGCTTTCTGCAGAATTGTTGACACAATGTGTCTTACCGGTGAGTTTACTAGTATTTCTGATGCAACGCTATCATAAAGTAATTCTTGTAGTATGAAACGTGCATGAATTCACTTGTTTAGTATGTAATCAGACAATGTTGACATTTAAGCACAAAATTGCAGTCATTAAATAATAATTAAAGTGTACGGAAGTTACCGGTTTGGTGCCTGTTGTCACAATAATATAGAAACTCCCAAGTTGCATCGGCGTGAGGTCAATAGGAAAAAGATGGTTATCAAGGTTTAACTGACAACCACGAATAACAGAATCGAGAACAAGAGGTTTACCAGTAGCAACTTCGACAGATAAGGGTTTCCTCAGTTTAGTTCTAGGTATCGCAAGTAAAGGCTCAAAAGATAACGAAACAAAACTTCTATCGGCACCAGAATAAAAAAGAATAGATGCAGGTCGATTGTTAACAAGAAACGTACCATTGACAACGAGGTTGTCATCTCGAGCCTCATTTGCATTCAGATTGAATGCTCGTCCATGAGCGGGATTCGCATTCGCATTGACATTCACGTTCGGATTCGCATTTGCATTCGCCAACCTCGGACAGTTGTTGCGGAAGTGACCAAACTCTCCACAATTGAAACATGAACCCGGTGGGAATCTAGCAGCATTCCTCTGAACTGGAGCTTGATTCTGAACAATCTGATTCTGACCCAAACGACAGATGTTGGCCAGATGCCCAAGCTTACCACACGTTGTGCATTACTTACAAGCTTGCTGTGCAACATGATGACCATTGCAGCGAGCACAATGAGGTGCGGTACCAGCATACGCTTTCTTCGCAGGCAGTTGAGCTGGTGGGTTCTGAGGGTTCTGAGCTGTTACTGCAAAATTCTGAGCACCCTTTCGCTTTTTCGACTTCTTCGACGACTCACCTTTCTTACCCTTACCCTTTTCCTTGATAGAATCGGTCGACTTCTTCTTATCACCCTTGCGGGTAAGTTTACCCTTCCTGACTTGAGACTCAGTCAGGGTAGCCGACAACTCGATCGCATGACGAACAGTAGTTGGATTAATGCCAGTCACAATATCCTGTATGGAATCGGGTAAACCATCGATATACCTCTCTATCGCTTTCTCCAACAGGGTAACCATAGTTGGACACAAAAGACTGAGTTCCTCAAAACGATCCGTATACGCATGGTGTTCTCCCCCATCTTGCTTTAAATCGTCAAACTCTCGTTCCAAAGCTCGAATTTCATGACGGGGACAAAACTCTTTCATCATGAGAGCTCGAAGCTCTTCCCTTGTTTGTGCTAATGCCACTTCGGCGCCCCTATCGCGCATTACTCCGTTCCACCACGTATGAGCACGCTTCTCAAACACACTTGATGCAAATTCAACATTATGCCCATTCGGACATTGGACATGTCTGAATGTGCTCTTGATACTCTCGAACCACTACAGGAGTGCAGTTGCTCCTTGCGACCCAGAAAACTTTAGTGGTTTAGCAGAATTGAAATTCTTGAAATTACACTGTGCATTTTTATTATTATTGTTGTTGTATAACTCGTGGATTTGGGTCACAACGCCTGGAAGCACAACAGCCATTTGCTGAGAGACAAGGGTTGTGACTTCTTCAGCAGTAAAAGATTGTGCATCACGTCGAGGAGGCATTGTCTAAAAGGAAATATGGGAAACGAGTGAGGTGGACAATTAGGAAAAACAAAAGAGGTATTGAAAATATCGACAAAAATACAAGGAAGGCGATCATTTGTTCGTTACCTCGAACAAACAAACGACACGCAGTGACTAACCAAAGTAAATGGGTCAAAATAACGTATCGCGAAGGACATGCTCGCCTATAAGTGAACACTCACCCCAAGAGTTCCCAGGAAAGAGTGACTGATCCGATTATGTGGATTTGTACGAACACTCTAGCCTAAGACAGAAAACTCAGGGTACAGGCATTCACTCTTCCAGTGTCACACCCCGACCACGTAGAACAACAAAACGTGGCGGAAAACGTCGGGGAGTGTTGTAACAGAATCATTGTTTCATAACACATGGAAATTGAAATATTGTTTTATTGATTAAAAGAGTTACAATGTCTTGACAATCAAAGAAACATAACATAAATAACTAGTCTTGCATCTTTTATTGTCACTAAGGCCCAAGTCCGCCTATGTGTATCTTGATAAGTCCTATGCATCATCTCCTGAAAACACATGTGAAAATAGGTACGTCAGCATAAAAATGCATGTGAGATACATAGGTTTTGTGAAAACAAAATTCATGACTTATGTTTGAGAAAATGTTTAGTCATGAACCTTGTAATTTGCTTTGTCTTGTAAATCATTTGAAAAACGATAAGATTAGATTATATGTATAAATAAGAGAATAATGTATGGTTAAATGAATAACCATGTAAAATGAGTTTGTATAAAATAAGTTGTTTGTAAATTAATGTCTTGTGAAAAGTATGTTATCTGTATAAAATGTTATATGTCTAAATTGAAATGATTCAAATAACGCTACGATATGTAATACCATACAATCACTTATATATAGGAAGTACCCACGGCGTATCCACCATGCTTGTATCATATTACACACGCCTCGTTACTTAAATCACTTACTCAAACCAAACCAACAACGTAAGATGTTTATGTTTAAACCAATTGCCAATTGTATTGAATAATATGTCAAAATGTTTATGTCAAGATGTAAGTCATGTAGTGTATAACTAATGTCAATAATGTTTATGTGTCAAATGTAAATCATGTAATGTGTAACCAATGTCAATAATGTTTATGTGTTAAATGTAAATCATGTAATGTGTAACCCCAAAATGATATGTATGGCTAGTGAAATATATCAACTAAACCATATGCACAAAAACAAAGTATTGAAGTAAAACATGGTTTAAATCAAAACTATGTTTTGTGGAACAAATGCATGCTATACTGATATAAACATCTATGCGGTATTGTGAGAATGCATACATCCAAGCCTTGAGACTGTGGCGATAAACCCTTAAACAAATTAAAGGTTTATCTAAGTTATGTATATCGAATTCGATCATTCCTTTCATCCAAACCTACCCAGGATTTCCGGAACGGGAGTTGTCAATTCCTATGGTACCACTACCTACTTGTCACACCCCGACCACGTAGAACATACGAAACGTGGCGGAAACATCGGGGAGTGTTGTAACAGAATTAATTGTTTCAAATCCATGGCAATTGAAGTTTCGTTTTATTGACTAAAAGTGTTACAAAGTCTTAACAAACAAGGAAATACAACATAATTAACTAGTCTTGCATCTTTTATTGTCACTAAAGCCCAAGTCTGTCTATATGTATCTTGATCATCTTATGCAACAGCTCCTGAAAAACACATGTGAAAATAGGTACGTCAGCATAAAAATGCCTGTGAGATACATAGGTTTTGTGAAAATGAGATTCATGACTTATGTTTAAGAAAATGTTTAGTCATGAACCTTTTTGTTTGCTTTGTCTTTGTAAATCATTTGAAAAACAATGAGTTCAGATGATATGTATAAATAAGTGAATAATGTATGGTTAAATGAATAACCATAGTAAAATGGGTATGTATAAGATAAGTTGTTTGTAAAACAATGTCTTGTGAAAAGTATGTTATTTGTATAAAATGTTATATGTATCAAACTGACATGATTCAAATAACGCTACAATATGTAATACCATACAAACACTTATATATAGGAAGTACCAGCGGCGTATCCACCATGCTTGTATCATATTACCCACGTATCGTTACTTAATCACTTAATCAAACCAAACTAATGTCAAAATGTCTATGTCAAATATCCATGTCAAATGTCTATGTCAAATATCCATGTCAAATGTCTATGTCAAAATATCATGTATGGCAAGTGAAATGTCTCAAACTAAACCATATACACAAGAACAAAGTATTGAAGTAAAACTTGGTTTAAATCAAAGTTATGTTTTGTGGGAAATGCATGATCAAATGTCAATCATGTTAAAATGTCTATGCCGAAATGTCTATGTCAAATACAGTTCACACGGTTCACAGATACAAACGGTTCACAGATATCAACGGATCACAGTCAAATGGTTTCAACGGTTCAATATGTAGTATAATGTGTTCATATGCTGGATAAGCATATGCAACAGAAAAAGCAATGTAACACAATGTACTAAGTACGCACACAATGGGCATACATAGCATGAGATGTAATGTAAAACAATGTACTAAGTACGCACACAATGGGCATACATAGCATGAAATGTAATGAAATCATGTACTATAATGTACTAATGAACATAGCAAGTATATGATGTCAAAACAGGAAAGCATGAAAGTAACAAGTAGGCACATGTGTTCCACCCCAAAACAGTTTGGAAAACAGTAAAAGAGGGGTCTATGTACTCACTTGAGATTGCTCAGTAGTCCTGGAATAACAACCAAACAATGCTAGAGATCGCGGATATCAAACGGCACCTACTATAGGTAACTACATTAATAAACCGGACCTAAATCGGAAGATCGGGTAGCATTAGGGTTTGTAAACCAAACGAGTGTTGAGACTCGTGTCATTTGGTTTAACAAAGCCTACATACTAAATGAAACTTAACCTAAGTGTTATTGACCCATAATGATCCGTTTAGGTAGCTTATGCTACTTTAACGCATCGTGCGCGTGAAACGCGTTCGGACCGCCTAACAAGTCCTATGACAAGTATTATATGCCTAAACATGTTACATAATCAGTTATGTGACAAAGGTTTAGGTTACATATGCTTAATTACCAATTATACATGAAAAGGGTATTCTGGTAATTTACCTAAGGCATATAAACTACCTATCATACAACTACTTAAACGATGTGACCATAGGGTATAACCTCGGAAGGTTATTCCATACCTACTATGGTCACCTAATGTATTTGGTCGGATCCTAATGATCGACCAAACTGGGTCGGGTTCGAGGTATAAGCGATTTATCAGATCGCTTACCCTACGACCCTAGACAACGTGGTAATCAGTAGGCATAGTCCCAAGGGACTATAACCAACGTGATTACACTCACGTTGCGAAGTTCAAACGAACTTCGCATTGACCAATACTGGTCAACGCTGAAAGTCAAACAAAGCTTGACTTTCTGACTCGAAAAGCAGTAAAATAAGGAAAAGAACGAAAGAATACTTACGAAGGGTCCCCGAATGCTAACCCAGATCGAAATAGCTCAGGTATGAAACGAAGGTTCCAACTTAGAGCTTTCTTGATCAGATTTGTGGGTTTTGAACAAATGGGGGGTGGGTATTTATAGGAAAAGTAGAGCCGTTAGGATCGTTTCTTGAATATCGTGCCACGATCCGAGCCGTACACTTGTCACAAAGTTGTGGTGGCTCAATTTGCCACCTACCATAAGGTTTTGACATGTGGAAGTGGGATTAGGAGTGCAAAACAGCTGCAACCAGCTGTTTAATACATTTAATCTGGTCTGATAGTGGGAAGCGGCCCGCTTCAGGATCAGCCAAAGACAATGCGGGCCGCATGGCCCTTCTGATCTGCACATATGTTTGAAAAATGACAGTTTCAGTCCCTGCACGTGTTTAAGGCCATTTCCGACACTTCTAAGGCCCGTAAAGCCAACTTTAAGGCCCTAAAATGTTGCCTAAACATTGTGGACTTGAAACATGTTCAAAAATATGTCGGATGATGGTTCGTTTGGCCGTACGAACGCGATGTTCGCTTAATTACGACGAAATGCGCACAAGCGCGAAAAAACGATCCAAATGACGTAACGAATGGATTTTTCTTAAGGCGAACACTAAAATATAATGTAGTCATGCTTTCATAAATTTTTGGATGTCCAGATGTATTCAGAACGTAAGTTATACGCGAAAATGCAAACTTGTGCACTTTTTGACACTTTTAGTCCCTGAATGTCCCAAAAGTTTATTTTAGCATACCGAACCCCTCAAAGCCTATTTCTAAGCTATGTAAAGGATATTTATGGTATGTTTAACTTATGGTCATGTTCCGGAATGTCTGTTACAGTTCAAATTGGCATACTTTCGCAGTTTGTCAACTTTAGTCCCTGTAAGCGATTAAACTTTGATTTCACCACACCAAACCTTCCAAAACTTATATCTAAGTTATGTAAAGTTTATTTAAGGTATGTTAAGCCTATTTCACTTTTCCGGAGTGTTCGTTGCATTAAACTGGTTATATTTACGCATTAGTGCGCGTATAACCTTCCAGAAAGCGATTTAGAGCTTGAAATCGAACAAGAATTGATATGTGTAAACGATACACATATTTTTACAAATCCCAAGTATGAAATACAATATTTCACTGGTTGGGCATTTGTTTGATGGTTGAAATGACACAGGTGTTACAGTCTCCCCTACTTTAGGAAATTTCGTCCCGAAATTAATTCGTAGGAGTCTGTCTATGACTTTGTTTCAAATAGTCATCAAAGATATGTAAAGCATAATCTGATTATTTTCCTCAACGGATATTTTTCAGAAGCGAAAATGAACGAACAGAGTCATTTTCTTCAACGGGTTCTTCGGAAATGGAAAATAAAGGAATTAACTAAACGGATATACATTTCCCTCAACGGATATTCTTCAGAAGTGAAAATGAATGGATGATTCATTCTTTCTCAACGGATTCTTCGTCAGAAATGGGAATGAAGGAATAATCCACGGATATTCATTTCTCTCAACGGATATTCTTCAGAACGAAAATGAACAAACGGGGTCATTTTCCTCAACGGTTTGTTCTTCAGAATTTGAAATGAAAGAAAAATCAACGGATATTCATTTCCTCAACGGATAAATCTTCAGAAACGAAAATGAACTAACGGGGTCATTTTCCTCAACGGTTTGTTCTTCAGAATTTGAAATGAAAGAAAAATCAACGGATATTCATTTCCTCAACGGATAAATCTTCAGAAACGAAAATGAACTAACGGAGTCATTTTCAACGGTTATTTCCTCAGAGTTGGAAATGAAGGATTACACAACGGATATTCATTTCCTCAACGGATAAATCTTCAGAAACGAAAATGAACTAACGGAGTCATTTTCAACGGTTATTTCCTCAGAGTTGGAAATGAAGGATTACACAACGGATATTCTTCAGAACGGAAATGAAAAGATAAACAACGGATATTCATTTCTCTCAACGGATATTCTTCAGAACGAAAATGAACAAACGGGGTCATTTTCCTCAACGGTTATTCTTCAGAATGGAAATGAAAAGATAAACAACGGATATTCATTTCCTCAACGGATATTCTTCAGAAGTGAAAAATGAATAGCTAGTTCATTTTTCCTCAACGGATGCTTCATCAGAATTGGAAATGAATAGGGTTAACTCTTGATACATGATAGAACTTGCTGTGATTTCTGTGCACTAAATTCCATAATTATGTATGCATCCATAATTACGTAATTCCTTGCACAGTCCGCACAGTTTGTTTCGAAATGTTGTGGGGAAAGATATCAAACCTGAGATGAGAGTGACTAGACTACCATAGGGTCCTTTTAATTAGATCAACAGAGGATCTTCTTAATTAGGCCACTAAGGAGTCCTTTCAGCTATATCATCACATGATATCCCTAACCAGATTTTTGGATCAATCTGTTTAACTAGACCACTAAAGGGGTCTAATTATGAAGTAGTACATTATAATCCAAGGGACTTTAACTACAACGTAGAAGTCCATTAAGGATTTAAGTAGTACCTTTGGGTATCCTACTATGAATCTCTTGCACAAAGATATGTAAGGTTTTTACGAGGATTTGAATAACATAAATTGGATCACATGACACATAAAGGATAACACATAAGCACATAACCACATAATTGTTTAATTGTTATTTTCTTGTTATAGATTGCTATTAACTTGGCGCCTCGTACATCGTTTCTCTTGGAAGAAACGGGTACTTAGGATTTTCGTGGAAACGCAAGAGATTATACAAGGGAAGAAATTTGGAAGTAGCCTGTTCTTCAAGGAATGCGGTTCCTTGATTGTCGGTATTGTATGGGATATGTTTATACATGCAACCACATAAACATATTGAAATGTAAATGAAAGATTTATTTATAAACAACAATAACAACAACTGTTTCATAGATTGTGATAAAAGAAAATAATACACAAGGCTCGATTATTTTCTAAACAGCGTTATCTTCTGTCGGTCAGATACTCATCCCTGCGCTGGATTTGCATCAGCAAGTCTTGGGCAATTTCTACTAAAATGGCCCATCTCGCCACAGTTGTAGCAAGATCCCAGTGGGAAACGAGCTTTAGCAGGATTGTTGTTAATCTGATTTGGTGCTGCTGCTGTTGGGCAAACCCTCGCTGTATGACCTATAAGTCCGCAAACTTGGCATGTGCGGCACTTCACACCAGCATGATGATGTAGGCCACATTGGTTGCACAAGGGTGCAGTTCCTTTGTAGGGTTTCCTGGCAGGGGGTTGAGCTGGTTGGTTGGGGACGGCTTGATCATTGTGAGCGACCACGGCGAAGTTCTGAGAAGCCTTTCGCTTCTTTGACTTCTTAGAGGATCCAGTCTGTCCATCCATGGTCTTTGATTCCTCGATTGGTTTCGATTCCTCGACCAGTTTCTTGTCACCCTTTCGGAAAAGCTTACGTTTCCTGATCTGCGATTCAGTCAAGGTTGCAGATAACTCAATGGCCTGCCTAACAGTAGTAGGGTTGCTACCAGTCAAAATGTCTTGTATTGAGTCGGGAAGGCCATCAATGTACTTTTCGATCGCCTTATCCAAAGGCGTGACCATGTTTGGGCATAACAGACTTAACTCCTCATAACGGTCCGTGTAGGCTCGATGCTCACCGCTGTCTTGCTTAAGATCATCAAATTCCCTTTCCAAAGCCCTGATCTCGTGACGAGGACAAAACTCCTTCATCATGAGAGCCCTAAGTTCGGCCCATGTCTGTGCTAGAGCAACTTCTGCACCACGATCTCTCATAACCCCATTCCACCACGTAAGGGCTCTCTTCTGGAACACACTCGAAGCAAACTCGACCTTGCGATTGTCAGGACACTGCACATGGCGGAAAGTATTCTCAATGCTCTCGAACCATTGAAGAAGCCCAGTCGCTCCCTCAGAACCACTAAACCTGAGTGGTTTCGCCGAGTTAAAACTCTTGAAATTGCATGGACCATCGTTGTTGTTGTTGGCTTGATTCCATTGAGCAAAGAGGTTTGGGAATTGAGCAGCCATTTGCTGCGCAATGATTTCTGCCAATTCGGCAGTCGCTATCTGGCTTTCGCGTCGAGGAGGCATTCTAAAAGAGGAAACATGAAATGAAACGAGTGAGAGGATTAGACGAAAAGAATGAGATGAAACAAATCTGATGAAAGCAAGGATAGTGGTCATTTGTTTGTTACTACAAAGCAACAAACGACCCGGTGAAAGGTAAATAGGTCAAAAATAATGTATTGCGAAGATATGCTCGCCTATAAGTGAACACTCATCCCAAGAATTCCCAGGTAAGCACAACTGGTCTCGCGTCTGATGAGATGTATACGAAGTGCTTGCCTAGACAGAAAACCCAGAATACAGGCATTCACCCTTCCAGTTTGCATGTGTTCACATTATTTAAAACCCAAAACCTTGACGAGATTTTGAAAACTCAAAGGGGTTCAAAACCATATAACAGAGGGTTCAAAACCTAGTAATCAATCATCCTAGAACAGATGATTAGTTTTCAAAGCGGTTTTGAAATTTATGTTCTTGTTGTGGTCGTCGCCTAAGGATAGGTGACAGTGTTGTTTTATGACTAAACGCAAGTAAACTCGCGTTAGGGTCCTAAGAAGGTTATAGACTAGGTCAAAGCATTACTAATTACTAATAACCTAATTCCCTATAACCATTGGCTCTGATACCATCTTTTCTGTCACACCCCGACCACGTAGAACATACGAAACGTGGCGGAAACATCGGGGAGTGTTGTAACAGAATTAATTGTTTCAAATCCATGGCAATTGAAGTTTCGTTTTATTGACTAAAAGTGTTACAAAGTCTTAACAAACAAGGAAATACAACATAATTAACTAGTCTTGCATCTTTTATTGTCACTAAAGCCCAAGTCTGTCTATATGTATCTTGATCATCTTATGCAACAGCTCCTGAAAAACACATGTGAAAATAGGTACGTCAGCATAAAAATGCCTGTGAGATACATAGGTTTTGTGAAAATGAGATTCATGACTTATGTTTAAGAAAATGTTTAGTCATGAACCTTTTTGTTTGCTTTGTCTTTGTAAATCATTTGAAAAACAATGAGTTCAGATGATATGTATAAATAAGTGAATAATGTATGGTTAAATGAATAACCATAGTAAAATGGGTATGTATAAGATAAGTTGTTTGTAAAACAATGTCTTGTGAAAAGTATGTTATTTGTATAAAATGTTATATGTATCAAACTGACATGATTCAAATAACGCTACAATATGTAATACCATACAAACACTTATATATAGGAAGTACCAGCGGCGTATCCACCATGCTTGTATCATATTACCCACGTATCGTTACTTAATCACTTAATCAAACCAAACTAATGTCAAAATGTCTATGTCAAATATCCATGTCAAATGTCTATGTCAAATATCCATGTCAAATGTCTATGTCAAAATATCATGTATGGCAAGTGAAATGTCTCAAACTAAACCATATACACAAGAACAAAGTATTGAAGTAAAACTTGGTTTAAATCAAAGTTATGTTTTGTGGGAAATGCATGATCAAATGTCAATCATGTTAAAATGTCTATGCCGAAATGTCTATGTCAAATACAGTTCACACGGTTCACAGATACAAACGGTTCACAGATATCAACGGATCACAGTCAAATGGTTTCAACGGTTCAATATGTAGTATAATGTGTTCATATGCTGGATAAGCATATGCAACAGAAAAAGCAATGTAACACAATGTACTAAGTACGCACACAATGGGCATACATAGCATGAGATGTAATGTAAAACAATGTACTAAGTACGCACACAATGGGCATACATAGCATGAAATGTAATGAAATCATGTACTATAATGTACTAATGAACATAGCAAGTATATGATGTCAAAACAGGAAAGCATGAAAGTAACAAGTAGGCACATGTGTTCCACCCCAAAACAGTTTGGAAAACAGTAAAAGAGGGGTCTATGTACTCACTTGAGATTGCTCAGTAGTCCTGGAATAACAACCAAACAATGCTAGAGATCGCGGATATCAAACGGCACCTACTATAGGTAACTACATTAATAAACCGGACCTAAATCGGAAGATCGGGTAGCATTAGGGTTTGTAAACCAAACGAGTGTTGAGACTCGTGTCATTTGGTTTAACAAAGCCTACATACTAAATGAAACTTAACCTAAGTGTTATTGACCCATAATGATCCGTTTAGGTAGCTTATGCTACTTTAACGCATCGTGCGCGTGAAACGCGTTCGGACCGCCTAACAAGTCCTATGACAAGTATTATATGCCTAAACATGTTACATAATCAGTTATGTGACAAAGGTTTAGGTTACATATGCTTAATTACCAATTATACATGAAAAGGGTATTCTGGTAATTTACCTAAGGCATATAAACTACCTATCATACAACTACTTAAACGATGTGACCATAGGGTATAACCTCGGAAGGTTATTCCATACCTACTATGGTCACCTAATGTATTTGGTCGGATCCTAATGATCGACCAAACTGGGTCGGGTTCGAGGTATAAGCGATTTATCAGATCGCTTACCCTACGACCCTAGACAACGTGGTAATCAGTAGGCATAGTCCCAAGGGACTATAACCAACGTGATTACACTCACGTTGCGAAGTTCAAACGAACTTCGCATTGACCAATACTGGTCAACGCTGAAAGTCAAACAAAGCTTGACTTTCTGACTCGAAAAGCAGTAAAATAAGGAAAAGAACGAAAGAATACTTACGAAGGGTCACCGAATGCTAACCCAGATCGAAATAGCTCAGGTATGAAACGAAGGTTCCAACTTAGAGCTTTCTTGATCAGATTTGTGAGTTTTGAACAAATGGGGGGTGGGTATTTATAGGAAAAGTAGAGCCGTTAGGATCGTTTCTTGAATATCGTGCCACGATCCGAGCCGTACACTTGTCACAAAGTTGTGGTGGCTCAATTTGCCACCTACCATAAGGTTTTGACATGTGGAAGTGGGATTAGGAGTGCAAAACAGCTGCAACCAGCTGTTTAATACATTTAATCTGGTCTGATAGTGGGAAGCGGCCCGCTTCAGGATCAGCCAAAGACAATGCGGGCCGCATGGCCCTTCTGATCTGCACATATGTTTGAAAAATGACAGTTTCAGTCCCTGCACGTGTTTAAGGCCATTTCCGACACTTCTAAGGCCCGTAAAGCCAACTTTAAGGCCCTAAAATGTTGCCTAAACATTGTGGACTTGAAACATGTTCAAAAATATGTCGGATGATGGTTCGTTTGGTCGTACGAACGCGATGTTCGCTTAATTACGACGAAATGCGCACAAGCGCGAAAAAACGATCCAAATGACGCAACGAATGGATTTTTCTTAAGGCGAACACTAAAATATAATGTAGTCATGCTTTCATAAATTTTTGGATGTCCAGATGTATTCAGAACGTAAGTTATACGCGAAAATGCAAACTTGTGCACTTTTTGACACTTTTAGTCCCTGAATGTCCCAAAAGTTTATTTTAGCATACCGAACCCCTCAAAGCCTATTTCTAAGCTATGTAAAGGATATTTATGGTATGTTTAACTTATGGTCATGTTCCGGAATGTCTTTTACAGTTCAAATTGGCATACTTTCGCAGTTTGTCAACTTTAGTCCCTGTAAGCGATTAAACTTTGATTTCACCACACCAAACCTTCCAAAACTTATATCTAAGTTATGTAAAGTTTATTTAAGGTATGTTAAGCCTATTTCACTTTTTCGGAGTGTTCGTTGCATTAAACTGGTTATATTTACGCATTAGTGCGCGTATAACCTTCCAGAAAGCGATTTAGAGCTTGAAATCGAACAAGAATTGATATGTGTAAACGATACACATATTTTTACAAATCCCAAGTATGAAATACAATATTTCACTGGTTGGGCATTTGTTTGATGGTTGAAATGACACAGGTGTTACACTTCTAACGAACGGCGTGATCGGTGTTAATGAATGTATATTGATCCATCAAAACAAACCAAATATCATATCAAAATGTAAGAATGTGAATGAATAATAATTGTACTAAGTATGATGAACATACATAGCATGTGATGTGAAACGAATGTACTAAGTATGATGAACATACATAGCATGTAATGTAATGTAAAACAAATGTACTAAGTATGCACACAATGGGCATACATAGCATAAAATGCAATGTAAAATAATGTACTAAGTACGCACACAATGGGCATACATAGCATAGAATGTAATGTAAAACAATGTACTAAGTACGCACACAACGGGCATACACAGCATAAAATGCAATGTAAAATAATGTACTAAGTATGCACACAATGGGCATACATAGCATAAAATGTAACGAAATCATGTACTATAAATGTACTAATGAACATAGGAAATATATGATGTGAAAACAGGAAAGCATGAAAGTAACAAGTAGGCACATGTGTTTCACCCCAAAATAGTTTGGAAAACAGTAAAAGAGGGGTCTATGTACTCACTTGAGATTGCTTAGAAGTCCTTGTGTAACAACCAAATAATGCTAGAGATCACGGAAATCAAACGGCACCTAATATAGGTAACTATGTTAATATACCGGACCTAAATCAGAGGATTGGATAGAATGAGGGTTCGTAAACCAAACGAGTATGGAGACTCGTGTAATATGGTTTAACAAAGCCTACATACTACATTGAAACCTAACCTAAGTGCTTACGACCCATTACGACCCGTTTAGGTAGCTTATGCTACTTTAATGCGTCGTTCGCGTAAAACGCGTTCGGAACGCCTAACTAGCCCTATGATAAGTAAAATATGCCTTAATATGTCTAATATTGTTACCAAATCAGTTTAGATACCAAAAGTTATGTTACATATGCTTAAAATGAATTTTGGCGTAAAAAGGGCATTTTGGTCATTTACCTAAGGCATATAAACTACCTATCATACAACTAACTAAACGCCGTGACCATAAGGTATAACCTCGGAAGGTTATTCCCTATATACTATGGTCACCTAATGTGCTTGGTCGGATCCTAATGATCGACCAAACGGGTCGGGTTCGAAAGCATAAGCGATTGTTTAGATCGCTTACGTTACGACCCTATATAAGCACTAAACTAAAAGTGACGAGCTAAGCATGTTAAAACATGCTTAACTAAGTTTAGAAAACAGGTTTGGTATCAAAACAAACGGTTTTGATACCTATAAGTAGTTTGGTTACAAAATACGCATTAACACGCATTTTGGCCGAAACTACGACTCGTCACTGAGCCTAGATAACGTGGTAAACAGTAGGTATAGTCACTAGGGACTATAACCATCGTGATCACGCTCACGTTATGAAGTTCAAACGAACTTCGCATTGACCATAAACTGGTCAATGCAGAAAGTCAAACAAAGTTTGACTTTCGGACTCGAAAAGCAATAAAAGAACGAAGGAACACTTACAAAGGGTCCCCGCAAGATAGATAATCCAAGTATTCTCAGGTATGAGGTGATGAAGCACCCCAACTTAGAGAAATCTCAGATTTCAAGTGGGTTTTACAATGAATGGGGTTGGGTATTTATAGATTTCGGTTCACCGTTAGGATCGTTTCTTGGAGAAGAGGGAATGATCACATCCCTACACTTGTGGGCATGTTATGGTAGCTCATTTTGCCCCCACCACCAGTTATTGACAAGTGGCATTGGCCTTTGGGGGTGTTTAAGGGCTGTTAATAGCTGAAAAATGACTTTTTCTGATCAGAAGGGGCCTCGCGTGACGCCAAGGGGGCTAGGTGTCACGCTAAGGTCCCCCTGATCAGCAAACACTTTCCAATGTTTCCATTTCAGTCCCCGTTGTGTATTAAGGCCATTTCCGACATGTTTAAGGATCGTTAAGCCATTTTTAAGGCCCTAAATTGATGCCTAAACATTGTGGACATGAAACATGCTCAAAAATATCCCGGATGTCGGTTCGTTTGGCCGTACGATCGCGATGTTCGCTTAATTACGACGAAATGCGCATAAGCGCGAAAAATGATCCAAATTGCGTGACGAATGGATTTTTCTCATGCCAAACACTAAAATAAAATATTTTAGTTCTTACATAAATTTTTGGATGTCCGGATGTATTCAGAACGTAAGTTATGCGCGAAAATGCAAACTTGTGTACTTTTTGACGCTTTTAGTCCCTGAATGACCCAAAAGTTTATTTTAGCATACCGAACCCCTCAAAGCCTATTTCTAAGCTATGTAAAGGATATTTATGGTATGTTTAACTTATGGTCATGTTCTGGAATGTTCGTTACAGTTCAAATTGGCATACTTTTGTAGTTTGTCAAGTTTAGTCCCTGTAAGCGAATTAAGTTGATTTTGCCATACCAAAGCCTTCAAAACTTATTTCTAAGTTATGTAAAGGTTATTTAAGGTATGTTAAGTATATGTTGATGTTCCGGAGTATTTTTCGCATTAAACTGATTATGTTTACGCACCAGTTTGCGTATAATTCTCCAGAAAGCGATTTAGAGTTTGGAATTGAACAAAAATTGATATGTGCAAATGATACACATATTTATACAAGTCGCAAGTATGAAATACAATTTTTCATTGGTTCGGTATTTTTTTGATGGCCGTGGAGGCACAGGTGTCACAGTCTCCCCTACTTTAGGAAATTTCGTCCCGAAATTTTATTTAGAGGAAACTTGTGAGAGTTTAAAACATGAAGTTGAAAAGATCGAACAACATTGGTTAGGGTCCTGAACTTCTAGTAACTTTAATAACATCATGCTTGCAATGTAAGAGGGATACTTATATACAAGTATATGAAGCGTCATTGGTGCGTCCACCGTACCTCCATTACATCATTCTCATTTTGTTGTTGTTGTCACTATCGGTTCTTACACATAATAAATCTTACTGGGTTTCTGTGCACTAAATTTCATAATTATGTACGGGTCCATAATTAGGCAATTCCTTGCATAGTTCACACAGTCTATTTTATAATGTGTAGGGGAAAACCAAATGAACAAACTTGTGACGAGTGTGACTAGACTACCATAGGGTCCCTTTTATTAAATCAATAAATGATTTTAATAGACAACCAAGGAGTCTTTTCAGCTTATATCATCACATGTCATTCTTAACCAGATTTTTGAATCAATCTTTTTGACTAGACCACTAAAAGGGTCTCTTATGAATAATGGAATAGTATTATATAATCCAAGGGTCTTAACTATTACATAGAAGCCCATTAAGGATTTAAGGTAGTACATTTGGATATCCTACTACGAATCCCTCATATGAAGATATGAAAGATTCTACGAGGATTTGGATAACGAATATCTAGAGTATACAAAAACACAAAATGCATAAAAGAAAACACAAGATGCTTAAACACATAGTCATATAACCACAAAGATTGTTTATCTAGATCTTTAATTTGTTAATTTGTTTTGCTAACAGAGCACATGTATTTAAAGCACACTAGGAATCCATCTCGTGGATTTCATTTGGTACTTTAAACATTATCAAGAATCTAACTATAAAGATAGAAAGATTTTTAAAAGAAAAATTCAATTTCGATTATAAGGAACCGAAATGTTCGAATTTAGGTACATAAGGAATCCAATTAAGGACTCTGATTTGAATGATAATCATCCACAAGGGTCTAAATGTGAAGATAAAAAGATCCCATATGGATTTTAGAAGTTGAAGATGTTTTGAAACCTTGCACTTGATGTGCTTAGGTCAAAACATGAAGTAAAATGCTTATGAAGTTGAGATGCCAGATATGCCAAGGCGACATATGAAGCAGAATTTGAAAATTAAGTCAATGTATGAGGAAAATATTTTTGGAAACTATGCATGGGGTTCTAAAAATGTGTTCAATGTTTTTGAAACCTTATATATAATACCTTTGAAATCATAGAGTAGGTGTATTAGGTAGGTATATATTTAAAAATTGTTTTAAAATCATGCGAGAAAAATTTTGAAATTATGTATAAGGTTTTTGGAAAACATGAATGATGCTTTTCGAAATCATGCACTTGATAAGAAAATGTACTGTGTTAATATTGTCTTCAGACTATATGAAACATTTTGAAATTATGAAGGTTGTTTTTGAAAACATAGCCAATGTTTTTGAAATAACATAGACAATGCATTTAAAAAAAAATTTGTTTTCAAACTATATGAAGTGTTTTGAGATCATGAAGATTGTTTTTGAATTACTTGTACTGTGTATGTTGAAAAATCAAAACCTAATGGGTATGAGATTTGAAAGTACCCTTAGTTATCTAACCAATGATTCAAAGGCACAGATGTGCAAAAGCACGGTTACTCATAATGTCACTTTATTTCTTGTACTTCGTCTCCTAGAATGAAACGAGTACTTAAAACTTTTCGGGGAAATTATGAGCGATCACTAGAATGGGAAAATCACAAGAGTAGTTTGTAAGGTACATAGTTTCTTGATGTAGGTATCATAGGAAAAGTCATACACACATGTAACTACACTTGTATATCAGAATTGGGAACAATAATTTATTTATAAACAAAACAGATTGTTTCACATTACAAGAAAATAGAAGAACAAAAGCATAAGATAGCAACATCTTCTCGTCAGTCTACTGCTCATCCGTGGGTTGGATTTGCATTAGCAAGCTTTGGGCAATCCCTTAGGAAATGGCCCATCTCGCCACAGTTATAGCAAGACCCGTGTGAGGAACGAGCTTGAGCAGAGTCGGCTTGTGGTTGATTTGGACCACCTTGGTTCGGGTTACATCGACAAGCACTTGCCAGGTGACCAACTCGCCCACATGATACACACAGACGACACGGTAAGTGAGCTTGGTGATGCCCATTACATTTGTCGTATATTGGTGCTGTTCCCTTGTATGGCTTCCTAGCAGGGGGTTGAGCTGGTTGGTTGGGGAAGGCTTGACCATTGTGAGCGACCACAGCGAAGTTTTGAGAAGCCTTTCGCTTCTTTGACTTCTTAGGGGATCCAGTCTGTTCATCCATGGTCTTTGATTCCTTGATTGGTTTCTTGGCTGGTGGTGCTGTCACTTGGCTAGGTCCCGCTTGATTAGGTGTAACTGCTGCGGGTTTCCTGGAAGCCTTATGCTTCCTTGATTTTAGTGAAGGCTTGGCCTCTGTCTCCTTTGGTGACTCCTGAGTGGCTTTATCCTGGAGACGATACATGGCAATGCCTAAATCCATAGTCTTCAGAATCACTTCGCCTAATCGCTGGGCAAATTTGGCTGTTCGCTCGGACATTTGACCGTTGCTGAGAGGAAGAGACATTCTTAGAAGAAAATGAAAGACATAGGGAGAAACAGGTGAAAGGTTATCGGATAATCAAAATAGAATGACAATGCATAAGAATTTGCGATCATTTGTTTGTTACCTAAGGCAAACAGATGAGACGTTGACAAATCAAAGTAAGCGGGTCATATTAATGTATCGCGAAGACATGCTTTAGCCTATAAGTGGACACTCACCCCAAGAGTTCCCAGGTAAGAGTGACGGGTCCGATTATGTGGATTTGTACGAACACTTTAGCCTTAGACAGAAAACTCAGAGTACAGGCATCCACTCTTCCAGATTGCACGTGTTCACACTATAAGACCCAAACTTTGACGAGGTTTTGAAAATTCAAAGGGGTTCAAAACCATATAACAGAGGGTTCAAAACCTAGTAATCAATCATCCTAGAACAGATGATTAGTTTTCAAAGCGGTTTTGAAATTTATGTTCTTGTTGCGGTTGTCACTTAAGGATAGGTGACGGTATTGTTTTATGTCTAAACGCAAGTAAACTCGCGTTAGGGTCCTAGGAAGGTTATAGACTAGGTCAAGCATTACTAATAACCTAATTCCCTATAACCATGAGCTCTGATACCAACTTTTCTGTCACACCCCGACCACGTAGAACAACAAAACATGGCGGAAAACGTCGGGGAGTGTTGTAACAGAATCATTGTTTCATAACACATGGAAATTGAAATATTGTTTTATTGATTAAAAGAGTTACAATGTCTTGACAATCAAAGAAACATAACATAAATAACTAGTCTTGCATCTTTTATTGTCACTAAGGCCCAAGTCCGCCTATGTGTATCTTGATAAGTCCTATGCATCATCTCCTGAAAACACATGTGAAAATAGGTACGTCAGCATAAAAATGCCTGTGAGATACATAGGTTTTGTGAAAACAGAATTCATGACTTATGTTTGAGAAAATGTTTAGTCATGAACCTTGTAATTTGCTTTGTCTTGTAAATCATTTGAAAAACGATAAGATTAGATGATATGTATAAATAAGAGAATAATGTATGGTTAAATGAATAACCATGTAAAATGAGTTTGTATAAAATAAGTTGTTTGTAAATTAATGTCTTGTGAAAGTATGTTATCTGTATAAAATGTTATATGTCCAAATTGAAATGATTCAAATAACGCTACGATATGTAATACCATACAATCACTTATATATAGGAAGTACCCGCGGCGTATCCACCATGCTTGTATCATATTACACATGCCTCGTTACTTAAATCACTTACTCAAACCAAACCAACAACGTAAGATGTTTATGTTTAAACCAATTGCCAATTGTATTGAATAATATGTCAAAATGTTTATGTCAAGATGTAAGTCATGTAGTGTATAACCAATGTCAATAATGTTTATGTGTCAAATGTAAATCATGTAATGTGTAACCAATGTCAATAATGTTTATGTGGCAAATGTAAATCATGTAATGTGTAACCCCAAAATGATATGTATGGCTAGTGAAATATATCAACTAAACCATATGCACAAAAACAAAGTATTGAAGTAAAACATGGTTTAAATCAAAACTATGTTTTGTGGAACAAATGCATGCTATACTGATATAAACATCTATGCGGTATTGTGAGAATGCATACATCCAAGCCTTGAGACTGTGGCGATAAACCCTTAAACAAATTAAAGGTTTATCTAAGTTATGTATATCGAATTCGGTCATTCCTTTCATCCAAACCTACCAAGGATGTCCGGAACGGGAGTTGTCAATTCCTATGGTACCACTACCTACTAACGAACGGCGTGATCGGTGTTAATGAATGTATATTGATCCATCAAAACAAACCAAATATCATATCAAAATGTAAGCATGTGAATGAATAATAAATGTACTAAGTATGATGAACATACATAGCATGTGATGTGAAATGAATGTACTAAGTATGATGAACACACACAGCATGTAATGTAATGTAAAACAAATGTACTAAGTATGCACACAATGGGCATACATAGCATAAAATGCAATGTAAAATAATGTACTAAGTACGCACACAATGGGCATACATAGCATAGAATGTAATGTAAAACAATGTACTAAGTACGCACACAATGGGCATACATAGCATAAAATGCAATGTAAAATAATGTACTAAGTATGCACACAATGGGCATACATAGCATAAAATGTAATGAAATCATGTACTATAAATGTACTAATGAACATAGGAAGTATATGATGTGAAAACAGGAAAGCATGAAAGTAACAAGTAGGCACATATGTTTCACCCCAAAACAGTTTGGAAAACAGTAAAAGAGGGGTCTATGTACTCACTTGAGATTGCTTAGAAGTCCTTGTCTAACAACCAAACAATGCTAGAGATCACGGAAATCAAACGGCACCTAATATAGGTAACTATGTTAATATACCGGACCTAAATCGGAGGATTGGATAGAATGAGGGTTCGTAAACCAAACGAGTATGGAGACTCGTGTAATATGGTTTAACAAAGCCTACATACTACAATGAAACCTAACCTAAGTGCTTACGACCCATTACGACCCGTTTAGGTAGCTTGTGCTACTTTAACGCGTCGTTCGCGTAAAACGCGTTCGGAACGCCTAACTAGCCCTATGATAAGTAAAATATGCCGTAATATGTCTAATATTGTTACCAAATCAGTTTAGATACCAAAAGTTATGTTACATATGCTTAAAATGAATTTTGGCGTAAAAAGGGCATTTTGGTCATTTACCTAAGGCATATAAACTACCTATCATACAACTAACTAAACGCCATGTCCGTAAGGTATAACCTCAGAAGGTTATTCCCTATATACTATGGTCACCTAATGTGCTTGGTCGGATCCTAATGATCGACCAAACGGGTCGGGTTCGAAAGCATAAGCGATTGTTTAGATCGCTTACCTTACGATCCTGTATAAGCACTAAACTAAAAGTGACGAGCTAAGCATGTTAAAACATGCTTAACTAAGTTTAGAAAACAGGTTTGGTATCAAAACAAACGGTTTTGATACCTATAAGTAGTTTGGTTACAAAATACGCATTAACACGCATTTTGGCCGAAACTACGACTCGTCACTGAGCCTAGATAACGTGGTAATCAGTAGGTATAGTCACTAGGGACTATAACCATCGTGATCACGCTCACGTTATGAAGTTGAAACGAACTTCGCATTGACCATAAACTGGTCAATGCAGAAAGTCAAACAAAGTTTGACTTTCGGACTCGAAAAGCAATAAAAGAACGAAGGAACACTTACAAAGGGTCCCCGCAAGATTGATAATCCAAGTATTCTCAGGTATGAGGTGATGAAGCACCCCAACTTAGAGAAATCTCAGATTTCAAGTGGGTTTTGCAATGAATGGGGTTGGGTATTTATAGTGTTCGGTTCACCGTTAGGATCGTTTCTTGGAGAAGAGGGAATGATCACATCCCTACACTTGTTGGCATGTTATGGTAGCTCATTTTGCCCCCACCACCAGTTATTGACAATTGGAATTGGCCTTTGGGGGTGTTTAAGGGCTGTTAATAGCTGAAAAATGACTTTTTTTATCAGAAGGGGCCTCGCGTGACGCCAAGGGGGCTAGGTGTCACGCTAAGGTCCCCCTGATCAGCAAACACTTTCCAATGTTTCCATTTCAGTCCCCGTTGTGTATTAAGGCCATTTCCGACATGTTTAAGGCTCGTTAAGCCATTTTCAAGGCCCTAAAATGATGCCTAAACATTGTGGACATGAAACATGCTAAAAAATATCCCGGATGTCGGTTCGTTTGGCCGTACGATCGCGATGTTCGCTTAATTACGACGAAATGCGCATAAGCGCGAAAAATGATCCAAATTGCGTGAAGAATGGATTTTTCTCATGCCAAACACTAAAATAAAATATTTTAGTGCTTACATAAATTTTTGGATGTCCGGATGTATTCAGAACGTAAGTTATGCGCGAAAATGCAAACTTGTGCACTTTTTGACGCTTTTTGTCCCTGAATGACCCAAAAGTTTATTTTAGCATACCGAACCCCTCAAAGCCTATTTCTAAGCTATGTAAAGGATATTTATGGTATGTTTAACTTATGGTCATGTTCCGGAATGTTCGTTACAGTTCAAATTGGCATACTTTCGTAGTTTGTCAAGTTTAGTCCCTGTAAGCGAATTAAGTTGATTTTGCCATACCAAAGCCTTCAAAACTTATTTCTAAGTTATGTAATGGTTATTTAAGGTATGTTAAGTATATGTTGATGTTCTGGAGTATTTTTCGCATTAAACTAATTATGTTTACACACCAGTTTGCGTATAATTCTCCAGAAAGCGATTTAGAGTTTGGAATTGAACAAAAATTGATATGTGAAAATGATACACATATTTATACAAGTCCCAAGTATGAAATAAAATATTTCATTGGTTCGGTTTTTTTTTTATGGCCGTGGAGGCACATGTGTCACATCCAGTTTGCACGTGTTCACATTATTTAGACCCAAACTTTGACGAGATTTTGAAAACTCAAAAGGCACTAAGCCAAATATGAGTCAAAATGGAAGGGTTCAAAACCTAGTAATCAATCATCCTAGAACGGATGATTAATTTTCGAAGCAGATTCGAAATTTGTGTTCTCGTTGTGGTTATCACCTAAGGGTAGGCGACGGTTTTGTTTTTAAAAATCTAAACGCAGAAAACTTGCGTTGGGGTCCTAGAAAGTTATAGTCTAGGTCAAAGCAGTACTAATAACCTAATTCCCTATAACCATTGGCTCTGATGTGACACCTGTGTCACTACGACCATCAAACAAATACCAAACCAATGAGGTATTGTATTTCATACTTGGGACTTGTATAAATATGTGTATCTTTTGCACATATCAACTCTTGTTCGATTTCAAGCTCTAAATCGCTTTCTGGAAGGTTATACGCGCACTAATGCGTAAATATAACCAGTTTAATGAAACAAACACTCCGGAATAGTGAAATAGTCTTAACATACCTTAAATAACCTCTACATAACTTAGAAATAAGTTTTGGAAGGTTTGGTATGCCGAAATCAAGTTATATCGCTTACGGGGACTAAAGTTGACGAACTGCGAAAGTATGCCAATTTGAACTGTAACAGACATTCCGGAACATGACCATAAGTTAAACATACCATAAATATCCTTTACATAGCTTAGAAATAGGCTTTGAGGTGTTCGGTGTGCTAAAATAAACTTTTGGGTCATTCAGGGACTAAAAGTGTCAAAAAGTGCACAAGTTTGCACTTTTGCGCATAACTTACGTTCTGAATACATCCGGATATCCAAAAATTTATGTAAGCACTAAAATATTTTATTTTAGTGTTTGGCATGAGAAAAATCCATTCGTCGCGCAATTTGGATCGTTTTTGCGTTCATTACGGCCAAACGAACCGACATCCGAGATATTTTTGGGCACAATTTAAGTTCCCTATACTTTAACTTCATTTTAGAGCTTTGAAATGGGGTTAACGAGCCTTAAACGTGTCGGAAATAGCTTAAACGGGCTGCAGGGACCAAATTTGACATTCTGCCAAACTAGGTCCTTGCGCACCGCAACAATATAATTGTTACGGTGCGCAAGCAGTGCCCAGAACAGCAGAATGTTGCAAACAGCCTGTTTTCAGCTGTCATACACTCCAAAACCACTTGCAAACGGTTTTTACAATACCATGGGCCATTTCTATGGGTTTTAATGGTTTAGTAAAACTAGGGGCACACTTGGACGGTTGAAATCGAGGCACGTTTTTCGACGAACGATCCTAATGGTTCTACATTTCCTATAAATACCCCCCTATGATTGCTCATTTCCCTCACACCTAAATCTGATTCTAAGCTCTCTAAGTGGAAGTGTTTGTGCTTCCTACCTGAGAGTGAATCGGGTTTAATACTTGCGGGGACCTTCTGTAAGTATTTCTTCGTTCTTTTCTTTCGTTTTTATGCTTTAAAGTCAAACTGTGTTTGACTTTCTCCATTGACCAGTTTATGGTCAATGCGAAGTTCGTTTGAACTTCATAACGTGAGCGTAATCACGATGGTTATAGTCCCTAGTGACTATACCTACTGATTACCACGTTATCTACGCTCAGTGACGAGTCGTAGTTTCGGGCAAAATGCGTGTACTTGCGTATTTTGTAACCAAACTACTCTAGGGTATCAAAACCGTTTGTTTTGATACCAAACCTGTTTTCTAACTTAACTAAACATGTCCTAGCATGTTTAGCTCGTCACTTTTAGATTTGTGCTTGTTTAGGTTCGTAAGGGTAAGCGATCTAATCAATCGCTTATGCTTTCGAACCCGACCCATTTGGTCGATCATTAGGATCCGACCAAATACATTAGGTGACCATAGTAGTATAGGGAATAACCTTCCGAGGTTATACCTTATGGTCACATCGTTTGAGTAGTTGTATGATAAGTAGTTCTTATGCCTTAGGTAAATTACCAAAATACCCTTTTTGAACTAAAATTCATTTTAAGCCTATGTAACATAACTTTTGCCATCTAAACTGATTTAATAACAATATTAAACATGTTAAGGCATATCTTACTTGTCATAGGGCTAGTTAGGCGATCCAAACGCGTTTTACGCAAACGACGCGTTAAAGTAGCATAAGCTACCTAAACGGGTCGTAACGGGTCAAAAGCACTTAGGCTAGGTTTCGTTTTAGTATGTAGGCTTTGTTAAACCATATTACATGAGTTACTACACGCATTTGGTTTACAAACCCTCATACTACCCGATCCTCCGTTTAGGTCCGGATTATTAATGTAGTTACCTATATTAGGTGTCGTTTGATATTCCGAGATCTCTAGCATTGCTTGGTGGTTATCTTAAGACTTCTGAGCAATCTCAAGTGAGTACATAGACCCCTCTTTTACTGTTTTCCACACTGTTTTGGGGTGAAACACATGTGCCTACTTGTTACTTTCATGCTTTCCTGTTTTCACATCATATACTTCCTACGTTCATTAGTACATTATAGTACATGATTTCATTGTGTTTATGCTAAGTATGTCCATTTAGTTCATACTTAGTACATTGTTTTACATTACACTTATGCTATGTATGTCCATTGTGTGCATGCTTAGTACATTGTTTTACATCACATTTCTGTTGCATATGCTCATCCAGCATGTGAACACATTATACTGCATTTTGAACCGTTGTAATCATTTGACTATGTGAACCGTTTGTATCTGTGAACTGTTTGTATCTGTGAACCGTTTGTATCTGTGAACCGTTTGTATCTGTGAACCGTTTGTATATATGAACCGTTTGTATCTGTGAACCGCGTGAACCGTATTTGACCATACATAAACATTTCTACAATTGTTAAACATTACACTTTGGTGGGTTGGTTTGATTAAGTGATTAAGTAACGATGCGTGTGTAATATGATACAAGCATGGTGGATACGCCGCTGGTACTTCCTATATATAAGTGTTTGTATGGTATTACATATCGTAGCGTTATTTGAATCATTTCAGTTTGAGACATATAACATTTTTATACAAATAACATACTTTTCACAATACATTGTTTTTTTTTTACAAGCAACATATCTTATACAAACTCATTTTACAATGGTTATTCATTTAACCATACATTATTCTCTTATTTATACATATCATCTGATCTTATCGTTTTTCAAATGATTTACAAAACAAAGCAAATTATAAGGTTCATGACTAAACATTTTCTCAAACATAAGTCATGAAACCTATTTTCACAAAACCTATGTATCTCACATGCATTTTTATGCTGACGTACCTATTTTCACATGTGTTTTTCAGGAGCTGTTGCATAAGATGATCAAGATACACATAGGCAGACTTGGGCTTTAGTGACAATAAAAGAAGCAAGACTAGTTAATTATGTTGTATTTCCTTGTTTGTTAAGACATTGTAACACTTTTAATCAATAAAACGAAACTTCAATTGCCATGGATTTGAAACAATTATTTCTGTTACAACACTCCCCGATGTTTCCGCCACGTTTTGTATGTTCTACGTGGTCGGGGTGTGACATCTGATACCAACTCTTCTGTCACACCCCGACCACGTAAAACAACAAATCATGGCGGAAACGTCGGGGAGTGTTGTAACAGAATTATTGTTTCACAACCATGGAATACAAAAAGTTTCGTTTTATTTATTCATTAAGTAATTTACATTGTTTTAACAAAAAACAAACGAGTTACATATCGACTATCACTATTATTATGTCACTAAGGCCTCGTCCAGATCCTATTTGACTCATGCATCCTAGTAATCAACATCAAGCAACATCACCTGAAACATATGTAAAAACAAAGTCAGCAAAAAAATGCTGGCGAGTACATAGGTTTTATGAGAGTATCGGAATAATGGCTAGCTTACATGTTGCAATACCTTATTAAAAACCTTGTTTTGAAAAGAGTATAACATTGCAACTTAATTAACCAACTCAAATCAAGCGGGTTATAATTTATAAAACCTCGTAGCCATGATTCTTAACCCAAAAACATTTATTTTAGTAAACCAAATTGTAAAACATTTCGTATTAACTCGTTTAATAAATCTCGTATGGTTTGCACCCTTTCGAAAACATCGTTATGTGATATCATTTTAAAATCGTTTACCCAAGTGAACTAAATAACGCCACCATATGTAATATGTTTAAAACACTTATATATAAGAAGTACCAGCGGCGTATCTACCATGCTTTCACCATATTACACCCGTCCCGTTATCTAAGCGCTTAACCAAAACCAATCGTTTAACTTGTTCAAATCGTTTCCAAATCGTTAACTCGTTTAAATCATCCTCGTTTTAATTGTGAAAACTATTTATGGTCGTCTCGCTAATAACATTCAAACCTTCGTGACTCGACTATCTCGCTTCTCGCATTAACAAACCACCAAAGGGTAAGTTAATAATCAGATTCAGTCGTTACCCACCTAACCCACACATAACCATGGGTGCAGTACGATAACGGGATTTGTCAGATCCTGTGGTACCATAACCTAATACTGGTCGGGTTGATCAATGCTAATGAATGTAATTCGTTATGTAACTACAACCAACAAGTTCATTCACATTATCGAAATCGTTATTAGTTTAGTATAAACCATCTTAATTGTTATTGAAATCATCGTTATAATATCGAAAATCATTTTGATACATATGAATCACCCCAAAACAATTGAAAATAGTAAAATAGGGGAACTATGTACTCACTTGAAGTGCAAAGTATCCTCAATCAATAGAACTTCAACAAACTCAAGTAAACCAGAGAAATCAAGCAACATCTAGTAATCGAATCGCTAGTAAATAAATTGACACCTCAATCGGAAGATCGGATAGAATGAGGTATTGTAAACCAAATGAGTGTTGGAACTCATGTGATATGGTTTAACAGAGTCTACACTCTAGATCGGAACCTAACCTAAGTGCTTTCGACCCGTTACGACCCATTAAGGTAGCTTACGCTACTTTAACGCGTCGTACGTGCATAAACGCGTTCGAGACGTCTAACTAGTCCTATGACAAGTATTATATGCCTAACATGTTTAAATATGTTGCACAATCAGTTATATGACAAAAGTTTATGTTACATATGCTTAATTACCAATTATGCATGAAAAGGGCATTTTGGTCATTTACCTAAGGCATATAAACTACCTATCATACAACTAATTAAACCTAAGTGACCATAAGGTATAACCTCGGAAGGTTATTCCATATACAACTATGGTCACTAAACATGCTTGGTCGGATCCTAATGATCGACCAAACGGGTCGAGTTCGAAAGTCTAAGCGGGTGTTTAGTCCGCTTGACTTACGACTCTACACAAGCACTAATCTAAAAGTGACGAGCTAAACATGTTAAGACATGTTTAGTTTACATAGAAAACAGGTTTTGATATCAAAACAAACAGTTTTGATACCCAAGAGTAGTTTGGTTACAAAATACGCATAAATGCGCATTTTGGCCGAAACTACGACTCGTCACTACGCCTAGTCAACGTGGTAATCAGTAGGTATAGTCACAAGGGACTATAACCATCGTGATTACGCTCACGTTGCAAAGTTCAAACGAACTTCGTGTTGACCATTGACTGGTCAAAGCTGAAAGTCAAACTCTGTTTGACTTTCATGCTTGAAAAACGAAACAAGAACGAAAGAGGACTTACCAAGGGTCCAAGAATGGAAAATCTAGATCAACTTGCTCAGGTATGAGGTGCTAAGCCTCAACTTAGAGCAATAGATCAGATTTGTGTGAAGATGAGAGTGAAGTGGGTGTTGCTCGATAAACGAGCATCAATCTAGACCATACACATGTGGCCCATGGTTTTGGGATACTAGGGGTGCCCCAAAACCAGCAAACGGTATTGAAAATGTTACAAAATAGCCCCTGAACTTCAAGTCGTTTGTCGAAAATTACTGAAAGTTGCTGAAAATCAAGATTCTGTCCAGATCAGCTGCTCGCGCTGCGCGACGGCCAACCCACATGGTGGTGGCGCGACGCCAGCAGGTGCCCAGTTCCAGAAAGTTTCACATATTTACAGTTTTGGTCCCTACACATGTTTAAGGCCTTTTTCGATGCGTTTAAACCCCGTTAACCCCATTTCAAGGCTCTAAAACGAAGTTAAAGTATAGGGAACTCAAAACATGCTCAAAAATATCACGGATGTCGGCTCGTTTGGTCGTACGGTTGCGTTGTTCGGTTAATTACGACAGAAGTCGTAACGGACCCAAAAACGATCCAATTTACGCGACGAATGCAATTTTATCAAGCCAATCACTAAAATAAAATATTTTAATTATTACACAAATTTTTGGATGTCCGGATATATTCAGAACGTAAGATATGCGCGAAAATGCAAACTTATGCACTTTTTGACGCTTTTAGTCCCTGAATGACCAATAAAGTTTGTTTTAGCATACCGAACCCCTCAAAGCCTATTTCTAAGCTATGTAAAGGATATTTAGGGTATGTTTAACTTATGATCAAGTTCCGGAATGTTTGTGACTATACAAATTGGTATAGTTTCGCAGTTTGACACAAATAGTCCCTACGATCGAACAAACTTGATTTCAACACACCAAACCATACAAAGCTTATTTCTAAGTCATGTGGAGGTTATTTAAGGTATGTTAAGCCTATGCCACTATTCCGGAGTGTTTTTCGCGTTATACTGACCGCGTTTACGCACCAGTTTGCGTATAACCTTCCAGAAAGCGATTTAAAGGTTGAAATCGAATTCGATTCAAATTGTAAAATCATCAAACACAAATACACACATAATAACACCAAAATACATATAATAACACCAAAGCACATTGTTTTATTGACAATCAGCATTGTTTTACATTGTATATCGATTACAGAACACAATTGTCACATTACTCATAAGTATATTTTTGGTAAATAATATTTTGGACATCAAAGGAACAAAAATATGATTTTTTTTTACAATTATTGCAAATTTATATCATATTTTTTACAAGGAGAAAATATATTATTTTTGGAAGTAAAAATATATTTTCTTGAAAATTTTTAGAAGATATATTATTTTTGGGAAAAATATATATTTTCTTGAGAAAACTTGAAATACATTATTTTTGGATAAAAATAAGTTTATATATATTTATCAAGCGAGACCTGAAAATATAGTATTTTTGGAACTTATATGAAAATACAAAAAATAAGTATAAGGATACTTAATAAACACAATGGAAATACGCGTCTGTGTATATACAAATACGCTCCGGAATACGACTCAAATACATGGCAAAATATACAAGTATACGAATACGAATACATATACACCCATCCTTGGGAAGGATTTACAAGCATGAATACTTGGGAAGTACCAAGTTAATATATATTGTTTTAACAATTATTCCAAAATTTGATAAATATAATTTAAGTTAAAAATTTATTATTTTAACAAATAATTATATGACTTGGAATAATACCGAAGGATGCCTAGCCGAGGTGCTGCCAGTTTGTCAAACGATCAGGATTGCTTTGAAATCATTAATAAAAGGATAATTAAGAAGAATTAAGCTGTTTCACGTCTATATCACTGATTCCGCCTTTGATATGGATCATAAACTCTTCTGATTGACTCGTTCGGGTCACTCGACGATCCAACAACATGTATTTCAGGTAACAAGTTGGATCTTGGGCGCGAGTGTTGTTTCTAGAAGTAAATTCCAAGTTTAGATGTCATCCAGTTTTGTTGAATTGTATCTTAGTCGAAGGTTGTGTTGTTTGAAACATAAATAACTAGTATTTGTAATACTTTTACTTAATGAATGGATGAACATCGTTTTGATCATATAGTTGTTTATTTTGATTGAATGCAATGGTATTAAACAAGTCACACATCATACGCTTCCGCAAAAGTCAGGGTGTGACAGTTTGGTATCAGAGCTTCGATTGTAGTGAACTAGGATTCCTTCACGAGTCTAGACTACAATCACTAGGACTCTCTCACAAAAACATTTTTACAAAAAGGTTTTTCATTGCATTCACGTAAGCGTCAAGATCCATGAGTTAAACATTTTTCAAAGAAAAGACAAGGCAAGCAAATTGGTAGGGAGGAGAATACCCCAAATTAAGGTTCCAATTAAGGCATAGTCTATGTGGGATAGACTTGCCGAAGACAAAATGACCCCCCCCCAAAAGGACAAACAAGAGTTATATGTGATATGATGCATCTAATTGCCTGTTTTTGCTAAGTAACATATTTATTTATTGATATATACATATGAATAAGTGTACGGAATAATTATTGACGTGAATAAGATACCTTCGACTCCGAATCCTATTATTGTTCTTAACTCACACGATGAAGCGATCAGCCTCGTGTTCATTGCAAAGCTCATGGCTGGAGTGATTACCAATCGAGATTCTGAGCTTGTTTCCGTAGGAGATGGCTGCTCTTCCCTCTCGATTGTGAAGGTGTCTGACTACGGTAGTGACGGCGAGGCAGAGGCGGCAACCTTGGACAACTTCTTATTCAGCTGGACGAGGTCCCTGTGGCTTTTGTGAAGCGAGATTGATGACACACTTGACCAGAAAAGGAAGATGAAGTATTCATCTCAAAGGTGCCCCTCTAACTACTAGGAATTCTCCTTATTCCTATTCCGTTTAATCATCGTGCCTATTCACGCGTAACGATAACGAATGTTAGCGCGTGGACCACTGCAATGGTCCTTTCCATGTCAGAGGTATAAGGACAGTAGTGTCCCCTCCGTGGTTGATCATCTGCTTGGACGAGGGAAAATTGGGGTAACTGTGCAAGACAATTTATTATTACGGGGGCACATGTAATAACGACTTGTAGTGCATGGAAATCCTGGTGGACTCTGCGGGTCAGGCTAATGATCACCATCCCTCCAAAAATAATCTATAGGTGTTCACACCTTCATCTGGTAGAACAATACCTAGGCCATTACTTTAGTACTTTACAAAGTAGGAAACCTGTCTTTGCCTACTTCATGTCTGACACTTCTACCCGTCTACGAGCCGTTGGGAATCAATTTCTAAGCATGTGAAGATGGCTAACACGCGGAAAAGATTCGGGGACGTTACCCTCCCTATGACCTCTATATGCACAAACCCCACCCATTGGAATGCATATCCGTCGTGGTGATGCTAAAGACCTAAGAAAACCAATACAGAAGGAAAATAACTACCACTTCATATTATGAAACTTGTATGACCGAGGTGATGTAGCCTCGAGTTCATTTTACTTTTTCCATTGCAAACAATAAGTCAAGTTGCTAAGACTATATGAGAGCCCAGTGGTTGCTTCCTTACTTACTTATACATTATTATATATATATATATATATATATATGCATGAGATATTGGGTGATTACATGTTTGCTGGTGGTAATATGTACCTCATAGGCAATTATAGAATGTTGTCTGACCAACCCTATACCTTTTGACAGAAAAGAATGTCGCCCAGACGTGACACAGACACTAGTACGTTACCAAGGACAGAAGTCGAGCTTCAAGAACGCATCTCACAGGCAATTGCATGACATGAAGCCCTCCGCTCTGAACGCAGCGGTGGCACTTCTGGAAGTAACCCTCCAACTGGCTGCACTTATAAACAGTTCCTGAACTGCAAGCCATTGAACTTTGATGACACAGGAGGTGCCGTTGCATTTGTTCGTTGGGCAGAAAAGACTGACTCCGTTCTGAGAATGAGTAACTGTTCACCCCAGCGGAGTGTTACCTTTACCTCAGGGTTGTTTTTGGATGGCGTACTCTCCTGGTGGAACCTTCAGGTTCAGACCCTTGGTGAAGAAACTGCTTATACACTGAGCTGGGATGAGCTCAAGGAAATGATGGAAAAGAAATATTGTTCTAGGGCCGAAATCCAGAAGGTTGAGTTGGAGTTCTGGAATTTGAAAATGGACGGGCCGAAGATCACTGAGTACGTCCAACACTTTCATGACTTGTCTAGGGTCGTTCCCTACTTAGTCAAACCGGAATTCAAGAGGATTGAGCGATTTATTTATGGACTTGCACCGCAAATCATGAGCATGGTTACTACCTCAAAGCCTCCAACCATCACAGAGGCTATCGATTTAAGTGTCACACATACTGAAGAAGCTCTACGTACGGGAAAGTTTTTGGAATCAGATACAAATAAGAAAGAGACTCATGTGGAGTCTTCGGGCAATAAGAAAAGGAAGTCTTTGAACCTAAAGATAGGCACCCAAGTCAGCCATAGAAGCTCTAATGCAAACAAAAGAAGGGAAGTGTGTGACAACCGTCACTTTTCCGTACATTCCGTACACTAGATGAACAGTAATTTGTGCTTTAATGACTGTACATGATCTAGTTTACCAGACAAATAAATTCATGAATTCCATGCAAGTGAATTCATGCATGATATATGCTACAAGAATTACGTTATGATAGCGTTGCGTCAAAAATTAGTAAACTCACCGGTAAGACACATCGTGTCAACAGAACTGCAGAAAGCAGTCAGACATTAGAATTAGGGCCTAGGTGTAGGTCCAACGTAAAAAATACATTAAAACCCAAGGATACATACAAGGGTTACATATATACCGCCCGGATAATATTTAATCCCACAAATATTCTGTTATGATTAAAATTTTATTTTAATCAGGTTCGTGTTGAAAAATAAATTAAAACGCTTAAAAAAGTTATTTTTCAAGTTTAAGCGCGTACCGTGTGTTCCTACGCGACACAATGCTTACACTGCAAAACGCAGACAACGCAGCAAACCCAGGAATATGCCAGGAATATACCAGGAATATGCCAGGAATATGCCAGGAATATGCCAGGAATATGCCAGGAATATGCCAGGAATATGCCAGGAATATGCCAGGAATATGCCAGGAATATACCAGGAATATACCCGGAATATGCCAGGAATATACCAGGAATATGCCGGGCATATGCCAGCAATATGCCAGGAATATGCCAGGAATATGCTATATGGAAGGTCTATAAATACCACCATTTCATCACTCCACCTTCACTTCCCTCTCTCCCTCCCTTGTTCTCGGCCCAACCAAGCACCACCGCCACCCTCATTTTCCAACTCATCCATCCATTCCAAGGTGATATTGAGGAGTAAGAAGGCCACTAACGAAGCTCGGTGCAAGCGGATCTTGAAGGACCTTCTTCATTTGCTTTTATCCACCTCTTTTGTCCTCTTGAACTCCCCTAGCCTTGTGCTAGTAGTAAGTGCTTCTAAACATCTTCTTGTTCTCGTTTATGATGGTTAATAGATGATTTAATGGCTAAAAATCATAAACACTAAAGATCACCAACTAAAAGTCTTGTAAAATGATGAACTTAATGGATAAAAGGAAAGTAATGGTGTAAAACTTGTTAAACTTGTTTTGTGATGATTATTTTGTGTTGTTTAATGCTAGTAGTAGTTCGGATCGTCATCTAACCCGGCTAGGTTATGTTCATAGAGCATGAACTAGTGTATGTTAAAGTATAAAAAGGGCAAGATGATGAACACTACTACATAATAACATGAACTTGCGTAAAAGGAATTTTTCTTGTAAAATGAAGTTCTAAACTAGTAGATCTAAAGATCTACAAGTGGTATTTTCGAAAAACCAACTGTAAGACGAAACCATGTTTTAAAACCGGATCTTTCATGAAATAGAGGTGTTTTTGTGAACAAACAAGTGTGTGGACACTAGTGTAACAAAAGTTTTAACAAAGAAATAATTTTCGCAAAAACCGACTAGAAGTTGTAAAACTTCATATTCTTTAAAAATAAGATTTCCAAGAAACCGACTTTATTTTTAGAGATGGAAAAACCTACTAAATGTGTTGAAGAGTTACTACATAATTTTACACAACTTGCAAGTTCATGTGTATGCGATTTGTGTTTATTTTGACTAGTTTGATATTTGAAGATGATATTTTGATGATGGAAAAATTGATTGGTTGAATTTTAAAAGAAAATGATACGCTAGTAAGTGTGGCCACCTCCAGTTACAGAGGAAACTCTGGCGAAATTTTTCCAGAAAATGACACTTACAATATTTTTGGTGACAAGTGTTATGAATATATTTTTGACACTTAGAAAAATAAAAGTTTTTGAGAAACTTATCCCCTAAAAATATACCTAAAAACATTACCAAGGTTTCCCTAATTTTTGGTGATAAGAAATGGTGATTTCCTCAAGAATAAAAATGGATATTAAGTATGTATATTTTTGAGAAAAATATATATATATTATTTTATCACCAACTTTTGTGCTAAGTGTGTATAGTATGTGTTATACGTGCTAGTGTATTAAGACTTAAAAATACACTAAATACTCATGAGAAGTATAAACATAAAAATACACATACAACATACAAGATACATAATTCGGGTGCAAAGTGCAAAACACGAGATACTTATATTAATTTTAGAGAAAATAATATAAGTAAGATACGTAGTTAAAAATATAGAATATTTTTAACACAAGAATACGTACACAAGAGATAGTGACTGTACTTGTGCGATACAAGTCTAGTGACTAACGTTAAGAAAACACGTATAGGTCACGACGCTAGATAAGCTAATCCGGTGAAGTTTACGACGCAGGAACGCAAAGTTGTGAGTTCATGCTCCCCCTTTTCTTTAACTGTTTTTGGTTTTATAACTCTCGGGGGTGAAATACATGTTACAAATATTATAATTTTTACAAATGGTAAAAATACGAGAAGCACTCTTGGTGAGAACGAGTACCGAGTGCAATATGATTTGAGAATACAAAAGAATACGAGAAGCACTCGTGGTGAGTGCAATATGATGAGCTTTAAGAAAAGCCTAGAAAATACTAGATCATGTGAGCTTAAACTAGATATTGAGATGCCATTAATACTTAATTAGGGACGAGGGTTAGATCTAACGGGTACGGCCGAGCCCCACTCATGGTCCTTATGTGACCTCTTGAGTGCTTCGGTGTCCCAGTCGAGGGAAATCGACACAGTCGAGGTTAATTGACACAGTCGAGGGTAATCGACACAGTCAAGGGAAATTGACACAGTCGAGGGTAATCGACACAGTAAAGGAGCCAACACTAATGCTCCATATGCTCACATGCCTTAAAGGAGACAACACTAATGCTCCATATGTCCTCACACGCCTTAATGTCCTTGTACAAACATTCAATTAGTTCGTGGTGTACACAAGAAAACTTGATTTATACATGAACACTTTATTTATACAAGATACATACAATGTTTTCATACAAGATATGCAAAATGCATGAACTCGCTCAACTTTATGTTGATGTTTTCGAAAATTACATGTATTTCAGGTGACAGGATGGATCTTGGGCGCAAGTGTCATAACTAGAAGTAGACTACAAGTTTAGATGTCATCCACTTTTGTTGAATTGTAACCTTGTCAAAGGTCGTGTTTTGAAAACTTAAATAACACGTGTTTGTAATACTCAAATTTTCATGAATGGATGAACATCGTTTTGGTCATGTAGTTGTTTATTACGATTGAATGCAATGATAACAAGCTAGTCACACATCATACGCTTCCGCAAAAGACAGGGTGTGACAGTTTGGTATCAGAGCTTCGATTGTAGTGAACTAGGATTCTTTCTCGAGTCTAGACTACAATCACTAGAGTTCTCTCATGAAAACATTTTACAAAAAGGTTTTCATTGCATTCACGAAAGCGCCAAGATCCACAAGTCAGACACTTTTCAAAAAGTGACAAGGCAAGGACATTAGTGAGGAATACCTTTAAAATAAGGTGCCAACCAAAGCGTAGTCTACACGAGTTAGACTTGCCAAAAACAAAATGACCCCCCAAAAACGAGAGTTATACGTGATATAATGCATTAAATTGCTTGACTATGCTAAGTAGCATATATGTTATTGATATATATACATACAAATAAGTGTACGGGATGATTATTGACGTGAATAGGATACTTTCGACTCTGACTCCTATTACTGAACGTGACTTGCACGATGAAGCTACCGACCTCGCATCCTTTGCAAAGCTCATGGCTGGGAGTGATTACCAAACAAGATGCTGAGCTTACTTTCGTAGGAAATGGCTGCTCTTCCCTCTCGATCGTGAAGATGCCTAACTACGGTGATGATGACGAGGCAGAGGCGGCAACCTTGAATGAATTCTCAATCAACGGGACGAGATCCCTACGGCTTATGTGAAGCAAGATTGACGACATACTTGACCAGAAAAGGAAGATGAAGTATGCATCTCGAAGGTGCCCCTCCAACTACTAGGAATTCTCTCTATTCCTATTCCATCTAATCATCGTGCCTATACGCGCGTAACGATAACGAATGTTAGCGCGTGGACCATCGCAAAGGTCCTTCCCATGAAAAGAGGTATAAGGACAGTGGTGTCCCCTCCTTGATTGATCATCTGCTTGGACGAGAGAAAATTGGGGGTAACTGTGCAAGACAATTTATTATTACGGGGGCCCACGTAATAACGACTTGTAGTGCACAGAAATCCTGGTGGACTCTGCGGGTCAAGCTAATGAAAACCATACAAAATTTATCTATAGGTGTCCTCACCTTCATCTGGTAGAACAACACATAGATCAGTGCTTTAGCACGTTAGAAAGTAGGAAGCCTGTCTTAGCCTACTTCATGACTAACACTTCTACCTGCATACGAGACGTTTAAGAAAACGATATTTGAGCAAGAGAGGTGGAATGACATTCAGAAAGAATCAGCGACGATACACCCCTATCACCTCTACACAAACAACCCCATCAAAGGGGAAATATACGCACCAGTAAAGCTAATATAGTAGGAAATAACTGAAACTTGAATGACCAAGGCGATGTAGCCTCGAGTTCATTTCAAACAATAAGCCAAGTTGGCAAGCCTATGTGAAGGCTCAATAACTGTTTCCTCGCTTATACACTGATTATATATACGTGTGAAATTGGGTGGCTTATGGTGCTATGTATATCATAGACAATTGAAATGTTGTCTAACCTACTTCATACCATTTTGGCAGAAGAGAATGCCGCCCAGGCGAGACACAAACACCAGTACGTTGCCAAGGACAGAAGCCGAGCTGCAAGAACGCATCTCACAGGCAATTGCGCGACATGAAGCCCTCCGCTCTAAGCACAGCGATGGCACTACTGAAAATAACCCTCCAACTGGCTGCACCTATAAACAATTCCTGGACTGCAAGCCATTGGATTTTGATGGCACAGGAGGTGCCGTTGCATTTGTTCGTTGGGCAGAAAAGACTGACTCCATTCTAAGAATGAGTAACTGTTCGCCCCGACAGAGTGTTACTTATATCTCAGGGTTATTCGTAGATGGCGCACTCTCCTGGTGGAACCTTCAGGTTCAAACCCTTGGTGCGGATGCTGCTTATGCACTAAGCTGGGACGAGCTCAAGGAAATGATGGAAAAGAAATACTATTCTAGGGCTGAAAGCCAGAAGATTGAGGTGGAGTTCTGGAACTTGAAAATGGATGGACCGAAGATTCCTGAATACGTCCAACGATTTCACGACTTGTCTAGGGTCGTCCCCTACTTAGTCAAACCGGAATTCAAAAGGGTTGAGCGATTCATTTGGGGACTTGCACCTCAAATCAGGAGTATGGTTACTACCTCAAAGCCCTCAACTATTACAGAGGCTATCGATATGAGTGTCACTCTTACCGAAGAAGCTCTACGTGCGGGAAAATTTTCGGAATCGGAGGATAACAAGAAAGAAACTCATGAGGAGTCATCAAGCAATAAGAAGAGGAAGTCTTCGAACCTAAAGATAAGCACCCAAGCTAGCTATAGAAGCTCTAAAACAAACAAAAGAAAGAAAGTGAAACCACCGCATTACAGGAAAACTGATGGAGCCACTTATAAGGCCGGTGGTAAAACCTACTCGGGGACTAAGCCGAGGTGTGGGGAATGCAACTTTCACCATGAAGGTCGATGTCTGAGGCCCAAGTGCGGAAAGTGTGGAAAAGAAGGACACAGCAAGGACGCCTGTTGGGCGAAGGACCCAGATGGAAGAAATAAGAGGATACCAGGTTGCTACAGATGTGGTGAAGCAGGGCACTTTAGGAAGAATTGCCCTGGGAAGAAACAAGCAAGGAAGGGTTTTTCACGATAGAAACTCGTGAAGCACGCCAGGATCCAGATGCGGTTACGGGTACGTTCCCTATTAACCAACCTAATGCATCTACTTTTAATTAATACTGGCACCAACTTTAACCTTGCATGCTTAGAACATAAGAAACTGCTTAGCCTAGTTTCGAGTAAAATAGACGCCCCGTATTCTTTAGAAACGGGCATATAGGAGGCTAGTTTAAATAGTCAAAACGATTAAGGATTGTATTTAGGGACTCAGAAGGCCGGAACCTTCTGTTACTATTGACTCGCGAAGTCATAATATGTTAGTCAGCATGGATCAGAAATCCAAGTATACAACTGACGTCGTTTGATATGAGAAAATCAGTCGCATCCCTCTTGCTAATGATGAAACCCAAACTTCCTGCAATAGGTGCAAGGATGCTAGACCCCACAAGGCGGCAGATCTACGACATCCCTCATTGGTCGAAGAGGCATAGAAATGCCTCTGAGTAGACTGCAGAGCCTGAGAACATCCCCGTGACGGAAGAAGTCCCAGTAGCCTTTTCGGAAGACTTGCCAGGAACGCCTCTCCGTAGCGAAGAGAGGAGTTTAGGATAAATCGCGTGCCAGGAGCAGCACCAGTGACGAATGACGCCATACCGACTAGCTTCACCAGCGAAGCATGAACCTCTGATATAACTGCAAGAGCTGCTAGGCAGAGGGAATCAAGGATATAACACCCTTAGTTAAGGGCACAAGGAGAAAGTTGAAAGACTCCACTTTGCATAAATTTCAGAAAATTGAGAATCAGAATCCTTTACCAAGGACTGATGACACTAATGAGCCAATCGTAAGGTTCCATTTACCACTCAAAAATCAACTTGAGGACAAGAGGTCCTCCACTGTGAATACAAGAGGAAATATCCCTAAAACGACCTTTAGGACTTGCTTCGAGCATTACGAGATCCTTGTCGTACCATTTGGCTTAACACATGCATCGACAATATTCATGGACCTCATGAATCGAACGTGTAAGCCATGCCTGGATGAATTACGATCATACTTATTGACTACATGCTTATATGGCCAACGACCAAGGAAGGTCGTAAGCAACAACTGCAATTTAACTTGCAACCCGTAGAGAAAGAACAATTATGTGCTAAGATGACGAAAAGCGAATTTCAAATTCGCGAAATGAGAACTTTAAGGTACATGATGAATAATAACAAGATTTATGCCAACCCTGCAACCCAGAGCTAAGGAGCTAGAATTGCAAATATGTGACGTTTCTCGACAAAGTCTCGGTTGCGCGTCGATACAACAAGACCACGACATTGCATACGCGGCACATTGATTAAGGAATCAGGAGAAGAGATCTTGAGATAGATACAATAATTGCGCGCCGCAAACTAGACGTCACTACCTGAAAGAAAACGTTGCACGATCTTTATTGATCACGAGGGTTGCAGCACACCGATGATCGTAAGAACTTGATTATGAACTGAGCTGCTGAACGATGCAGACTGTATGAACACAATATGTGCTTGTGTGATAAACTTTGATGAAAAGTCGGAACACTCACTTGCCCTTAGTGGAGTTTTCCTACAACGGTATCTATCACACCGCCGTCTAAACCGCTTCGTGTAAAGCTTCAGACGGAACATAATGAGTCAATTCCCGTCATGTTGAACGGAGACCAGAAATAAACAATCAACTGGCCCGAGATGGCCCAGGAAAACTAGAGGCCAGATCCTTCAGATATGTGATCATATCAGGACAGCCCGCAGAATACAGAAAGATTACGCCGATGAGCGGCAGAAATCGTATGAATTTGAGACAAGAAGTGTGACTAAAATGAGACCCTCGCCTAGAGAAGGCGTAGTGTGTTTTGGAAAACGAAAAGGTTGAATCCCCGGTGTAGGGATCAGAACCATTGCTCACAAGATGAAGCTCCCAGAAAAAGATCAGTAGTGATCGCGACACATTCATGTGTCTAGTCTGTAGAGGAGTCTGACTTAAGGAACAGTCGTTGTTCCCACAAATAAGATTCACGTCAATGACAAACGACAAGAAATACTATAGAAACCTGTTGAGGTTTTGGACCAAGAGTTCGTGATACTATAGAAACCTGTTGAGGTTATGGACTAAGAGTCCACGAGATACAGAAAAGTCATGATCGACTTACTGGAGTACGATAGAATTCATGACATGACCCAGAGATTTCATGGGAACATAAAGACAAATCATGAATCTAAGTGACCATATTGGTTTCACAACTCCCCTGCGACCGATGGCATCGCTTGAATTTCGGGACAAAATTCTTTTAACGGGGGGAGACTGTCACAACCGTCACTTTTCCGTACATTCCGTACACTAGATGAACAGTAATTTGTGCTTTAATGACTGTACATGATCTAGTTTACCAGACAAATAAATTCCTGAATTCCATGCAAGTGAATTCATGCATGATATATGCTACAAGAATTACGTTATGATAGCGTTGCGTCAAAAATTAGTAAACTCACCGGTAAGATACATCGTGTCAACAGAACTGCAGAAAGCAGTCAGACATTAGAATTAGGGCCTAGGTGTAGGTCCAACGTCAAAAATACATTAAAACCCAAGGATACATACAAGGGTTACATATATACCGCCCGGATAATATTTAATCCCACAAATATTCTGTTATGATTAAAATTTTATTTTAATCAGGTTCGTGTTGAAAAATAAATTAAAACGCTTAAAAACGTTATTTTTCAAGTTTAAGCGCGTACCGTGTGTTCCTACGCGACACAATGCTTACACTGCAAAACGCAGACAACGCAGCAAACCCAGGAATATGCCAGGAATATACCAGGAATATGCCAGGAATATGCCAGGAATATACCAGGAATATGCCAGGAATATGCCAGGAATATACCAGGAATATACCAGGAATATGCCAGGAATATGCCAGGAATATGCCAGGAATATACCAGGAATATACCAGGAATATGCCAGGAATATACCAGGAATATGCCGGGAATATGCCAGGAATATGCCAGGAATATGCTATATGGAAGGTCTATAAATACCACCATTTCATCACTCCACCTTCACTTCCCTCTCTCCCTCCCTTGTTCTCGGCCCAACCAAGCACCACCGCCACCCTCATTTTCCAACTCATCCATCCATTCCAAGGTGATATTGAGGAGTAAGAAGGCCACTAACGAAGCTCGGTGCAAGCGGATCTTGAAGGACCTTCTTCATTTGCTTTTATCCACCTCTTGTGTCCTCTTGAACTCCCCTAGCCTTGTGCTAGTAGTAAGTGCTTCTAAACATCTTCTTGTTCTCGTTTATGATGGTTAATAGATGATTTAATGGCTAAAAATCATAAACACTAAAGATCACCAACTAAAAGTCTTGTAAAATGATGAACTTAATGGATAAAAGGAAAGTAATGGTGTAAAACTTGTTAAACTTGTTTTGTGATGATTATTTTGTGTTGTTTAATGCTAGTAGTAGTTCGGATCGTCATCTAACCCGGCTAGGTTATGTTCATAGAGCATGAACTAGTGTATGTTAAAGTATAAAAAGGGCAAGATGATGAACACTACTACATAATAACATGAACTTGCGTAAAAGGAATTTTTCTTGTAAAATGAAGTTCTAAACTAGTAGATCTAAAGATCTACAAGTGGTATTTTCGAAAAACCAACTGTAAGACGAAACCATGTTTTAAAACCAGATCTTTCATGAAATAGAGGTGTTTTTGTGAACAAACAAGTGTGTGGACACTAGTGTAACAAAAGTTTTAACAAAGAAATAATATTCGCAAAAACCGACTAGAAGTTGTAAAACTTCATATTCTTTAAAAATAAGATTTCCAAGAAACCGACTTTATTTTTAGAGATGGAAAAACCTACTAAATGTGTTGAAGAGTTACTACATAATTTTACACAACTTGCAAGTTCATGTGTATGCGATTTGTTTGATATTTGAAGATGGTATTTTGATGATGGAAAAATTGATTGGTTGAATTTTAAAAGAAAATGATACGCTAGTAAGCGTGGCCACCTCCAGTTACAGAGGAAACTCTGGCGAAATTTTTCCAGAAAATAACACTTACAATATTTTTGGTGACAAGTGTTATGAATATATTTTTGACACTTAGAAAAATATAAGTTTTTGAGAAACTTATCCCCTAAAAATATACCTAAAAACATTACCAAGGTTTCCCTAGTTTTTGGTGATAAGAAATGGGGATTTCCTCAAAAATAAAAATGGATATTAAGTATGTATATTTTTGAGAAAAATATATATATATATATATTATTTTATCACCAACTTTTGTGCTAAGTGTGTATAGTATGTGTTATACGTGCTAGTGTATTAAGACTTAAAAATACACTAAATACTCATGAGAAGTATAAACATAAAAATACACATACAACATACAAGATACATAATTCGGGTGCAAAGTGCAAAACACGAGATACTTATATTAATTTTAGAGAAAATAATATAAGTAAGATACGTAGTTAAAAATATAGAATATTTTTAACACAAGAATACGTACACAAGAGATAGTGACTGTACTTGTGCGATACAAGTCTAGTGACTAACGTTAAGAAAACACGTATAGGTCACGACGCTAGATAAGCTAATCCGGTGAAGTTTACGACGCAGGAACGCAAAGTTGTGAGTTCATGCTCCCCCTTTTCTTTAACTGTTTTTGGTTTTATAACTCTCGGGGGTGAAATACATGTTACAAATATTATAATTTTTACAAATGGTAAAAATACGAGAAGCACTCTTGGTGAGAACGAGTACCGAGTGCAATATGATTTGAGAATACAAAAGAATACGAGAAGCACTCGTGGTGAGTGCAATATGATGAGCTTTAAGAAAAGCCTAGAAAATACTAGATCATGTGAGCTTAAACTAGATATTGAGATGCCATTAATACTTAATTAGGGACGAGGGTTAGATCTAACGGGTACGGCCGAGCCCCACTCATGGTCCTTATGTGACCTCTTGAGTGCTTCGGTGTCCCAGTCGAGGGAAATCGACACAGTCGAGGTTAATTGACACAGTCGAGGGTAATCGACACAGTCAAGGGAAATTGACACAGTCGAGGGTAATCGACACAGTAAAGGAGCCAACACTAATGCTCCATATGCTCACATGCCTTAAAGGAGCCAACACTAATGCTCCATATGTCCTCACACGCCTTAATGTCCTTGTACAAACATTCAATTAGTTCGTGGTGTACACAAGAAAACTTGATTTATACATGAACACTTTATTTATACAAGATACATACAATGTTTTCATACAAGATATGCAAAACGCATGAACTCGCTCAACTTTTGTTGATGTTTTCCAAAATTACATGTATTTCAGGTAACAAGTTGGATCTTGGGCGCGAGTGTTGTTTCTAGAAGTAAATTCCAAGTTTAGATGTCATCCACTTTTGTTGAATTGTATCTTAGTCGAAGGTTGTGTTGTTTGAAACATAAATAACTGGTATTTGTAATACTTTTACTTAATAAATGGATGAACATCGTTTTGATCATATAGTTGTTTATTATGATTGAATGCAATGGTATTAAACAAGTCACACATCATACGCTTCCGCAAAAGTCAGGGTGTGACATATAACCTTTCCATTTTTTTATCATATAAGAGTTATAGGTTATTTAAATTTATTAAAAACTAGTAACTAGTTTTATTTTTAATATAATTATTCGACCCATTTTATTCTTATATGTTTTTACGTAGTTTTAAAAAGTATTTTATATATAATTGGTTGGAGTGTTATGCTAATTAATTGACTTGTATATATATATATATATATATATATGTGTGTGTGTGTGTGTGACATTTCTATTTTTTATGTGAAAATAAAGTATATAAAAACTTATATTATTAGACTGATAGATTACGGGTAAGCTGACTGTTAGAAATATGTGATATTTAGACGAACATAGGATCCGTTTAATAATTTAATTATAAAAAATAAATTATATTTGAACTTACTCTATTTTTAATGAAACTTGGGTCAAAATGTAAATAAAAATATTCTCGTTCTAATGGCATATTCATCGTTTTATAAAACGTCATATTTTAGAAGTTATAAGCGATAAATGAGTGAAGCAGCTGAATTAATTATAAAAAATAAAATAGTAAAAAAAATCAAAACTTTTGAAATACTTAAAGTGGACATGTGCATGTTGTGATATGAGTACATGTCTACATGCATTTAATTCAACTTGCGCCCCAAGTGCACCACTTTGTATAAATAGACGAAACATTCATTCCTTTTCTGTTCACCTCTGTCTCGCACGCCCGCTCTCTATTTCTATCTATACTACTTTATAAAGCATAGAGGAAGGATAGAATGGTCATTTGCCACTTTACAAGTCTTTGAAGCCCATTGTACAAACCAGTTAAGCACAAAGTGTTGAAACTTGTTTTCAACACCTGATGATACCCACGCGGATCTTACCGGATCAACTTGACCCGTTTTTAGTTTGATGGATCCAATATATTCTTTCTATGACTCTCTAAACCACAATTGTTTCATCCGCTGCTCGACCTTTTTTCTACAAACCCTAGATCCTCCACCGCAACTCCACCTTTCATCCATGGAACCGGTCATCGCCATCACCGTCTTCTCCCCTTTCATCCATGGAACCGGTACCGTTTTTTACCCTATCTCTTACGTTTTTTTTAAATCTTTGTCAGATCTGTGATAATACTTTTAGATTTAGATCTGTGTTGGTTTTGTGATTTTTTTAATGTTCTGTGAATGGATCAACATAGAGAGTATATATTTTTGTATTGATTAGGGTTTTTGTTTTCTGGAACTTTGAATATAGTTGAAGACGAAGACTCAGATCTGTGATAATACTTTTAGATCTGTGTTGGTTTTGTGATTTTTTTAATGTTCTGTGAATGGATCAACATAGAGAGTATATATTTTTGTATTGATTAGGGTTTTTTTTTTCTGGAAATTTGAATATAGTTGAAGACGAAGACTCAGATCTATGATAATACTTTTAGATCTGTGTTGGTTTTGTGATTTTTTTAATGTTCTGTGAATGGATCAACATAGAGGGTATATATTTTTGTATTGATTAGGGTTTTTGTTTTCTGGAAATTTGAATATAGTTGAAGACGAAGACCGATGAACAGGTGAAAGAGAGAACACTGCGGCTTGGTTCAAGAACCTTCAAATTCAGCCTTAGTGGTACCGTTTTTACCCTATCTATAGTTTTGTTTGTTAAATTTTATATCATTTAAGTTTTTTATAAACATCTTTGTCAGATCTGTTATAATACTTTCAGATCTGTGTTGGTTTTGTGTTTTTTTTAATCTTTGTTTTTTGTTTTTTTTTTATAAATATTAATCTTTGTTTTTTGTTCCAGGTTTGGTGACGATGGGCGGACAAATAAGCATGGTGTGTCGATTTCGTTGGTTATATGCAGAGTATATAGCTGAACAATCAACTGTGTTATGATTGTAAGATCTTTATTTTTATTTTGTGTTATTGTAGATGAAGATGGCAAGCAAAACAAGCCCAGATCTGAGACTTTTTCTTTCTTTAGTTGCAATCCGTGAATGAAGATGGAACATCTTGAGGTAAAAACATGCTCTAGAGGTAAAAACAGCTTGACGAAGTAATTGTATTTTATTACATTCTTAGTTTGCTTTTTTATGTGTATTGAGGTTTAGGTTTACTAATGATACTTTATTACATTCTTAACATAAAAACTTTTGTAATAAATCATAATTTGTGTATATTTTTTGTAAAAGTTGGATCTTTAACGTGAAAAGTCTTGTAATTTATGATAATTTGTGTTTTATGGGTTGTTTGATCTAGGTTTTAGCGGATTTGGATGAAATAATGAGTATGAAAGTTGTGAAATTGTTGCTGCTGTGTGTTATCTGCTTCAGTGTGTTTCTGATTGGTTGATTTGAATGATTTAGTGTTGTAAATTTAACTATTTGTTTTTATTTGTAGAACTGTGAACCTTCGCCTACTTGTCCTGCTAATCTTGATGGCAATTGGGAAGGGGAGTTCTTCCCTCGCATTCCCAAAATTAGGTATGAGGTGAGAAGATTAATAGCCGTTATCGTGTTTAGATGAATTATATGTTATTGATGTGATTGTTTTGTGTAGGGGCTAACTAGCAAGAATCAACTTGCGTATAAATGGTACAATCCCAATGAGGAGATTCTTGGGAAGAATATGAAGGTTAGATTTTGAAGACGTGCACCTTTTGATTTAGGGAATTTAGAGAATATTATACATTTATACGAAGTTATTGTTTTTATAGGATTGGCTGCGATTTAGTGTTGCCTTTTGGCACACGTTTCGTGGAACCGGGGGTGACCTATTTGGTGCGGCCACTAAGATGCGGCCATAGGAAGACGGTACTAATTCTTTAGCCATGGCTAAAAGAAGAAGTAAGAATAATTGTTTTTGAACCATTAAACGTAGCTTTATTTGTTTAGCGGGATTTCGGTTACTTATTGAATTTATTTTTGTTGCAGTGAGGGCTAACTTTGAGTTTCTTGAAAAGCTCGGAGTGGACAGATGGTTCTTTCATGATAGAGATATTGCTCCGGATGCCGAAACATTGGAGTTAACTTGACCATAATCGTTATTATAATACTTAATAGTTATTTTATCATAGATAATAAACGTATTTTTGTGATAGAGGTGCAATATTATATATTCATTGACCGCTTTATTATCTTTGTAGGGAACCAACGCAAATCTGGATGAAGTTGTAGCTCTTGCGAAAGAACTTCAGGTAATTTCTCAATATATAAAATTACGATGATGCTTACTTTTTTATAATCAACACATAATAATTCAGTCCCAATATGAATGAACACATATTCTCTCAGGTGACCAAGATCCGTCCTTCATGGGGCACGGCTCTGTTGTTTATGCATCCCCGCTACATGCATGGTGATGTCACCAGGTAATATTAATAAATTATCATTTTCAATATTTAATTTTTTAAATTTGATTAGTTAATTATAGCTTCACACAAATCTATCTTCAATATTTAATTTTTTAAATTTGATTAGTTAATGATGGCTCCAGTGTTTTCAAAGGCTACGTAGCACTGCGTGTGGTATCTAATTCAGGTACAGAAAAATATTCATACCTTAAAAAGAACAAAAGAGTACCATATTATACCATTGGGTGGTGATTGTGATGATTTTTGTGCTGAACAGAATGATTTGATTCACGCATGGGGCATTGATTTTCAGCTCGGCTATTGTGCTCAGGCAAGTCATTACACTTTTATAAAATTCATCCATCTATATATGACCTCCCTGCAGTTATGTTGTTACCGACTCAGATTTTGATCACGTGTCTCTACAGGGTGACCGGAAGCAGAAGGTTGGTGTGGTTGTTGCTGAATACATTGTTCGTATTGGTGTCCCTTCTCTTGGACTGGTTAAGATATAAATAAACGAAATTGACCCGTACCCCTAAAGTACTTCAATCCTTCGTCCCATACTTTTATAAACTAATTTACAAATTTTTAACTTGTAAAGTGGCCAACAAAAGAAACTTTGCGATTAATGTTCGATATGGTGTTCGGGTCTGTAAATTGTGTCCTTTTTTAAAAAAAAACTTTGCAGCTAATTTGTCCATCAAAAAGAGAAGTAATGGTGCTTGGGAGCTTCAAACAACCAGGAACCCTATCAATGAAACTGTCAAACTTCGAATTATGGGCCTCCCGTTGACAAAGTCCGGGCAGTCGGTTCGTATGGCGAGAGTGTGGGACCTGCAAGGTATCAAATGGTTATCACCAAAACCCTCCAACCCCATATCTTAATTACACCTGACAATATAAATATATATTCAAAGTACAAGGAGGGTTTTATCGACTTCCTGATATAAACTGTCATTATTACTTAGCATTTGCATACTGACCTTTGCCTATATGTTCTTTTGTGCATGTCGCATGTGATCCTCTTAGTTATTACTACATAAATGTGTATATTTTACTTCTGGTCGTGTTTATGCATGTCTTGAAACTTATTAGAGTGTGTCATTAAATAGTATCTGTAACATTAAGTTAGCCTGTTAATACATGATCTGATTACCATCTTAATGTGTTGTTCACTATGTGCAGACTGCTGATGTCTCACTTGGTGGAGATGAGCTGCACTTGGTGGCAATGCGTTCTAGAAGAAACGACTTATTTCCATGTTTTTTTTGGGGATTTATCGTTGCGCCAGGGCTTTACGTGTCATGCTTAGTCATGCGAAACCCTAACAACGTCAACGAGCTGAACGGTATATGAAGTCTAAATCTGTATTTTCATACGTTTTTGTTCGCTATTTGATTCTGATCTGTTTAATATTTATACAGTGTTTGGATAGGGTTCAATGACACCGAATCGATGATTTTCTCTCTATTCGACACAAGATCCACTGGGGTTGACCTCTAGGTATCGTTATAAACCACATCTAATGTTTTTTGTTTGTTATTTGAGTCTGATCAGTTTTTGTACTTGAATTCATCAGTTTTTGTACTTGAATTCATAAAGTTTAGATTGTTATTTATGGTTTCTAAATGCAGTGGGAAAACTACCAGCAACTCAAGCAAACCCTGATGTTTTCTTTGCATTTTAGGGGGAACATGGGTGCTTCTCTCCCAGGGCATACAAAACACAGGTTATTGGCGGCAACTCGCCATATTTAACATATAAAAAAACTTTATATGTTAAATTTGGCGGGCTTCCGCCAATAATCTGTGTTTTGTATGCCCTGTGGAGAGAAGCACCCATTTTCCCCCTAAAAAGCATAGAAAACCTTTGGCGATTCAACCCGCCGCAAGTCGAAACCGACAATAAATCAGGTAAAAACTCTAAACAGCTTTGCACTTGCATCAAATGATAACTCTTTTTAATAAACTTTTTGAATAAACTTATTGTTTGACAGATTAGATCAGTAACTTTTTGAATAAACTTATTGTTTACTTAGAATCCAACTTCAAGTTATAATCCAAAGACTTTTTTCATATTCTTAACAAGTCTTTAGTTAGAATAATATCTTTTAATATATCTCAACCTTTTCAGAAACCAAGTCAAGTCAGAAATAGTCATGTCATCTGTAAAGCAATATTTTACTATTAGTCTGATAGAGAGCATGTTTTTAAAGCAAGATTAACAATATTGTTTTTATTACTAAAACAATAATTTACAAATAGAGAAGTTTTTTTATGAAAACAATTAAAACCAGTCAACTATTACCCCTTTCATATTCTTAATAAGTCTTTAGTTAGATTAAATCATATAACCCTTTTTATTTATCGTGCCCTAAAACCCTTAAATCATGTCCTAAAAGGATTATTTCTTAAATCATATAACCCTTTCTTAAATCATGTCCTAAAAGAATTTAAATCAAATAACCCTTTCTTAAATCCTAAAAGAACTTAGTTATCACTCAACTATTACCCCTTTCATATTCTTAATAAGTCTTTAGTTAGATTAATATCTTCTAATATATATCTCAACCTCTTTATCAATGTTTTGACTATAATTGTCACACCCCCAAATTACCACCTAGGGCATGTCCCTAATGGAGGTGCAACGATCCAACAAAGAGCCACCAATCATATCAAACACAAGTTATAATGTATTGAAATACTCAATTGAAAGAAATGTATCGTTTGTAAGTTAAACCAAAACCAAAGTATTGAGCGGAAGCATAAATGTATAAGTGTGTAAATGTATCAAAACCAAATCAATGTAATTGTTTATCATGACCACAACCACTCCAGCAGCATCAGACGGCAAGCTCCCAAGTTCCTTCAATGATTACCTACAAGCATGTAAACAAGTGTGTCAGACTACGCTGGTGAGTTCAAGGTTTGTGTTTGTTTACCAAGTTGTGTTACCGATCATGTGAGTAAAACAGTTTACAAGACGATATGTTGTTTGTTGTTACGATGTTTGATGTTTCGATGTTGTTATTACTCGATTACCGAATGGCCATATGATATGTGATTGCCAACCCCAATGCCTCTATCAAAGCATTGGTCATGTTTTAAGGTAATTAGTTCACGCCCGTTCTCCTCGAACGTCGTGAGGGTGCCAAACCTAATAGCGCTATCAACTAATAACCCCCGTTGCCCTACAAGCAACGTGCCGGTAGATATTGTGGTCTTACAATGATAGAAAACTGAGTACGATAACCAACATCCCATTACACATGCATTCCTCCTCGGAACGTTACCCGTTATCCCTTCCCTGGGATCCATGCTTGAGAAAGAGCAATGAACTCACCTTAGGTTTGCTCGGTAAGGTTAATTACTTGTTTTCAGTTGGATACCCGAATCCTAGTATAGTTTCAATACCAGTCAGTTTCCCACGCACATAAATCACATATGTTATACACTTTTGCACATACTACACAAATAGTGCACTAGTCGCTAAATAAGTTGTACGAGTTGTATCCGTCAATCAACACAAATCATGTCTCAAGAAAGCATTTGTCACATATGTCAGTTAAATTATTCACATGCTGCTCACATAACAGTTGTCATGCCATAACACATACTCTAGTACCATACTACAAATATTGGCCATCTAGTTTGTACTTAGGTAACAATTTAAACCCATGAACTCTTATCCTTCAAACGGCCCAACTATGATAACCCGCAGCCCATCTGACCGAACAGGATTCCCGGCCCACATAGTGCATATAACTTATTAACATGCAATCGTTTTAATTGGACCATTCAACCACCTCATGCTATTGGACCTTATTATCACATGGCCTGTCAATTAATGGACAGTAACAACCACGTGATTATGTATGACCATCGAAGCCCTAAAGGTTTGACTTATTAGAACTATGAATCAAGAACAGTCAATGGTTTAATATGTAATTTATTGACACCTACAATTTTAATGCACAGTTCACAAATATCAACCATAATTGGACCGCACAATTGAGATAAAAATCACCATTCACGTGTCAAAGTAATAACAGGTCACAATGTATTACATAAATTAATATTCAAATCAAGCATATCCTACATCATCTAATTCGGTCATGATTTCAGCATATTTGTGGTCTGCCAATCCCTTTACTCTTTACCAATTAATTAATATGTGATAATAAAACAAACCCATCAACACAATCGTAACTGGTAACAAACGATTCCACATTAACAAGCATGCAACATCAACAGGTGTCAACCTTCGTATATGATTTATTACATCCTATTGCACACAACAAAATTATCAAATAACAATCCTTATAAAGGTGGTTTCACTAACCGAGTTGATGGATCCAACAGCAGAATGTCTCGAGGGGGGGGGGGGGGTCTGCTGCTGAGTTCATGAGATGAAGAACAATAAGGTAAACGATATGGTTTATGACTTGTAACTAGGGTTAACTTAAAGATCTCTAATACGTATACATATAGAATGTTGATTGGCTCAAGCCCAATACACACACAATGCAAATAAATCGATTGGGCTTCATGTGGGCTGCCAATCCTATGACTTGTTTAAAACATACTAGAGATAGGTTGGATCGTAACTTGATTAAGTCAAACATATTAGAGATAGGTTGGATACGGTTTGTGTTAAGTAATCCGGGCCAAAGAAACATGTTAACGATTTCTCGTAATTAAACAGTTACACACACAAGCAGACATAATCAATCACGTTATACTTTCAGCCACTACGTCCCAGTTATAAGTGTGTTTACCAATTTTTATCGTCGTAAGGAATGTGAAAGAAGAATAACGAGAAACAGGATCGCGTGGTTAAAAGATTCTAACCTTAAAAGTTCGGATTGTCACATCATCCCCAACTTGAAAGAAATTTCGTCCCGAAATTTGACAAGTAAGCACAAAGGAGTGAAGTAATAAATCAAGATTGTTGCGGATTTTGCTCAGGTGTGACATCATCCCCAACTTGAAGAGGAATCTCGTCCCGAGATTCACCAGCTTTACTAGATTCTGGTTTGTCTTTAGGAAAAAGGTGAGGATACTTGAGCTTCATTTGGTCCTCACGTTCCCACGTGAACTCCGGTCCACGTCTTGAGTTCCAACGGACTCGAACAATCGGAATACGACTATGCTTGCGTACTTTGACCTCCCTATCCATGATCTCAATAGGTTCTTCAACAAACTGCAACTTGTCATCGATCCTCAGCTCTTGATATGGTACCACCAGCGGGTCGTCTGCAAAACACTTCTTCAACTGCGAAATGTGGAAGACATCGTGAATATTACCCAACTCAGCAGGTAATTCTAGCTTGTAAGCCACTGTACCGATGCGCTCAAGAACTCTAAACGGCCCAACGTAGTGTGGATTAAGCTTGCCACGCTTTCCAAAACGTACAACGCCCTTCCACGGTGAAACTTTCAACATAACGCGATCATTCACCTCAAACACTACCTCCTTGCTACGTTTATCAGCATAGGCTTTTTGACGATCACGAGCTGCTGCCATACGCTCCCTGATTTTTATGATCATATCTGAAGTCTCTAAAACCAACTCAGGACCTGAAATCTGGCTGTCGCCCACTTCAGCCCAACTGAGAGGTGAACGACACTTCCTCCCATACAAGGCTTCAAACGGAGCTGCCTTGATGCCAGTATGATAGCTGTTGTTGTAGGAGAACTCTACTAACGGTAAGTGTCTCTCCCAACCCTTCCCAAAATCAATAACACATGCCCGCAACATGTCTTCAAGTGTCTGAATGGTGCGCTCACTCTGACCATCGGTCTGTGGGTGGTAAGCCGTGCTCATATCAAGACGTGAGCCAAACGACTTATGCATAGCCTGCCACAACTCTGAGGTAAAACGCGGATCCCGATCCGAAATGATAGAAGTTGGCACCCCGTGCCTAGAAACCACCTCCTTAAGGTATATCGCTGCGAGCTGGGAGTGCTCGTCTGTTTCTTTAATTGGTAGAAAGTGCGCTGACTTCGTAAGTCGATCGACAATTACCCATATCGTGTCGTTTCCAGCCTGTGTTCTAGGTAATCCCGTAACAAAATCCATAGCGATCTGTTCCCACTTCCACATGGGTATCTCTGGCTGCTGAAGTAGACCCGAAGGCTTCTGGTACTCTGCCTTGACCCTAGCACAGGTCAAACACTTACTCACGTAGGTGGCAATAATAGCTTTCATGTTCGGCCACCAATACAAAACCTTGAGGTCCTGGTACATCTTATCGGACCCTGGATGAATAGAATATCGTGACTTGTGTGCTTCGTCCATCACCAGCTCTCGAAGATTACCAAATGAAGGAACCCATATCCGTTCCATGAAGTAGTAGATATCGTCAGACCGTTGCTCGAACTTCTTCTTGTGTAGACCTCGTAATCCTTCAGCTTCGATATTTTCTTCCTTTAATGCTTCAATCTGGGCTGAACGAATCCGAGCAGGCAAATCAGAGTGAATAGTAAGCTGTTGGGCACGAACACGCTTCTGTTTCGGTTCCTTGCGACTAAGAGCATCAGCTACAACATTAGCTTTACCCGGATGATACTTGATAGCACACTCATAATCATTAAAAAGCTCGACCCAACGACGTTGCCGCATATTCAATTCCTTCTGGTCGAAGATATGTTGAAGACTCCTGTGATCGGTATAGATGGTACACTTGGTACCGTACAGGTAATGCCTCCAACTTAAATCCAAAGACCATGGTTTCCATCGTAGGTTGTGATTCGTGCAACTCTTCTTGTAATTCCACTACGTAAGCCATCACTTTCTCATGTTGTATCGGCGTGTAACTGAGAATCTGATTCGAATCATCATAGTATACCACCAGATCACATGTACCCTCGGGTAAAGACAATACCCAGTGCATTGTAGAGTTGAGTTTCAAAAGCTGAAAAGGCGTTCTCCTGTTTTGTCTCCCACGAACACAGCACCCTGCTGTGCTCAAGGGAGTCAAGATGTGCGATCTTCGAAAACCCTGTGATGAATCTACAATAGCATCCACCGAAACCAGGAAATTGTTGTACCCCCGAAGGAATCTTTGGTGTCAATCAGTTTCTAATAAAATGGATCCTAGCACATTCCACGCATATTCCCACTTCATTGGTTACATGATCAAATGCATTTCTCGAATCTAGATTTTACATTTAGCAAGACTTCGCGCGGAGTGGCTCCTCCCTCAGGAGCTCTAAAACGAGATACCTATGCCACCCATGTTGTTCCTTCCCCCTGGAAGCGATTTAAAACTTCATCAAAACACGGTCGATTCATGTGATCCATTAAGCTGCTGGTGTGTTGATTAACCCAACGGTCATGAAATACCAAGTCGCACTGGCCGCAATGCGTTTAATATGTTGTTGTAGGAACATTCTCCCCTCGAACTTCCATCTGGTGATAGCTCACTCGTTAGTCAATCCTCGAATGGGGCTTGACCCTCGCAGCTGGTTGACAGGTTGTTAATACATGATCGAGGCCAACGGTTCTTGACCGCCACCTTGATGAGTTTTCGATAATCAGTACACATACGAAAAGGCGTATCTTCACAAATATAACTGTGGCTCCCCAAAGTGAAAACTAGGTCCTACAAACTCCTCCCCAACTGTTTCTGTAGTTGATTAGCCAATTCTTGCAACCCTCCTGGTGCAAGATGGTAAGAGTGCGTGTAGTCAGGGCTGCCCCTGGCGTGAGATCAGGCTGAGATTTCGCCTAACAGTCGTTGAAGTAAACCCGAAAGTTCCTTGGGTAGCACACCGAAAGGAATCACGAATGATTGGTGGATCATCGATCCTCTGTTCCCTTAGCCCTAACATCAGTAACGGTTGCTAGTATAGCGGCGTAATCCCTCCGTAGACACTTCTGGCCTTCATAGCTGAAATGGCGCTATCCTTTGTACCACTCTGACGCTTTAGAACAAATAACGATTTTCCACACAAAATTTTGTCCTCACTGGTGTATCTGCGCGATCTCTGGATAACCAATCCACACTAACTACTGTATTGCAACCATCAAGGGTAGTAGAAGGAAGGTTGACGTCGAACACTTGTCCCACATGGTCGAGTTTACATCGCAGCGGACATATGAGGTTTCAAGAAACATCAGGGCAAACAGATCGGAGACGAAGCGAACAGCTACCCATCCAAGCTATCGTGTTGCTATTACGCCTGGTATAGTCTATGCCAATACCAAGTGTTCTTCCATGAGCTTCATTTCCAGTGTTGTTTTCGTCACGAGAATTTCCAGTACTGTCGTCGTTCCCTTGGTTGTTGCTGTCTTGATTGACCAACGGCCAATCCATGTGGTAAACGTTTTTCACTCCCATAGTGAGGGCTACTATTACGAGTACCCTGATGTTGTCGTAACTGTTACTTCTTCTTATTGTTTCATGAAGCGGAGTCCTATGATCCTCCACTGACAGGATCCATCTTCTACTGTTCTGTGCCACGTTCTAAGATGCTACTCATTGTGCTGACAGCGGTGCATTCCACACCGTATTCGATTGTCATTACTTACGTTCCGAGTGATTCGTAAAAGCTGACTCCCATGAGTCACTGGCAGAGGTTAAAGAGTCGATTGTATTCTATTCGTTGGTGTTCGCTGCCGGTCATCAGAGTCGTCCAATGTTTGAGGTTGGTGAAGTACTACATTTACCCTCTCATCCAACGATGTTGCAAGTTGTCTATGTATTACACAGTCTGTTGCGAGGGCGTTACAGAAATGGTCGTGATTCGAGATTCGAGACGTCAATATGTCAAGTTCCAACAAACGAAGAAAAAAAATGGGAAAGATATAGATCGTTCATCGTTGTGCATCACCCCACTCGGGGATGTTCGTATAAGCACCTAGCACTCCACACAGTCCACTAGGCGTTCAGTTGGGTGTTCAGGTAATACTCGATAGCATCGGAATTCGAAAGGTTTCAAAGGAAAAAATGGAAAGATCACATTCGTGTAGGAGACAATCTCTACTATTTCTCCTATAGGTTATCAGGTTTCGCATCGATCAAATGATAGTTCAGAATGAGATAGAATCAAGTATCACCTTAAAGTCTACAACTTTCAAGTTCACATACAGTAGGGGAGATTCCCTCTTGCACTCGTTAAGCCTCATTGGGAATTGCATGCACCACGCATTATTATTATGTGTGCACCCATGATAATAAGGCGGTTTGCATGCTCCTCTCGACGCTTCTTAACTTATGTTCGAAGTTTCTCCCACTCCAATCAACACAGGTATGTACTAACAGCAAGACTAGGATTTACAAGATGCAAGTGTTATGTTATGCTATCGATGTGTCATGATATCTATCTTGTTGTATCGTGCATGCTATGTATATAGATATGTCTACTAAACATGTGATGTATACTGTAACGAGGAACGAACCTTGCAATCTGAAGCTGAGTGTCATGGTCATCGTTTGGATCAATTCGGTTATAGTCTGGTTTTATGAAAACGTTTTAAAACCAAGTTCTCTATAACCAGTGGCTCTGATACCAAACTGTCACACCCCCAAATTACCACCTAGGGCATGTCCCTAATGGAGGTGCAACGATCCAACAAAGAGCCACCAATCATATCAAACACAAGTTATAATGTATTGAAATACTCAATTGAAAGAAATGTATCGTTTGTAAGTTAAACCAAAACCAAAGTATTGAGCGGAAGCATAAATGTATAAGTGTGTAAATGTATCAAAACCAAATCAATGTAATTGTTTATCATAACCACAACCACTCCAGCAGCATCAGACGGCAAGCTCCCAAGTTCCTTCAATGATTACCTACAAGCATGTAAACAAGTGTGTCAGACTACGCTGGTGAGTTCAAGGTTTGTGTTTGTTTACCAAGTTGTGTTACCGATCATGTGAGTAAAACAGTTTACAAGACGATATGTTGTTTGTTGTTACGATGTTTGATGTTTCGATGTTGTTATTACTCGATTACCGAATGGCCATATGATATGTGATTGCCAACCCCAATGCCTCTATCAAAGCATTGGTCATGTTTTAAGGTAATTAGTTCACGCCCGTTCTCCTCGAACGTCGTGAGGGTGCCAAACCTAATAGCGCTATCAACTAATAACCCCCGTTGCCCTACAAGCAACGTGCCGGTAGATATTGTGGTCTTACAATGATAGAAAACTGAGTACGATAACCAACATCCCATTACACATGCATTCCTCCTCGGAACGTTACCCGTTATCCCTTCCCTGGGATCCATGCTTGAGAAAGAGCAATGAACTCACCTTAGGTTTGCTCGGTAAGGTTAATTACTTGTTTTCAGTTGGATACCCGAATCCTAGTATAGTTTCAATACCAGTCAGTTTCCCACGCACATAAATCACATATGTTATACACTTTTGCACATACTACACAAATAGTGCACTAGTCGCTAAATAAGTTGTACGAGTTGTATCCGTCAATCAACACAAATCATGTCTCAAGAAAGCATTTGTCACATATGTCAGTTAAATTATTCACATGCTGCTCACATAACAGTTTTCATACCATAACACATACTCTAGTACCATACTACAAATATTGGCCATCTAGTTTGTACTTAGGTAACAATTTAAACCCATGAACTCTTATCCTTCAAACGGCCCAACTATGATAACCCGCAGCCCATCTGACCGAACAGGATTCCCGGCCCACATAGTGCATATAACTTATTAACATGCAATCGTTTTAATTGGACCATTCAACCACCTCATGCTATTGGACCTTATTATCACATGGCCTGTCAATTAATGGACAGTAACAACCACGTGATTATGTATGACCATCGAAGCCCTAAAGGTTTGACTTATTAGAACTATGAATCAAGAACAGTCAATGGTTTAATATGTAATTTATTGACACCTACAATTTTAATGCACAGTTCACAAATATCAACCATAATTGGACCGCACAATTGAGATAAAAATCACCATTCACGTGTCAAAGTAATAACAGGTCACAATGTATTACATAAATTAATATTCAAATCAAGCATATCCTACATCATCTAATTCGGTCATGATTTCAGCATATTTGTGGTCTGCCAATCCCTTTACTCTTTACCAATTAATTAATATGTGATAATAAAACAAACCCATCAACACAATCGTAACTGGTAACAAACGATTCCACATTAACAAGCATGCAACATCAACAGGTGTCAACCTTCGTATATGATTTATTACATCCTATTGCACACAACAAAATTATCAAATAACAATCCTTATAAAGGTGGTTTCACTAACCGAGTTGATGGATCCAATAGCAGAATGTCTCGAGGGGGGGGGTCTGCTGCTGAGTTCGTGCGATGAAGAACAATAAGGTAAACGATATGGTTTATGACTTGTAACTAGGGTTAACTTAAAGATCTCTAATACGTATACATATAGAATGTTGATTGGCTCAAGCCCAATACACACACAATGCAAATAAATCGATTGGGCTTCATGTGGGCTGCCAATCCTATGACTTGTTTAAAACATACTAGAGATAGGTTGGATCGTAACTTGATTAAGTCAAACATATTAGAGATAGGTTGGATACGGTTTGTGTTAAGTAATCCGGGCCAAAGAAACATGTTAACGATTTCTCGTAATTAAACAGTTACACACACAAGCAGACATAATCAATCACGTTATACTTTCAGCCACTACGTCCCAGTTATAAGTGTGTTTACCAATTTTTATCGTCGTAAGGAATGTGAAAGAAGAATAACGAGAAACAGGATCGCGTGGTTAAAAGATTCTAACCTTAAAAGTTCGGATTGTCACAATAATTTAGTGGACCTATTATGGTCACATGTGCAGTATTTGACATTAAACCGAACATTTTGGTTAAATAGACAAATTCATTCTTTTTTTAATTCATATTGTGTAACTTCAAGTTATAATCCAAAAGACTTTTTTCATATTCTTAATAAGTTATAATCCAACTTCAAGTTATAATCCAAAGTCTTTAGTTATAATAATATCTTTTAATATAACCTTTTCAGAAAGCAGTCGTATCGTGTCAGAATGTATTGTTTGACTTATGTTCTTTTTGTTTTTTTTACTACTTACCGTATTGCTTTCACATCTACAATTTACAGCTGTAAAAGCAACATTTTATTGTTGTCTGAAAGACAGCTTGCTTGCTGCAGTCTCTATGAATGAACAGATGTATCAACACTCTACAAACACTGTCTGAAAGACAGCATGCTTGCTTCAGTCTCTATAAATACTTCAGATGTATCAACACTCTACAAACACTCTACAAACACTCAACTGAGACGAATTAACCTTTCAAATTGTAAGTTTATCTCAGTTGAACTAAATCCTACTTTCAAAACATCAACCTAACAACTTCTATTTTACTTCGATTTTAGAATATATCGACTCTTTGCATCTGGATCTTGCGTTGTTTCTCGGCTCTCACATCAAGGTTTTAAATTTTTTCTCGGCTTTTCACATCTGCCTCTTGCATTGTTGTAAGTTCTTTCAAATTTATTGGTTTTTTGTAACTTTTAACTGTGGCTTTTAACTTTAGAAGGTTGTAAATGTTGAAATAACTGGGGTTTTTGGATCTGTATTGTTTAACTGCCTCTTTGTTTTTTTTTTATTAAAAAAAAGAGCTAATAGTTATGTAGGAAGTTCATGCTTATACATTGACACGACATGCAGATGTTTTTTTTTAACTGCCAAATGTTTTCTTGTTATAATATTTTCTGATGTTAAACAGCCATTAAAATCCACGAAGTTATTAATCTGATTTTATAAGCACGTTCTTTTGCAATCGACTTCATAATTTTCTTTTGCAATTGACTTCATAATTTTGAGGTGAATCTTCTACTATAGTAAAATATAATAACCCAAGCCAAGCCCAAATTAAACTCATTGCATTTTCTCTTGTACACGGACCACTTTTTTAGGTGTAGAACATTTAGGTACTCGCACGATGCCTTAGCGACATCAATTTACAAAGGGGAATTCATTTTTTTACCGTTATTTAGAAACAAGTAAATAAGGGTAATTTAATAATCATATATGCTACAAAACCCCTGACCCATTGTGATAATTTAAGATAAATCGATACATGCTTATTTTGCAAGTAGATTAGGTACAATTCCAGGAGAAAAACTGTTCGTAGTGCCAAACGATTTCACACTTGAATCATATATTTTATAAGTAATTGTATAAACATAGTGAAACCAATAAAAGTCAGTTTCAACAGTATTGATTTTGATTCCCGCTAAAGATAGAAAAAAAATCATCCCGATCTGTTGTCGATGAAGTTGTATAACCACTGGACTTACCCAGCCTAGATCCAGTTCCCATGGCTCGACCCATGGTACAAAAGCCCTGCAATTAAGTAGCATCTACGTATTATAAATAGGTACCAATAAAAATAGTATGAATTCTCCACATTGTTTATGTAGGAGTACAATCATTAGTAGCGACCATCAGTTCTATATTAGAGGAGCTCAAAAATAGGTGGGTTCGGTAACGGGTCAAAGCAGACCATTAAAAAAATAAATCAAATAGACCAGCGTTAGTCAGGTTGACCCCTCTGTAGTTTTGTTTGTATTTTATTTCACAACCTAATAATAAATGCAAATTTTAATTTACTATTGATTTCTAAAAGATAATAAAACTGTAGCATTAAACTAAAGATGATGAAACATCATTTATTTACAAAATTCAGAGAAAAATGACACAAAATTGATAACAGCTCAACCCAACCCAACCCAACCCATTTGAACTGTTACATCTTTTTTTTAGTTTTATCCCATTTGGACCCATATGATAAGTTGTCACCAAAACAAACCTAATTGTTACCATATGCTTGAACTGCAGCAGTCATATTATTCCGATGAGAAAGTGAAAAGGATCAAATTAAAAAGCAGTTTTAATCGACTCAAGCTACAAGATTTTACCTTTACGTATGCATTTCCTTCGGTATATTAAGTTACTCCATAATTGTTTAACTGCCTCTTTGTTTTTTTTATAGAGCTAATAGTTATGTAGGAAGTTCATGCTTATACATTGACACGACATGCAGATGTTTTTTTTAACTGCCAAATGTTTTTTTTTATTAACTGCCTCTTTGTTTAACTGCCTCTTTGTTTTTTTTATTAATTCAACACATATATAATTACATATGTACTTCAATTTATATAAGTGGAGTTTTTTAAATTCGGGATTTTACTGACTACGTTTGTGTGTTATTTTTTTGGTTTGGTTTATTAAATTCGATTTATATATTATTACACATATACTTCGATTTATATAAGTGGAGTTTCTTAAATTCGAATGTTTACTGGGTACGTTTGTTTGTTAGTTTCTTGAATTCGGTGACGAAACTCGATCAATATCTACGGAATTGAAGAGTTGCTTGTATTTGAGATATATAATTTCCAACCTTGTGGTTTTGGAAATTTATGGGTATTAATCAAGAACTGAAAATAACTGTTTGAAATCAATTTAATTTACAAACAACAAATTTGGTTTGGACACAAGATTGCAGTAAGTTCTCATTTTTTTAATTAAGTGATTTTGTTGATCAATTCGTTTCTAGCATTAATTTATTTGTATTAATCTTATTATGCAGCTATTTCCCAAATTAATTACTAGAAAAAACTTACACGCATCTGTTCTGCAAGAATTTTATATGAGTTCGCATACAAACAATATAGATGAATTTAGTCATATGTTAAAATTAAATTGAATCTTCACCATGGACAAACTATACGAATATCACCAATTATGTATGTATGGACATAGTAAACGACAGTATATCACTATCATAAATTCAATTACAATACTGCAATAAATAAATATTTTGTACAAATCATCACCTCATGTTATAACCGTATACTGATTTCCAGTTTTTAAAGAAATGTGAAAAAGCCAGTAATTATACACAATTTAATCTTGATTTTTCGGATTATATTGATTAATTTATAAGATTTAAAAGTATCATTCATCATGTGTAGTATCTAAAACAGAATATATACACTTATATAATATATCATTATTATATGCCATTGCTTTCACCTGCAGAGGTTCTCTCATCGGATAACAACTTTACACCTCATAATTTATAAAGAAAAAACATCACATCAAATAAAGAGAAAACATTTACTCAAATTAATATATTATATTACTATTACGTGAGTTTTTTTAAAGTTAATTAAGGATTAATAACACGCAAGATATGGTTTATTTTTTTTAAAGTTATATTACTATTACAAGATATGGTTTATTTTTTTAAAGCTTTCTGCACTCTACATGCCTACACCACTCTAACAGCATTAGTTTCTAACCATATAAGTTAAAACTCAAAACTAAAGTCGAGTAAATCTATAATTTCTGCTATGCCATTTGAGCATGTTATTAGTACACAAGTATAAAAAGTAAGTAGTCAAATAAATTGGATACTCTAAATTCAAGTATTATCTATTTGTCTTTTTTGTATTTTTCAGTTTACAAATCACTCCAAACACATATCAATTGAGAGGTATGGGTGGTGGTTATCCAATTCCCGTTGAACCACTAGGATCAACAAACCATGGACGATCATCCCATCGCCATTTAAACCTTCCTGATTCAAACCCTCTAACTTCAAACCCTGAAGTTAGAAACCCTTTTCGTCCGGTGGCAAACCCACCTCCGGTGTCAACCCCACCTCCGGTTTCAACCCCACCTCCGGTTTCAACCCCACCTCCAGTGGCAAACCCTGAACATGATGATCCATTTGGTTGGACGGATGAAGAGTTGAATTGGGCGTATGACTATACCTTCGCTCAACTACAATTTGGTGGACTACAAATTGAGGGGTGCCATCGTCCGGTGCCAAACACTCCTATACTGCCTATGCATCCTCCACCTTCAAACCCCCCTTATGTGGAAAACTACAGTCAAACACAAGAACTACCGACCTGGGCTGAAGGGTACGAAACTGACCCTGGGGCGGTTTACGAACCACCATTGGATGAAGAAATGGTTTGGGAACCTTAGAACAACTTTTATGATGACTGTAGTTTTTTTTTTCTCGAATTAGTTTGAATCTTAATTATGTAACTTTTAATTATGTATTAGTTTAAATTTAAATTTGTTGTTTAATTTTAATCATGTTTTAGTTTAAATTTAATTTCTGGAGTTTTTATTTTTTTAGTTAACTAACATTGAACACTTAATAGGATATGTCTGATTATTTTTCCGTTGAAGAATTTTCATCATTTAGAAATGATAGAGCATGGTATAATATAATCTTTGTTAAGGTGGAGTTTATTTGGCATGACGTCGATGGAAAGAGATTAGTGGTTATATTTCTTGATCAACACGTAAGAACATTATTTTAATTTACTTTGTGTTATACGAGTAAGCGTTTTTCCACCACTAAATTTCTTTTCATTTTAGAGACAAAAAATTGTTGCGTTCGTCCCACAACCTTTGATACACAAATATAATGACGCGTCATTGATGGGTGGTTTTTTTTCCTTGAATCATTTCCAAATTGAGAATCTCAACTATCATGAGTACCCAAAGTACCAGAATTACGTGTTAGTTTGGTCCGAGAAAAAAATTGTCATCAACGAATATACAAAGCTCTCTTCACTTATGCTTACGATTCCAAGGGGTGCTTCTTTATATCCATTGGTCCCTTCCATTATAGAATTGAAGCATAACAGGAGACCTGAAATGGATATTGTTGGTACATATAAATTCTCTATCTATAATTTTTATTAAATATATAAAACTTTATATATGGTCTATACGATTTGACTGATTTGGTTTTAGATGTGGTTGGGAGAATAATAGAAGGAAAACGTGATCGATGTTGTTTTGAACTTTCTCTTCAAGATAAGACGTACGTTATTATTTATTATTAACGTATTACAAACATAATATTTACGTTATATGTAAGAAAATATTAGTATTAGAAGAACTTTAACCCAAAATCGTAATATACAGTGGTCACACAATACAATTGTTTTTGTCTGCCCTGAAGCCTTCCGATGTTATACGTTCCATTCGAGCCGTGCAACAAAGGTCTATCATATATGTATCACGTCTCAAGTTGGTTCATCTACCAGATAGTATGTTATGCTTTACACATGAACATTCTAATAATTAGTTAGATTTAATGGCTCATGTAGTTTAATAAAAGTTATATTTTATTTGTTATTTCAGTTAATATTTTGAAGTCTACGGAGTTGAGTACGATTACGTACGAACCGGATATGGTCGAGGCACGAGATATTTAAATTATGGATCGTTATCCAAGTTTGTGTTTAAGTTAGAAACATTTGGTTTTGTTATATGTTTAGTTGTTGAATATTAAAGTCTCTCTTGGTGTTTCGTGTTTTGCTTTTTGTTTCCTTCATATTGATGTAATTGTAGAAGTATACTTTACTTTGTTATTACAAGTATGTTATATTACTTGATTTACATGTAATGGTTACACCTATTTTTCACCAAACTATAATCTTCTTAGATTGGACAACTAAATAATCATTATTTGTCTTAAACGAAGGTATAACCATGGCTGACCTTCCTATTCATACAATCGTGTTTGAGATATTAACGAGGGTGCCAGCAAAGGATGTAGGTCGTTCTAAGAGTGTATGTAAGCAATGGTATGCGTTACTGTCAACACAAGATTTCGTAAGGATACATTGTTCTCGCTCATTAGTTTCATCTAACCAGAGAGTTCTACTAATTGACGACCTAACGTGCTCTGTTCGTCCGATCATCTCTAAATCCAATGACTATGGGCCAAGCTCCATAGTTACATTTCCATTCCATCACCAAAATAATGATGTCTCAATACTTTCACATTTGAATGGATTGTTGTGTGTTTGCTTGAATCATACATACTAGCTGCTTCTTTGGAATCCAACAACTACTGCTTTCAAGCGTTTGTCAACTCCTGATTCTCATGGATTCTATATAAACAACCTTGATGCCGTTGGTTTGTACGTTGACGCTGACGATGATTACAAGGTCTTGCATATAAAGCGTAGGAGTGGTGTATTTGGTGTCTATGTTTATTCTAGGGAAGTAGACTCTTGGAGAAATATTCCTTTCATAACAAGACAAGAGTACCTAAGCCCTCATTTCAATTGGTCAGCTGGCACATTTTGTGGTGGTACTCTATATTTCACTGTTTGCGAATGTTGGCTTGGAGGTACGAAAAGGGTGATTTGTTTTGATGTTAATTCGGAGCAGTTCAAGGAGATAAGCTTTCCACCCGTTCCTTCTATAGGAATGGTTCAAGGTGTTTTTGTGAATGTAAAAAATGAGCTTCACATGTTTGCTAGCACTGGCATGTTTGAGATGACAATTAACCTATGGACGCTACAAGGGGATTACTGGATTAAGGTCTTATCATGTCCTCCGATCCCCCCGATATCATTGTCATTGTGGTTCGATATAACACATTATGTGACAAATGGTAATTGGTTTGTGATGACAAAATTAGGGAAGTTGTTTACAATTGAAATGGATATGAAGCCCTTCGAATGTTTTTATCCCGTTTCTTGGTTTCGAGGTTTTAAGGGTGCGGTGTTTGTGGAGACCATTGTTTCACCAAGTATTTAGATTGGCTTTCACTTAATGTTATCATTATGTATGTCAATGTTTTAAGGATTTGTTTTTTTTTTCTCTAAGTCACGATATTCGGTTTAAGTCATGTATTTTAATGTTATCATTATGTATTTCAATGTTATCATTCGGTTTGTTTTTCTGTAAGTTATGTGTTGGAATGTTGTAATGATTTGAGAATTTCATCATCTATGATAACTCTCTTTTATTTAATTTGCAAGGTATTTGTCATTTTATCAATTCACAATGACTAATGGACAACCAAACCCTCGTAATCATGCTTCTAGCTCGAGTGCATCTACTAAAGCTGAAAAACGAAAAGAGTATAAAAAAAGATACTATGCTGCACGCAAAGAAAATAACAAAGTATCTAAATTTTGGAGTGGTGATGCCTCCCAAAGTGCTTCATTAATATCTTTAATGATTAATAGGTCAACAGAAAGGACACCGTTAAGAAGTTTACAAACTAATATTACTCAATTTACACAAACAAGAAATGAGAACGCCTCAAGTGTTTCTACTATAAAACGCAAGGAGTACAATAAAGGATGTTCTAATACACGAAACGATAATGGAATACGTATTTCAAATGGCAGTCAAGTCAACCAAACCCCGATAGATGATGTTACGCCGACAACCACATTCCCATCTGTAATTGACGTAGTCAGGCATAGAACATCACGAGGTTTCTATTTATTTAACAATGATTTCTTTTTCGAACTTGACATCTTTTACAACCTTCATTACTTAATACACCAATTTTTTTAGGTATTCGAATTCATCCGCGTACTTTATTACCCCAATTTGCTGAAGTAGTTGATCAACCTTCCTTCCAAGATGGGAGCGTACAAGATGATCCTTATAATTTTGTTTACAATGGTGTACAAGATCATCGGTTACACTGTCAAAGTATAGAACGAGTTCAAAATATGGTTCTTACCGAAATTAGTGTCTTGGTACAATCCATGGGTAAAAATTTCAATTAGTTCGACCTTCCTAAGATAACAGACAATGTTAACTTACAAGATGCAGGTTATCGTGAGTTACAAGAAGAGTATGGGATTGTTTTGGAACCTGAACACTTGAGTGCCAAAGATTCACTTAATCCGGACCAAAAAAACGTGTTTGATGAGATCATGATGCATGTTGATAATGATCTTCCAGGCGTGTTCTTTATTGATGGTCCAGGTGGAACTGGAAAAACATTTTTGTACATTGCCTTGCTTGCTGAAATTCGGTCACGTGGTCTTATTGCTCTCGCAACAGCTTCATCAGGTGCAGCGGCTAGTAATATGCCAGGAGGTAGAACGACTCACTCGAGATTCAAGATTCCTCTTAATCTTGAAAATAATTCAATGTGCAATATCAAAAAACAGAGTGGGGCCGCTAAACTGATTCGGTCTGCCAAAATAATCATATGGGATGAAGCGTCGATGGCTAAACGACAGGCGATGGAGGCAGTCGATCGTACATTCCAAGACATTATAGGTGTTAGTCTCCCATTTGGTGGAAAGATAATGGTTATGGGAGGTGACTTCAGACAGGTGTTGCCGGTTATTAAACGTGGCACTCGAGCACAGATTGTAGACTCCAGCGTACGAATGTCACCTCTTTGGTCTTTGACTAAGAAGATGCGGTTGACCATAAATATGAGAGCGCTAAAAGATCCATGGTTTTCTAAATTTCTTTTAAGAGTCGGCGATGGAACTGAAGAACCAATCGAAGGAAACTATATCCGCATACCCGATGACATGACAATTCAGTGCAACAACAGAGAAAACGCTATAAAAGAATTGATCCATGCCATCTTTCCATCAATTGAAGATAATGTATATTCTTCAGATTATATAATCTCTAGAGCAATATTGTCCACTAAAAATGATAGTGTTGACGAGATTAATAATCAAATGATTGAAATTTTTCAAGGGGAGGAAAAAGTTTATTACAGTTTTGATGAAGCTGAAGACGATCAGCGCAACTTCTATCCGATCGAGTTCTTAAACTCGCTAAATGTTAGTGGTTTGCCGCCTCATAAGCTTCGTTTAAAAATTGGATGTCCAATAATATTGTTACGTAATATCGATCCATCACATGGCCTGTGTAATGGCACGCGGTTGATATGTAAGGGTTTCATGCGAAATGTTATTGATGCGGAAATTGCAGTCGGTCAACATGCCGGAAAAAGAGTTTTTTTTGCCAAGAATCCCTCTAACCCTTTCTAAAGATGACATGTTCCCATTCAAGCTGAAAAGAAAACAATTTCCAATTCGACTTAGCTTTTCCATGACGATTAATAAAGCTCAAGGTCAAACAATTCCGAACGTTGGTATTTATCTACCGGATTCTGTATTTTCACATGGACAACTTTATGTCGCGTTATCAAGAGGGATTTCAAGACAAAGTACGAAGGTGTTGGTACATCTCGCCAAAGAATTCAAACAACGCGGAGTTTACACATCAAATGTTGTCTACCAGGAAGTGTTGCGTGATTAATTAATCACATCCGTATAAAAAAGAAGGTAAATTAGTAGATTTTGTGCCTTATTTGCTTCCAGAAATTACCTTTTAATTACTATTTTAAACCACCTGTAGGCGTCTAACATTTTTTATGTGTCGAAATCTGGTACAGTAGAGGAGAAGATACAAGAAAGTCATAAGCGAACGGATGTATTGGTAAAACAGGAAGAGATACAAGAGACTCCCCGCATGGTGTTTTTATTGTTTTGTCCAGCTACTTGACTGTTTTGAACTCTTCTTGTTTTTAATTACATCTACTTCCTTGTTTTGTACTATTCTTGTAGAAGATCACCAAATAATCGATAAACTAACAGAAAAACCAGTGCCATTATATCACGAATAAGAAAACTAACTTAAGTACTATACAATATTTCATGAGACGACGGATAAACTAACGGTAAACAATTATACTATTGTAAATTGCCACTCCCGCCGCATCGCGCGGGTAAGTGACTAGTATATATATATATATATATATATATATATATATATATTTATTATTTCATCTATAATAATAATAAAGCCACGCCCCGTTTTAAGTGTTTTAACCCCTGATCACTGAGTCGATACCCTGTTCGATTGATCTAGAACCAAGCAACGCATGTCAAGGCTCTGCCTGATTAACTACGTTGGGGTTCTGTCTCGTGGCGTATTGATAAAGTTGAATTGGATTATTATACTTAACGTGAGGCTTTTAGTTGAACCCTAAAGTTACAAAGTGAGTCATTCTTCTTTTATCAAATTGCTTTACAAAATCTTAAATATTTTTTTTCCAGTTATACTTACAGTAATTAAGTCTTTGAAATCTATAATTAAATAAATGTGACATAAAGTGCGTAATTAAATATTGTTATACAGAATATTTAATTAAATTATATTGTGTAACACATATAAACAATATAATTTAATTATACATTATATATTACTATGTATAGTATCAATAATTTTAAATCTTATAGGTAAACTATATGGTTATTATTATATAAAACTATTGTTTATTAAATTGTAAATTTTAATAATGGTAATATTATAGAAACATGTTATATATTTATGATGTAAAATAGATAAATATTTACATTAATGTTTATTATACAATATGTCATTTAATAATAATATTGATGAACATGTTAATAATAGTTTTAATTATAATACGAAGCATAATATATAAACCATTTGTTGTAAAGTGGTATATAAATGTATTAGCCTTAAACAAATGATACGACGTATATGAACTCTATTATTCAAATGTTTAAATAATATACAAACTGTTATAAATATATTATATTATGTGGTTATCAACTCCATAAATAGATTGGCTTGTTCTCCAAGATTTCATCTCTTATATATATTCATTGTAATTCTTTGTTGAAGACATACCTATCAATGAAATATTAGTTCTTTTCTCCCTATAATTCTTCTCATATTCCTGTGTTATAGACTAGTTTCAAAACACTTGTTTTCAGTCGACCTCGCTATCCTTTTGTTGTGAGGTCTTTGACGTGCATAAATTTCCAGCTTAAATCAATCTCTGGCAGCGATAAGAAAGAAACCTAATAATTAAAGGAGATGACGGAATCCACACTTATGCGATGGAAAGTTGGAAACCGTAGTAGCGTGAACAAGTAATAAATTTCCATTCAATTCTTTTTTAAATATTTGAAGTATTATATTGGGAATTTTGTTTTGCTTCTGTGTTACATAATCTGTTATAATATTCCCTAGTTGATTGGTTTACAAAGTGTATGTATGAGTTTTTCCAATAATGACTCTTAATCTCGGATTAATATGTAGGTGAAATTTATGTCATTACAACGACTTATTAAATATTGATTTATTTTAAATGTATATCTATTTTATCGATATTTTTAAATCTTGATTTATTTTAAATCTTAAAACTAAATTTTGGATTAAATAAGTCACACGTGGAGGCGTTTGAACTACTATGGCCATTATTTCCTTTACTTAAATAACTTATATTTTAATATATTGTTATTATTATAATAACATAATATTAATTAACTTGTATCATGTGAATATATGAATCTATATTATATGTTTGAATGGACCAAGAATATAATTTATTTGTTTTGAAATAATATACTACTGGAATTATTTTAGATATCTTTAATGCAAAAGTTATGAATCTGTCATATGAATATTTTTAATTTCCTTAATTGCATAGATATGCATTATGCTGAATCAATTTAATTATTATTGTCATTCAAAATTTGCAACGGAATAAATAAATTTAAATCACCTGGTGTCGTATGAAGATTGGTTCTAAGATGCTACTTTATGAAAATTGGTTGATTAATGAAAATTGGTTTTAATATATACGTTTTGTTTCTAGTTCAATAACACATGCTTCAAATGAATTGAATATCAAACCAACATAACATATATCAGTCTATATGAGCTTTACTAATAAGTCACCTAAAGTGCATTCTTTAAATTGTTAATCCCTAGACTCAACATTGTTATGTTAGATCTTTATTTCCTGAATTGTTGATATACCACTATGAACTAAACCATTAAGATGTTGATAATTGAGCATGATACATATCACATATTATTTGGTGTTAGTAATATGTCTTTATTTTATATCTCATAGGTTTTATATATGATATATGGTCTTTTTTTTCAAAGTAGAGTGACAAATATTTTAATTAACGATACTCATGCAATTAGTTAGCCATGGTAGCTTAATAAATGAATTATATATGTTTGATTATGAATGATGAAAAACAAAAAATATTGTTTTATAAAGTTTTATTATAACTCATTTAATATGGTGATATGTTATAATGTCATGCATTATACAATATGATTTCTTGGTATACCATGTATTTTGTATGCTAATATTTATGTATACAAAAAGTATTGAATAACATAACTAAACCAAAGTTATGATATGTTCACTTAATGAAAGTGTACAAATATGCTAAGATATGGCACCTGAAGTATCATACTTTCTCATTATCAAGTTATAAAAGGCCGTGAGATGTTAAATCAATAAATTTTATATGATTCAGACATGTAATTACATCTCAGTTGATGTCGTGTGAAGAGAAGATTATAAAACAATTTATGGAATATTATGGAATGAGTATAACAAGTTCGAAATGATTTCATATTAGTTTGTCCGAGAAAGCAATTATAAACTATGAAACTTGGTTGCTTCTACTCCATTCCTTAAAGTGAATGTGACTATATATTGATCTTTGTGATCATTAACATAATTGAGATATTGTAATAATGGGGTCTGACTATCAGTATTGTAAGGATAGTCATAATGTGACTAACCATAAAAAATGTAATGATGGTGTTGGACCGTGTCGTGACCCTAAACGATCAGTCAAGGACGTTCATCTTCACATACGAAGGCGGAATCAATGTAAATGAAGTTACAACAGCTTTTCCTTTTCAATTCCTGCTTTATTAATGCTTTCTGATACAAATTTGACAGAATTTCGTAACACATGCAATGACCTGATTCCACTCATACGTCCCTAATGAAGTCACATGTATGGGTATTTATAATGTGGCTGATTTCGTTTATATGTCAGTGACACAAAAACGAAATCACCATGTGACAAATAAGTGGAATCACCAAGTGACTAATAAGTGGAATCACTAAGTGACATAAAAACGGAATCACCTCTAACCTATGTTCACAAAAATGAAATTAACAATATAAAACCCTAATTTAACTCTTAAGACCCTATGTTGACTATCTTGACTTAAGACTTGATGTAGATGTAGTCAACAGACACTCCGTGAACTAACAGACTCCCCCTTGGATGTTGACGAAGTCTTTAGCTCCAAGTCTTCAGTCTTGGTCTTTTCTTCAACTCTTTGTCTTCTCATCATCAGCACTCTATCTTCACAGGTTCAGATTCACTTCCTAGCTCCATCTTCAAATTCCCTTTGACTGTTGATCCAGGCTCCCCCTTTCACAGACTCCCCCTCTCAGTATGCTAGAATCTGAGGTCTTTATCTAGTTCAAGCTTTGACATTTAGCTTCCATGGGAATAATGAAGTCCAAAACCTGTTTCTCAAACATCAATCATTACAAACTTATCTTTTCAACAATAAATCACAAACTATCAGCTTTAGCAATCCACTCAAGTATTCAGGTCCAAGTTAATGACCCTGATTACTCAATTAATCTACCAAGTTCAATTTAATGACCGTGGTTGATCATTTGACGAATCAAACTGATTTAAAATAACAATTTTCACATTTTCTGAAAATAACAAGTATCAAATTAATGAACTTGTTTTTGACTTTTCAATAAATCAAACTCCATCAAAGTAAGCTCTCCTCATTCTTCAGTTCCGAATCTCCTGCATCTGTTTCAATCATCTGAGAATCCAACAATCAACTCTCCACTTTGGTTTGTTAGAAAATAAAGCAGAAATAAAATCTTTTTGGATTTTATAAAGTGTTCTAAACTAAGAAATGAAATACAGAAACTTAAATTGTAGAAAGTAAACAAAGTAAACTATTTACAAACTTATTTTTGGCGAGCGTGTCAGGGAATCATATCAACTATCAGACAAATTACAAGTACCGTTAAGCTTCATTTCATACTCAGACTTAAACAATTCACCTCGATTGTCGATATACTGATTCATCTTAAATTTTCACACAAATTTCAATTTACTCAGGATACGAATTAGATGAATTATGAACTTAGCTCATTCATGTGTCCCACCTCTTGAATATACTCCCGTATCCAGAATCCCAATTATCAGTCTTACAGGTGAGTATACTACAATGATATCTGTACATAAATTAGGTATGCGAGGGCCGAGGGATCTCAGGTCGATACTTCCGTATACGTAGAGAGATATCAGCTTCGACTTTACGGTATGTCCCCTTTAGAGGATCTTTTAGCTACAACAGCAGCGACTATCAATTTTATTGTTTCATCGGCATGCTGAGGGTTTATGCTATGTTTCAAGCATTGCAGAAAGTATTATCCAAGGACTAGGTCAGAACCACCGTTCAGCAGAAGTCCCGGAATAATACCCCAGACATCATTGAGTATAAAGACCTAGTATATCAGATTATGAGACCTTTCAAACGAGATTTCAGGGGTTACCTATATATCCAAGTAGTGTTCCCCACGAATTTCGCAAGATTGAAATTTAGGTTTATATCCCGAATAAATGTACTAAATGTGTGAAAACCTATCGACACATCATTAGTGAGACTGTTTAACTCATTTATACTTTACAAATCTTTAGCATACTGTAATTGTCTAGCCGATGTACTATCATTTTCCCTATATACACAAGCTCTTTTCAGATTTTATCATGTTTTTGTATTTTTTCATTTTTTACTGTTTTTGTATTTTCTGAAAATATATGTATATACATCTATCTACTCCCCCTAAATACCAAAACAAGTAAAAAATCGACAAACCATTGCAGATTGTTTCTCGTCTTCATCCGCAACAGTACTCTCATCAACGCCAATTATGCCATCCGACACCGACAGAAGCTTCATACCGTTCAGTTTTAACAAATATTTAAACCGATTTTTATCAAAAGCTTTGGTATGTAAATCAGCTTTCTGTTCATCAGTGTGGATTTTCTCAATTCGTATCAACTTTTTCTCAAAGCAATCACGAATAAAGTGATGACGAATTTCTATGTGTTTTGTTTTAGCATGATGTACTGGATTCTTTGTTATATTTATTGCGGCCTCATTATCAACAAAAAGAGGTGTGTTAAGAAACTGCAAACCGTAGTCGCGCATCTGTTGCTGTATCCACAGGATCTGAGAGCAGCAACTGCTAGCAGAAACATACTCCGCTTCACATGTAGATAACGCCACAGACGTTTGTTTCTTACACTGCCAGGTAACCAATCTAGGACCAAAGAACTGGCATCCTGCAGTTGTTGATTTTGAATTAACTTTGCAGCATCTGAAATGCGAATCGGAATACCCTTCGAGCGTAAAGTCACCTTTCCTAGGATACCACAACCCCAATGAAGGAGTTCCTTTTAGATAACGCAATATCCTCTTCACAATGATCATATGCGAAGCTCTTGGGTTAGATTGAAATCTTGCTGCGAGGCACATTGGGTACATGATATCAGGACGTGAAGCTGTTAAGTTCATCAAAGAACCTATCATGGATCGGTAAAACGTTTCATCAACCCTGTCTCCGGTGAGATCTAGGTGAATCCCATGATTTGTTGCCAGTGGGGTAGCAGCTGGAGTAGAACTTGACATCCCAAATTTCTCTAGAATATCATGAACGTACTTCGATTGATGAATGAAAATTCCCTCAGGAAGTTGTTCAACTTGTAATCCCAGAAAGAATTTTATCTCCCCCATTGATGACATTTCAAACTTTTGCTTCATCACTGATTCAAAATCTTTGCATAGATTTTTATTTGTCGACCCAAAGATTATATCGTCCATATAAATCTGAACTATCAGAAGATGACCATCGACCTCTTTAGTGAAGAGAGTGGCATCCACTTTTCCACGAATGAACTTGTTGGCTGGTAGGTGTTGAGACAAAGTCTCGTACCAAGCTCTCGGGGCCTGGTGTAAACCATACAGCGCTTTGTCCAATAAGTAGACCTTGTTTTTGTGGATTGGATCAGTGAAGCCCGGCGGCTGACCGACATAAACCTCCTCTTTGACCTTCCCATAAAGAAACGCCGATTTTACATCTAGCTGATATACTTTGAAGTTCTTCCAAGACGCAAATGCAAGAAAAATTCTGATTGCTTCTAGTCGTGCTACAGGAGCATAGACTTCTGTAAAATCAATCCCCTCCTATTGACTAAATCCCTGAACAACGAGTCGAGCTTTATTCCTTACAACAACTCCTCTGCCATCTCTCTTGCACTTAAAAACCCATTTCGTATTGATTTTCCTATGGCCATCCGGTAAATCAACTAACTTCCACACTCCCAATTTCTCGAATTGACTAAGTTCCTCCTGCATTGCATTGACCCAAGAATCTTCAGTAAGCGCCTCTTTGTAAGTTCTTGGCTCAACCTGCGATATAAAACAACTTAATGAGAATTCAGTTTGCAAAGGAGCAACTTTTGTATAAAAACATGTAAGCCCTCTATCAATCTGTCTACGAGTGCGAACTCCTGTCTGCAAGTCTCCTATGATCAACTCCTCTGGATGATATGAAAAAGTTCGCGGCATCACTTCGCTTGGAACATCTACATTTCCCTCCAGATTAGTAACATTCTGCTCTGCATCTTGTTCACCAACTTGGTTTGTTTGACTCGAAATCTGAATTTGCTCCCCCTCAGAATATGAATCACCATGATCAAAGACTGGCATGATTTCAGCTTCTAGATTATCATTCTGAACCGACTGATTATCCTGAGCAACTTCATTCTGTTGGACATCATCATGTTCACCAGCATTACTCGGACCTGCTTCATTATCATTTAATTTTCCCGTGGTCTTCTAGAATACTCAGCTGGAAACCGTTGCTGTGACTCGTACTCACGCAAAATATCCAACTCATCAAAGAAATCCTCTTCTTCCTCTGATTCTTCTCTCATGTCAAACGAATCCCACAGTTTGTCATAATGATAACGCCATGAATCTCCAGGATTCTGTGGCGGCATAGTATAACCTTGACATTCAACATTATATGCCTCAATAATCGTCTTCAAACTTGGAATGAATACTCGTTTCAACGGACTTGCATAACCCACAAATATTCCTTCTAAACCTTTTTCACTGAATTTACCTTGAAAATCTAGAACTGTACAGGGAGACCCAAACGGTTCAAGATACTTCAGATTTGGTTTGCGGTTATTGATTAGCTCAAAACATGTTTTGTTGAACTTCTTGACAGTAAGAACCCTGTTGAGCGTATAGCATGCGGCGGAAACAGCTTCAGCCCAAAAATTTATCGGTAACTTTGAATCTGTGAGCATAGTTCTAGCCGTCTCGATTAGTGTTCGGTTTTTGCGTTCTGCTACTCCATTCTGCTGCGGGGTGTACGGAGCACTAAACTCATGCAATATACCTCTTTCATCACAAAATTCTTCCATCTTACTGTTTTTGAATTCAGTACCATTATCACTTCGAATTCTTTTGATACGTCTTTGGTACAAATTCTCAATCTTTCTGAACAACGCCATCAAACTGTCAAATGTTTCATCTTTCGTTTTTAAGAAAGAAACCCACGAAAATCTGGAATAATCATCAGTAACAACCAAACAGTATTTGTCTCCTGTAATACTTTTGACATTCACAGGACCAAACAAATCCATGTGAAGTCTTTCCAGAGGACACAAAACTGAATTGACTTGTTTTGTAGGGTGTGACTTTTTCTTCTGCTTGCCTTTGACACAGCTAATGCACTCCCCTTCCAGATGAAAACCTTTGACATGAACTCCCATAACCAAATCGTTGTGCACCAAGTGATTCATTTTCCTTAGGTGAATATGCCCCATCTTGCGGTGCCACAACTTTGATTCTTTCTCAGTTGCTTTAGATACAAAACAATGTGCTTGACCAGTACTTGTAGTTGCTACACTCATATCTAACACATATAAATCATTCACTCTAGGTGCCCGCATGATAATCCATTCTTCAGGGATAACAAATCCTGGTTTCAAGATCAAACATTCTTTGTCTGTGAAGTGAGTAGTATACATATTGTCACAAATCTGCGAGATACTAAGCAGATTGTTCTCCAGCTCAGTGATGTAGTTAACTCTTTCAAACGTCAAAATCCCATTGGATAACGTTCCTTCACCAATAATTCTACCACCTTCATGACCAGCAAATCCCACATAACCACCATTGATATTTCTCACATCATATAACAATGCAGTCTTCCCTGTCATATGTCGAGATGCTCCACTATCCATGATCCATCTGGATACAAGTTGTGGAAGATCCTGCACAAAACAAACTTTGAGTTAACCAACTTCAATAAAGATGCCGATTCATGCTTCGCGATCAAGGAAGCTCCGGCAATTCAAACTGCTTATTCGAACATGGTATCCACCCAGGCCTCATCAGCCTTAGGTGTAACCTTGACTCTCGCAATTTGAATTTTGAAATTTTCAGCCTTCAAAGGTGGAAAATTCGCATCATAATCAACTGAAATTGATTCTTCAGCCTTTTTTACTTCAGAAGTTGAAAATTTCATCTCTGTTTTTGGTTTCCAAACTTGTTGAGATAATGCAACCCGCTTGTAAAATTTATCATTTTTAGTTACCACTTTCTTTACGGTTTCATTTTTCACTTTGATGTTATCATTTTTCACATTCTTTTTCTCAACAACGATTTGTGCTTTACCCTTTTCGTCAACTTTCTTCTTTTGAATCTTCACAGTTTCAGTCTTAGGCTTCACATTAGTACATTTTCGTGCAATGTGACCAACTTGATTACATCTGAAACATGTTCGAGTATCAACAACTCGACTTGTGCCTTTAGACTGATACTGTGAAGCTCTTTTCTCAAAGAACTCTTCATTTGATTTTGAAAAGATTTCATTTTCCTCATCAGAAAGTGAATTTGAACCGTTCACAAACACCTTCTTTTCAACAAACCTTTTGTTTTGAAAACTCTTTTTCTGATAACTCTTACCATCCCGATAACCATCCGACCAATTGTTTCGATTGTTATAAACACGTGGTGGCACAACAGATTTCTTGTAGGAAGATTTATCTTTCTCAAAACTCATTTTTCTCTTTGTTAGTTTCAAACTGTTCACTTCTGACAACTCAACTTCGACCAACTTAAAAACATTTGTCAATTTGTTCACATTTACATTCTCAATTGGAAACTCAGAATCCGAATACAACTTATCAGATCCAACCATCTTGTACATTACAAGACCCAGTTCATCACTTAAGTTGTGTTTGGATTTTGGTTTCTGAATGTACTTATCCAAGAAACACCCGTCTTCCTCAGTAGTGTCACCATCTGTTTTTAGCACATTTTCAACAACACCTTTTACAATATCATTTTGGACACTATCGTCATTGGAAGATATGAACGTGACATCAATGTTCTCCGGAAGTTTAACTTCACTTTCTTCCTCAATTTCAACCAACCCAGATTGCTTTTTCGTGTAATTATCAAGAACAGGTGGTGGAACTTGATGAAAACCCACCCCAGTTCCATCAAAGTACACATCTTCGCCTGCTTTGTCTTTCCCGATGGGTTTGGGAATAATGTGTTGCAAAACAAAGCTTGCGGAGTTGTAACTCTTAAGCTTCAACTGGATTCGCTCATTTTCAATTTCAGCCTCTTGAACTTTAAGTTTCAGTTTAGCGGTTTCATCCAGTTGTTGGTTGATTGATTCTTCTTTTACTCTAAGCACTGCTTTTAGTTGAATGTTTTCTTTATAAGTTTTACCATTTCGATCATCATTATCTTTCATTGTGGTTTTAAGCTTCTCAAATTTTTCAGTGATTTGACGGTTTTCAAGAACTAACTTTTCATTTTCTTTTCTAATCCTCTCATGATCAGTTTTATCATTTTCAATTTTGTTAGTTAATTGTTTTATCCGTTCAGTTGAAGCTTTAACCATCTTGTCACGATCAAGAATTTGATTCTCAACGTTTCTGACTTTTGCTGTCAGATCATCAACCTTCTTACCGTTGAGATACGTGACTGTGTTACAAAATTTGCATTCTTTGATGCAATTTTTGCAATCAACATCCCCATCAACTTTCTTACCTGACACATTCATTGACAAATTTGAACTGACCTGGCTTTTTGACTCAAACTTGGAGTTAGAGTCTACCTCAAGTGCTTTAGCAGCTAGCACTTTGTCAGCCATTTTTCCAAAATTTTCAGCATTCAACTCCTGCGTCGTATCAATGATCCCGGTATCAACCTTCTTTGACTTCTCTTTCTCTTTCTCTTATCTTTCCTTCTTCTCTTTCTCTTCTTTTTCTTTCTCATCTCCAGTTCCCCACCATTTATTCTGCCAATAATCATCATCATCTTTTAACTCTTTGATTATGGCCTCTAAATCAAGAGTGTTGTGATCAATAACAATGTTTCCATATGGATCAAGATAACACTCCCTGTCTGGATCCTATCTATTTGCTCTCTTTGCTTCCGAAAAGATACCAGATATTCTGATCATTCTGTTTGTGGCCAACAACCTTCTGTAGTTATACTTCTGTTCTTCAGTTCTGTTGTCTTTCCACGGAACAGGTTCATTCTTTGCCATGAAAGAGTAACCAACCGCATCTTCCTCCGGTAGCAGCTCGCTCCAGTCGAAACCTTCATCATCGTGAATCACTACAAGAGCTCTAGATTTCTCTTTGTTGTCTTCAACCTGCTTCAATCTAGGCGGCTCAGATTTATTCTGGTGATAAATTGCCTTCTTGTAGTAATCATCTCTGAATGGATTCTCCGACTCATCAGCATATGTGTTTCTGCATTCTCTCTTGAAGTGACCTTTTTGCTTACACTTGAAGCATGTCACTTTGGATTTATCGAACCCCAGCTTGGTAGATGGACCACCAATTGTCTTCCTGCCAGTAATTTCCATGAAACGTTGTGCTCTTCGAACAGCACTGGCCATAGCCCAACGAATATCGATCAGCTCCATTTCCTCAGGATCAATCTGATCATAATCTTCTTTCGTCAGATTGGTGTTGCCTATCTTCCCAGCTACTAACCCTTCATACGATTCCAACACCGATGCTAAGAAGATCATTTGCTGTTTGGCCGACTCCTCATCAAAATTCTGAGCATTCTTTAAATCTATTGCGATGTTGCATTGAAAACGATTCTTTGCATCAAAATGACTTGCAGATGATGAAGATCCTGTGACAACTGGCAAATAACTGGTAATTCCGTACAATCTAATCACTAGTTATATTTCTTAATCTCATGCATTTAGCGTAATTTAATTACGTAACAGTGTCGTTAATTTAATAACAAGGTTAGGACAAGAAAACAAAGCTAAAACATATGATAGTTTTCGTCGTTTGGCGAAACCAAGCAAACAATGTCCTAAAAGTGTTGGTAGAAAGTGCTGCGTGCACTATTCACGATTACACTATTCCATGCCAGCAAACCGTGAAACTAGACCAAAACACTGAAAAACGACACTCGGATGACATAACTGAGTCCATTTATATGAGGAAACATTATTGTGAAAACATGATTTACCAAGAAACAAGACTTTCCGGTATAACACCCTAATTGTCAAAATGTCCGTTTCGGCTTAAAATATAGTATTTTTAACTCGTCCGAACCTATAACAAAGCATTTCCGGGACTTCGGAATAATGTCAATTGATGAAAAACATACTAAAACAATAAGATGATATAAACGGAATGTTCATAATCACAAGTTTCCGGTATTACATCGCTATGCGCTAAAATAGTTCGTTAGCGACCCGAAAAGCTAGTAAGCGGTATTTTCGCCACAAAACAACCAAACGAAGAAACTAGTGAACTAGTTAAGCCTATTTTGGGACTCGAAATCACTTCATGCATCTTTTGGGTGCGGAATAACAACTTGCGGCAAACCTTCGTCGGTGCAAAATAAAAGTGTTGTTAACTAGCCAATGCCTAAACGAAAAGCATTTAAGGTATCAAAATACAACTTACACTAGTCTAGCGAACTAGTTAACCATATTTTGGCGTCATAAGCACCCTAAATAAACGCCATAGCATCGATGGTAAATTAAAACCATAAACCCCGATATTATATTATACCTTCCATATATCACCCGGTATCGAACCGACGAGTGAACTAGTGGCATTCTTGCCATCCAAAATCAATACCCACTAAACTAATAGAATGGTTAGGATTTATTTAAAATCCTAAACTACCACTAAACCCTAATTACCCTAATTACACTAATGACTAAAATATCTAGCCAAATTAATAAATATTTTCACATGTCTATTAAGTTAAAAAAAATGAAAACCATGCCATACCACCCCAAAAATTCGTTCAACATAGGGGCCCACAAGCCCCTTACTTATTTGCAAAATTATGGTGATAAGCATGGCATGAAAGATTTCTACTGAATATGTAAAGATCTTGTATATTTTTATACATCACCACCTTACTTCCCACATTATAATCTACCAAAAACTCAACACCATATCACCATTTTTGCTCTCTTGAAATCTCGGCTAGCATCATCCTCATATATCTATCCATTTCCAATTTATAAACAACCTATTTCAAGTGCCTAAAGCTCATTCCAAGATGATGCAAGGATGACACAAGTATGGATGAAAACTAGGAGGTGCTTGGAAGCTTTATTTTCTTCTAAAGATCACTAAAACTCTTGCAAAGTTGTAAGATCCTCTTTAAGTATTTTTAAGCATGCTAAATTATGTAGATTATTAGAGTACAAGTTAATCATCTTGGATTCCAATAAAAAAAAACAAAGCTTAAAAACACTAATCTCAACATAAAAAGTCTATAATAATCATATATTATGTGTTGATTATGTTGCTTTGTGCTAGTTGATGATCATGCTTATGATTATTATGATAAAGTAGGATGATTAAAATTACAATCTTGTATAATCTAGACTAGAAATTATGATCTAGATCTAAACAAGATCATTATCCTTATGATCCATGGATTTGAAATGAACTTGAAGATCACTAGTGGTAAATGAGACGTTTTTTTTAAAGCTAAAACCATGATTTACACTAAGATAATCTTAAAAGTAATTTAAACTAGTGTGTTTAGACAAAATAACTAGATTACAAAGTATGATATAATGATGGTTTAAAAAGGATCTAGTTAAAGTATATAAAAGTGCCATTATTTTTAAGAATAATGGTACACAAGTCCATGGAAAATAATGATAATTATGTAGGAATGCATGCAAAGTGATATGTGGAAACTTGGTTGAGGTTAATGATGATTAATGGGTTAAACATACTTTAAACGCGTTTTGAAAACGTGGGAAACATCATAGTTTAGGGGAAACTATGACGAAATTTTCTAAAAAAAATCTAATCGCGATTAAAGGGTGATTAACAAGGTTAAACGCGATTAGTGGTCATAAACGTCATTATGGAAACTTTGATGGGAATATTTAATAGTTAAATATTCAAAGAAGTTCTTATGAACTTAAACACATATTTTTACAAGAATAAAGTGAGTAAAAATATAACAAAGTATAAATATAATTTTTGGTAAAAATTATATCTATTCGGAAACTTGCTAAGTGTTTGCAATGTGTGCTATATATGTGTATGTATTAGATACCTATAGGGTGATCAAAATAAATACACATACATGTTCCTACATGGTCCAAGAAATGCTAGTAAAATCGGACAATTAAATAAAATGGCCGAAATGGAAATACATAACACTTGATGACGACAATTTGGGCATATCGACATCGTAAACAAGTTACTACAATGTCGAGTCTAAAAATAACATATTTTTAGACACTAAAGCGAGCGCATAACTAAGTGGTCAAAAATAAGGATCCGGAAAGTCGAAAACTATAAAAATTACCAAGTATTTTTCATGTGAAAAACGAACTTATTAAGTTACATGCTTGGTGAATTTTTTGTAAAAATTGCTAGAGTATATTTAATGGACTCACTAGAATTAGACTAGGGCTAGGCCCAATAACTAGAAAACTAGGGCTAGGCCCAATAACAAGAAAACTAGGGCTAGGCCCAATAACAAGAAAACTAGGGCTAGGCCCAATAATAATGATGACAAGCGAAAACATAATAAAGAATTCAAGATGAACAACTTGTACGAGGTCCGAAAGACCTAGTGTCTAATAAAGTTAGTACACATGTAGGTTAATTACATATACGGACGCTCGCTACGGTATTACGTACAAGGAACGCAAATTTGTGAGTTCATGTCCCTCCTTTCACTGTTTTAAATGTTTTGTTTTCAAAAACCTCGAGGGGAAGTACATGTTAAACTATTGGTATGTTAATTACGGAGTAGGAAACAGGGTCAATGTGCATAAGTAGGGAATACACACTAATAACCATTAATCACGTAGTGACCAAGGTGCAAAAGGTGTAGATCTATTGGGCTTGAGGCACGCCCCACTCCTAGTTGTTAACCGTGGAGTGCTTTTGTTGATCCCAATGCGAACTAAGTGTCTACGGGTTGGTTATTCTGCTTATGGCGCATTATGTCAGGGGGCTAGCTACCCACTGATAGATCTTAAATAGACTCCATGATTTTAAATCAGAACATACCATGATTACAAAATAACAAGTACTAGATTTCATATGATATCAAATACTGCATGAACTCGCTCAACTTTTTGTTGACTTTTTAAAACTACATGTATTTCAGGAAACAGGTCTTGAGCCGGTGATTCACTATGGGATTCGGTAAAATAAATGACAACGATGGCCACTTTTGGGAGGGTTTGTCTTTTATATCCCAACTTCGTATGGGTACATAGGGGACAAAACCTCACTATGTGTTGTGTCAAAAACTATCTTTTGTTATGTGTAAAATAACTTAGAACTATGCTATGTCAAACGTTGTTGAACTTGGAAACTATGTTAAAAACTTGTAATCTTTTGTCGAAAACTAGACATCTATGGTATCGTTGTTGGTTCATGTTGTTAATACATTTGGATGAAATGATTACCTTTCTTACGTCACACACAATACGCTTCCGCTACTAGCAGGGTGTGACAGATTGGTATCAGAGCTCCGATTGTAGTGAACCGGGGAAAAACTTTTATTAAAGTTTGGTCTACAATCACCGAAGTGCTCTCACATGAAACAAAGTCGATAACATTACAAAAGTGATTTCAAAAGTATGACAAAAATGACAAAAGGTTTTCATTGTGTCACTATAGCATGAGGATCTATCACGCGGGCTCAACCACTAGTAACGTATACGGATCAATACATGATAGTCAATAAGGAATAGACTTGAAAACATTAAGGATTACATGTGAAACACGAGAACAAAAATAACATGAGATTTAGTGATTATATATATAATGTATTTATATATGTGTTGTACGGAATATTTTGCCATGAACGAAAATAACTTCGACTACGAATCCTATTATTACACTTGACTCACGTGATGAGAATGACGACCTCGCGTCTATTACGAAGCTTATGGCAGGCGTGGTCCCTGAAAGAGACCCTAAAGCATTGATCCCGTGGAAGATGGTTGCTTCCCTCGAGTAGTATATGTCTAGCTTTGGTTGTGACGACGAGACGGAGGTGGCGGCCTTGGACAGCAACCCTACTAGTGGGACGAGGTCCCTGAGGCTCATACTAATCGTGATTGATGACACTCTCGTCCAGACAAGGAAGTTGAAGTACTCATCTTAAAGGTGCCCCTCCAGTTATTATTGTTACAGATTATATTTATTCCTATTTCGGCTAACATTGTGCCCTTTCACGAATAATGACAATGGGCGTTAGCATGTGGACCATCACGAAGGTCCCTTCTGTGTTGAAAGTTTATAGACAATAGTGTCCTCTCTTTGACTGATCGACTGCACGAACGAGAGAATGCTAGGGTGACCATACAAGACAATTTATTATTATGGGGGCCCACGTAATAACAACTTGTAGTGTATGGGAATCCTGGTGAGCTCTGCGGGTCAAGCTAATGATCACTAGCCATAAGAAATTCCTAAGTTGTTCAAGTTTCTATCTAGTGGATCACTAACCGGAATGGTTACTACAACACTCTACGATATAGGAAGACTACACGTATTGTTTGCACTTAACATTCGATCTATAACACGAGTCGTTTGAAACTAGTCATCGAAAGCAAACAAAACTTGTTAGCCGCTCATGGAGGATTTTCCTCAACATTATTAGATTTCTTGTACATGGGTTGGTTCTTTGGTGTCTATGACACCTTACCTTATCTTAGTCATTGGAAATGATTACATTCAACTCTGTCGTTTGACATTTGTCTTATTCTAAGGGATGATATGGCATGAGCCATGCTACAACCCCTTCCTTGCATTATTCGACATCCATGGAAATTATAACAATCTTGTCGGAGCTCTTGGAGCTCAAGGGATATCAATGTATTCGTCACACGGGTTAGTGCGGCGAAGGATTGTCCTACTTTGGACTATCGAGATCCATGAAGTATGGAATACACGTTGTAAATTGGAGACGACCGTTTGGTTTCTCCTCCTCAATGAATTACCTCTTTTCCCACTAAGGCATATGGTCAGTACATGCAGGGGTACTACACATTTTGGGTTACGTTAATTCATGTTATCATTGTTCGAACATGCATGAACAATGCGGTCTTGAGGTTTCCATGACCAATTATATTCTTAATTCTTAGGCGCATAGTAGGCTAAATCTGTTCAAATACAAGTCTATATCCTTTGATACTATGTATCAAAAATAACATGGCGCCGAAAAGAAAATCTACGCCCTGAGGGGCCAGTTAATTAGCACTCTACTATTAAAGTTGAACTCAAGTTTATATGGAACAACATGAGGTTGTCGAGTCGACACTAGTGATGGTACTGATGGTACTGGTAGTTCAAGTGGTTCAAATCCCGATGGGACGAGAACGAGTGGCAATGCCACACTTGGAGATGCAATCACACCAGATTTTAATCCTAAGGCTTTTCTGAATTATAACTCACGAGACCACATTAATACGGGAAGTGCGGTAAGTTCCGTCCGCTAAATAAAGGCAAGGAACTCAGTTAACTGTGCTAGTAAACATACTCCTAAGTAAATGATTTGGTAAACAAATAGTCTTCTTTTGAAGGAGACATTAACTTGGTGGGATCTCCAAGTGCAAACTATAGGAAGTAATACAGCAAAGAGGTTGTCGGGGGAAGAACTCGAGGATCTTACGCAAGAAGAGTATTGCTCGCCAGCGGAAGAATCCCAAGGTTGGGAACCGAACTCTAGAACTCGATCAGGATTAGAACCAATGTCGTTGGTTACCCCCGACGTGTCTATGATCCCTCAAGGATTGTTGCATATTGGATAGCACCTGAGTCTAAACACACTGAGCGTTACTTTTAGGGTTTAGCCATGAGATACAAAGCGGACATCAAGAAGTACGCTAATAACTGGTCAAAATTCTGAATGAGATAAGTGAAACTTTCACCATGAGGGCACTTGCAAAAGTGCCAAGAGTAGTAGTGTGGTGAGACTGGGCACAAGACGGAAACGAACGAGTTAGATGTACTCAAGAAAGAACAAGGAGATTTTAACTGTGGCAAAGAGATCACTACAATCATGGATGTCTAAGGACGAATCAAGCAAGTGAATAAGCGTGTGTATGGGTACAACTATGAATACTCCACAAAATCCCAATGTTGCCATGGGTGCGTTCTACTCTACAACCAGCATGTATCAATTCATTGGATACCAGCGTCAACTTAACTTAGTGTCTCTAGATATTAAGCCTATACATGAATTAGAGTCATGTAGGTTAGACATGCCTTACCTTATCAAGTTAACTAATGGGGAGTCAGCGGAGTCATGTGAAGTCATTATGGGTCATCGATACGTTTCCTACCAACTGACCCGTTGCATCCATTTGGACTGATACCGGTGTCGGTATTAGTTTCACCCCCTAGAATTCAAATTATGCTGGTCTAGAGTCAAGTAAGCGAGACGTCCTTCCTCCATCTCATATGATTTGGCCAATGATAAATTAGTTGAGCCAGGAGGAGATATTAAAGGATGCACACTCGAACTTGGAGCACGGAAATTCAGTATCTACTTCTCACTCATTCAAATGGGTTGTTACGACTAAACCCCTGGCATAGACTGGTTGGCCGACAACCTAGCAGAAATAGTTGCTTCGAGAAAACTATCCTCTTTCCCCCCCCCCATGTTTGACGAGAGAACATCTTTTGGTGCACAGAGAGAAACACGGTACACGGTTGCTGATCAACAACTGTATGAAGGCTCGGAGGAGTCGGAGAGCAGGATGCATCGCCTCTCTTGCCCATGTGGTCGACAAGAAGACCGAGTAGGTGGAGGACATCCCTGTGGTAAGGGAATACCCTGAAGTCTTTCCAGAAGACTTGCCGGGACTACCTCCGCAGCGACAAGTCGAATTTAGTATCGATCTTGTGCCAGGAGCTACACCGGTGGAGAAAGCTTCATATAGACTCGCACCCTTGGAATTACATGAATTATTTACTCAGCTTCAGGAATTGTTTGACAAAGGATTCAATAGACCGAGTTTCTCACCTTGGGGAGCTCCGGTGCTATTTGTCAAGAAGAAAGACGGAACCTTTCGGATGTGTATAGATTACCGAGAACTGAACAAGTTAACCATAAAGAACCGGTATCCTGTACCGAGGATTGATGACTTATTCGATCAGTTACAAGATTCCAACTTTTATTCCAAGATCGATCTAAGACCCGGATACCATCAGCTGAGGGTTCAGGAGGAAAGCATTCCTAAGACAGCGTTTAGGACTCGCTATGGGCATTATGAGTTCCTTATTATGCCTTTCGGCTTAACGAACGCTCCCGCCGTATTCATGGACTTGATGAATCGGGTATGTAAACCATACCTGGACAAGTTCGTGATCGTATTCATTGATGACATCTTAATATACTCACGAACTGAGGCAGAACACAAACAACACTTGAGAACTATTCTGGAGTTGCTTAAGAAAGAACAATTGTACGCCAAGTTCTCAAAATGCGAATTTTGGATTCGTGAAGTACAATTTCTCGATCATGTGGTGAACAAGAACGGAATACATGTTGATCCAACTAAGATAGAGGCCATAAAGAGCTGGAACACTCCAAGGACCCCAACGGAAGTAAGACAATTTTTGGGTTTAACGGGGTACTATCGAAGATTCATAGAGAATTTTTCTAAATTTCCTCAACCGCTAACCTCGCTCACTCATAAAGATAGAAAGTTCGATTGGGGAGAAAAACAAGAAATGGCATTTTAGTTACTTAAAGATAAACTATGTCAAGCGCCAATCTTATCACTCCCTAACGGCACCGATGACTTCGTGGTGTACTGTGATGCATCGCGTCAAGGCTTGGGTTGCGTGTTAATGCAACGTGAAAAAGTCATCGCGTACGCGTCGCGACAGTTAAAAGTTCATGAAAAGAACTATACCACTCATGACCTGGAATTAGGCGCAGTGGTATTTGCTTTAAGGATTTGGCGCCATTATCTTTATGGTACTAAGCGTACCATATTCACAGACCATAAAAGTCTTCAACATTAAACATGCGCCAACGGCGATGGGTAAAATTGTTGAATGAATACGACTGTGAAATCAAGTACCATCCGGGCAAAGCAAATGTTGTGGCGGATGCTTTGAGCCGGAAAGAGCGGGTCAAAACTTTACGAGTACGAGCTTTAGAGTTAACCATTAAGACGAACTTCACTACTCGTGTGCACGATGCACAACTAGAAGCTCTAAAGCCGGAAAACTTTCAAGCAGAATCCTTGCGAGGATTAGAGAAACAATTGGAAGAGAACAAAGATGGCACATGGTATTTCATGGGAAGAATCTAGATTCCTTACTTTGGCGGATTGTGAGACTTAGTGCTGGATGAGGCACACAAGTCGAAATATTCAATACATCCAGGATCTGATAAGATGTATCAGGATGTAAGGGAATATTACTAATGGCCTAATCTCAAAGGAGATATTGCGACCTACGTTTGGGAAATGCCTAATTTGTGCAAAGGTCAAGGCCGAGTATCAAAAGCCATCTGGACTATTACAACAACCCGAGATTCCCGTTTGGAAGTGGGAACAGAGATCAATGGATTTCATTACAGAACTCCCACGGACCTCTTGAGGTCATGACATGATTTGGGTTATCGTTGATCGATTAACCAAGTCAGCTCACTTCTTGCCAATTCGCGAAAAAGACAGTACCGCGAAGTTAGCTGAAATCTACCTCAAAGAGATAATAATACGTCATGGAGTGCCTATTTCAATAATCTCGGATCGTGATGGTCACTTTGTATCAAGAATATGGCTATCATTTCAAGAATTGCTTGGATCTTGTCTGGATCTGAGCACAACATTTCATCCGCAAACCGATGGACAAAGCGAACGAACCATCCAAACGTTGGAAGACATGCTTCGCGCCTGTGTGATGGATTTGGGCGGAAACTGGGATACTCATTTACCTCTGGTAGAGTTTTCCTATAATAACAGCTATCACACAAGCATTAAAGCCGCCCCATTCGAAGCACTATACGGACGGAAGTGCCGATCACCGCTGTGTTGGGCGGAAGTCAGAGACAAACAACTCGTTGGCCCTGAACTAGTCCAAGAGACTACTGACAAGATAGCAAAAATACGAGACCGTATCAAAGCGGCTCGTGACAGACAAAAGAGCTACGCGGACAGAAAACGTAAACCAGTATCCTTCGAGGTCGGAGACAAAGTCTTCCTGAAAATCTCACTTTGGAAAGGCGTAGCTAGATTCGGGAAACGCGGAAAACTAAACTCGAGATACATTGGGCCGTTTGAGATTCTAGAAAAGATCAGTACCGTCGCGTACAGGTTGAAGTTGCCAGAAGAACTCAGTAACGTACATGACACATTTCATGTGTCGAACCTCAGGAGAAGTCCGACAGTCCATACAGTTATCATTCCAGCGGATGAGATTCATGTAGACGAGACGCTTCAGTTTACCGAAGAACCCGTTGAGGTTATGGATCGGAAGGTCCACAATACAAGGAGAAGTACTATCGAACTAATCAAGGTCCGCTGGAATTCACGTCACGGACCCGAGTACACATGGGAACGTGAAGATCAGATTAAGGAAAAATATCCCCACCTGTTTAAGAAGACTCCTGCAAAGGATGGCTCAACTTGAATTTCGGGACAAAATTCTTTTTAACAGGGGGAGAATGTGACAACTGGCAAATAACTGGTAATTCCGTACAATCTAATCACTAGTTATATTTCTTAATCTCATGCATTTAGCGTAATTTAATTACGTAACAGTGTCGTTAATTTAATAACAAGGTTAGGACAAGAAAACAAAGCTAAAACATATGATAGTTTTCGTCGTTTGGCGAAACCAAGCAAACAATGTCCTAAAAGTGTTGGTAGAAAGTGCTGCGTGCACTATTCACGGTTACACTATTCCATGCCAGCAAACCGTGAAACTAGACCAAAACACTGAAAAACGACACTCGGATGACATAACTGAGTCCATTTATATGAGGAAACATTATTGTGAAAACATGATTTACCAAGAAACAAGACTTTCCGGTATAACACCCTAATTGTCAAAATGTCCGTTTCGGCTTAAAATATAGTATTTTTAACTCGTCCGAACCTATAACAAAGCATTTCCGGGACTTCGGAATAATGTCAATTGATGAAAAACATACTAAAACAATAAGATGATATAAACGGAATGTTCATAATCACAAGTTTCCGGTATTACATCGCTATGCGCTAAAATAGTTCGTTAGCGACCCGAAAAGCTAGTAAGCGGTATTTTCGCCACAAAACAACCAAACGAAGAAACTAGTGAACTAGTTAAGCCTATTTTGGGACTCGAAATCACTTCATGCATCTTTTGGGTGCGGAATAACAACTTGCGGCAAACCTTCGTCGGTGCAAAATAAAAGTGTTGTTAACTAGCCAATGCCTAAACGAAAAGCATTTAAGGTATCAAAATACAACTTACACTAGTCTAGCGAACTAGTTAACCATATTTTGGCGTCATAAGCACCCTAAATAAACGCCATAGCATCGATGGTAAATTAAAACCATAAACCCCGATATTATATTATACCTTCCATATATCACCCGGTATCGAACCGACGAGTGAACTAGTGGCATTCTTGCCATCCAAAATCAATACCCACTAAACTAATAGAATGGTTAGGATTTATTTAAAATCCTAAACTACCACTAAACCCTAATTACCCTAATTACACTAATGACTAAAATATCTAGCCAAATTAATAAATATTTTCACATGTCTATTAAGTTAAAAAAAAATGAAAACCATGCCATACCACCCCAAAAATTCGTTCAACATAGGGGCCCACAAGCCCCTTACTTATTTGCAAAATTATGGTGATAAGTATGGCATGAAAGATTTCTACTGAATATGTAAAGATCTTGTATATTTTTATACATCACCACCTTACTTCCCACATTATAATCTACCAAAAACTCAACACCATATCACCATTTTTGCTCTCTTGAAATCTCGGCTAGCATCATCCTCATATATCTATCCATTTCCAATTTATAAACAACCTATTTCAAGTGCCTAAAGCTCATTCCAAGATGATGCAAGGATGACACAAGTATGGATGAAAACTAGGAGGTGCTTGGAAGCTTTATTTTCTTCTAAAGATCACTAAAACTCTTGCAAAGTTGTAAGATCCTCTTTAAGTATTTTTAAGCATGCTAAATTATGTAGATTATTAGAGTACAAGTTAATCATCTTGGATTCCAATAAAAAAAAACAAAGCTTAAAAACACTAATCTCAACATAAAAAGTCTATAATAATCATATATTATGTGTTGATTATGTTGCTTTGTGCTAGTTGATGATCATGCTTATGATTATTATGATAAAGTAGGATGATTAAAATTACAATCTTGTATAATCTAGACTAGAAATTATGATCTAGATCTAAACAAGATCATTATCCTTATGATCCATGGATTTGAAATGAACTTGAAGATCACTAGTGGTAAATGAGACGTTTTTTTTAAAGCTAAAACCATGATTTACACTAAGATAATCTTAAAAGTAATTTAAACTAGTGTGTTTAGACAAAATAACTAGATTACAAAGTATGATATAATGATGGTTTAAAAAGGATCTAGTTAAAGTATATAAAAGTGCCATTATTTTTAAGAATAATGGTACACAAGTCCATGGAAAATAATGATAATTATGTAGGAATGCATGCAAAGTGATATGTGGAAACTTGGTTGAGGTTAATGATGATTAATGGGTTAAACATACTTTAAACGCGTTTTGAAAACGTGGGAAACATCATAGTTTAGGGGAAACTATGACGAAATTTTCTAAAAAAAATCTAATCGTGATTAAAGGGTGATTAACAAGGTTAAACGCGATTAGTGGTCATAAACGTCATTATGGAAACTTTGATGGGAATATTTAATAGTTAAATATTCAAAGAAGTTCTTATGAACTTAAACACATATTTTTACAAGAATAAAGTGAGTAAAAATATAACAAAGTATAAATATAATTTTTGGTAAAAATTATATCTATTCGGAAACTTGCTAAGTGTTTGCAATGTGTGCTATATATGTGTATGTATTAGATACCTATAGGGTGATCAAAATAAATACACATACATGTTCCTACATGGTCCAAGAAATGCTAGTAAAATCGGACAATTAAATAAAATGGCCGAAATGGAAATACATAACACTTGATGACGACAATTTGGGCATATCGACATCGTAAACAAGTTACTACAATGTCGAGTCTAAAAATAACATATTTTTAGACACTAAAGCGAGCGCATAACTAAGTGGTCAAAAATAAGGATCCGGAAAGTCGAAAACTATAAAAATTACCAAGTATTTTTCATGTGAAAAATGAACTTATTAAGTTACATGCTTGGTGAATTTTTTGTAAAAATTGCTAGAGTATATTTAATGGACTCACTAGAATTAGACTAGGGCTAGGCCCAATAACTAGAAAACTAGGGCTAGGCCCAATAACAAGAAAACTAGGGCTAGGCCCAATAACAAGAAAACTAGGGCTAGGCCCAATAACAAGAAAACTAGGGCTAGGCCCAATAATAATGATGATAAGCGAAAACATAATAAAGAATTCAAGATGAACAACTTGTACGAGGTCCGAAAGACCTAGTGTCTAATAAAGTTAGTACACATGTAGGTTAATTACATATACGGACGCTCGCTACGGTATTACGTACAAGGAACGCAAATTTGTGAGTTCATGTCCCTCCTTTCACTGTTTTAAATGTTTTGTTTTCAAAAACCTCGAGGGGAAATACATGTTAAACTATTGGTATGTTAATTACGGAGTAGGAAACAGGGTCAGTGTGCATAAGTAGGGAATACACACTAATAACCATTAATCACGTAGTGACCAAGGTGCAAAAGGTGTAGATCTATTGGGCTTGAGGCACGCCCCACTCCTAGTTGTTAACCGTGGAGTGCTTTTGTTGATCCCAATGCGAACTAAGTGTCTACGGGTTGGTTATTCTGCTTATGGCGCATTATGTCAGGGGGCTAGCTACCCACTGATAGATCTTAAATAGACTCCATGATTTTAAATCAGAACATACCATGATTACAAAATAACAAGTACTAGATTTCATATGATATCAAATACTGCATGAACTCGCTCAACTTTTTGTTGACTTTTTAAAACTACATGTATTTCAGGAAACAGGTCTTGAGCCGGTGATTCACTATGGGATTCGGGAAAACAAATGACAACGATGGCCACTTTTGGGAGGGTTTGTCTTTTATATCCCAACTTCGTATGGGTACATAGGGGACAAAACCTCACTATGTGTTGTGTCAAAAACTATCTTTTGTTATGTGTAAAATAACTTAGAACTATGCTATGTCAAACGTTGTTGAACTTGGAAACTATGTTAAAAACTTGTAATCTTTTGTCGAAAACTAGACATCTATGGCATCGTTGTTGGTTCATGTTGTTAATACATTTGGATGAAATGATTACCTTTCTTACGTCACACACAATACGCTTCCGCTACTAGCAGGGTGTGACAGATCCACTGTGATAACCACTGTGATTTCCACTGTTCTGACTACTTTGACTTTCTTTGCTTGCTGTGGACACATTTTCAACAGAATACGCAGTCTTTGGAGAAGTTGCTTTTAGCATCATGCTCTTTGGATAATACAAATCCAAATTCTGCTGGTAAGATGAGTGATTGACTTTGTATGTCTTCTTCAACTCCAACTCGTGACTCTCGAGTTTCTCAATCAGCAAATCTAATGTCAACTTTTCTGGTGCTTTGATGGTATTCTTCAGCATCAGCGCATAATATCTCCAATCCATCTCGTCAGGCAACGAATCGAACAATTTGTCGATAAGATCTTCTTCAGGAATTCTGATATCATGTCTTACTAATTCCAGCTTCAGATGACCAAACCTTTCTATCATTTTACAAACTGACTCATTCTTTAAACACCCAAACAAATCAAACTCTTTCCTAAGTAGTTTCTTTTTGTTTTTCTTGATTTCTTCACTACCTATACATTTCTTTTCTAATTTTGCCCAAAGATCTTTAGCACTAGAGTAATCAATCAAAGAGATTATATCTTCACGCACAGATTGAAACAATAATGCCACACATTTCTGCTCAGCAACAAACGACTCTATTTCATCAGATGTTGATAAAGTTTCACCCTTTTTGCCTCCATGATCGTATCCATTTTTGAGACTCTTCCAGCTCAGAAATGCAAAAGCCCTCAACCAATCTTCGAATTTCTTTGCCCACCGACTATACTCCTCGATAGCCATCAATTTCGGTAGTTTATTGTAAGTTCCGAAAGCACTTTCAACTTCTAAAGCATCTGATAATTTCTTCTTGGCGTTTGATGGGTTCTCATTGTTGTTGCTTGAAGATGTATCGTCTCCCGGATTTCCAGCAAATGCGTACATATCGCTAAACGGGTTCAAGAATATGTCATCCATCTTGAGTGTACCTGCAAAAATCAACAATCACTTAGAAAAATTTTCGAAATCTTGAAAAACAGTGACACAAAAGCGAAATAGCAATGTTGTCAAATAAGTGGAATAGCAATGTGACAGATAAGTGGAATAGCAATGTGATAGATAAGTGGAATCAGGAATGACAGATAAGTGGAATCAGAAATGACAGATAAGTGGAATCAGAAATGACAAATAAGTGGAATCAGAAATGACAAATAAGTGGAATCAGAAATGACAGAAAAGCGAAATCACATATGTCTGTAAAAGAGAAATCAGGTAACTGTCCTTATGAGCGAAATCACTAAGTCCAAATAAGCGAAATCACTAAGTCCAAATAAGCGAAATCACTAAGTCCAAATAAGCGAAATCAGACTTAAAGTGTCCGTAAAAACGAAATCAGGCAGTTATCTCTCGATGTCCGAAAAAGCGGAATCAGGTTTTAACTAGTTTTCACCATGTTTTAGTCCGTATTTCAACCTGAAACTTTCTAGGGTTTGTTATTAGTAGGTTTTACACGTTATACTTGAATTTTAGACAATTTTAACCGTAGGAACCAGTTCAAACAGAAAAAATATGAGAGAAAGTGAGTAGAAGTGAGAGATTTTTGTAGATTCAGCTGAAGTAGTATGAACTCCTCGTCCTGAAGCTCTGATACCACTTGTTGGACCGTGTCGTGACCCTAAACGATCAGTCAAGGACGTTCATCTTCACATACGAAGGCGGAATCAACGTAAATGAAGTTACAACAGCTTTTCCTTTTCAATTCCTGCTTTATTAATGCTTTCTGATACAAATTTGACAGAATTTCGTAACACATGCAATGACCTGATTCCACTCATACGTCCCTAATGAAGTCACATGTATGGGTATTTATAATGTGGCTGATTTCGTTTATATGTCGGTGACACAAAAACGAAATCACCATGTGAAAAATCAGTGGAATCACCAAGTGACTAATAAGTGGAATCACTAAGTGACATAAAAACGGAATCACCTCTAACCTATGTTCACAAAAATGAAATTAACAATATAAAACCCTAATTTAACTCTTAAGACCCTATGTTGACTATCTTGACTTAAGACTTGATGTAGATGTAGTCAACAGACACTCCGTGCACTAACAGATGGTCATGTTGATAATGAGATTTTCCACCATAATCGGCAAAGTAAGGGAGTGATTATATGAGAATGAACTGTGGAAAGGATAAAAGTGATATTACATGATAGTTTGAAATGATTCTCTCATATATTCTACCTTGTAAGCATAAGTGTGTATCAAGCATAAATGATCATAGACCATGAGGTTATGGATCATGATTATTAACATAATGGGTTGAACTTTAAAATTATAATACATTTTCTCGTATCTTACGTTTTGTATTACACACGATCAAGTAACACATACATGATCATAAACCAGAACTTTATGGATCATAACTATTTAATTAATTGGCAAGACTAGTTAGACCACACCATGTCAATGATGATGTGAAACGTATTGAAGAACTAGAAGATTCTTCAAGTTGGTAATTAGCATGCAATATTTGCTCTCAAGGGAAATTCATTATTTACCAACCAAAGTAGGGTGGGAATCCCTAAATATTTTGGAAGTGATTAAAGGCTACGCATATCCCAACATGATACCATTTAGTTTTTTAAATCGATGCATCGTCTAAATGGTTATCAAATCCACAACCTGAAGTTTATGTGATTGTGGCTTAGCTAATGTGATAGCAAGCATATTAATCTAGATTAGTATATTTATTTGCTAATAATGAATTTGATTCCCAAGTTATTAACGATCATTGGATTAAATGTTGAACTTCATATAGCTTATGTTTATACAAGAATTGTTTTGTTGAGACGATCACTAAACATTCACAATTGATTGCAAAGTCAATGATCATAAGAGCAACACTTCATATTTGTATTTGAGTACATGTGATTTTACATGTAAAACATTTATTCACATCAAGCCAATATGTCATCATACTTCCCCTGTTATAGTTGGTTTTGGTTAGGAACCAAATACGTCCCTTTTAAGATTTTGGTTGTGTGGTATAAATTGAAATTGATCCACAACGATGCATAACGATGGGAACTTAAAAGGTGGTTGGGAATATATGATAACGGATAGAGCTTTTCACGTGACATTGATTTACGGCTCAATTAATTGATATCCTTTTCAATGGATTAACATTCCCAACATCAGGGGGAGATAAAAAGAAATTGGAAAAGAAATGAGTTGGTATCATTGATCCTCAAAGCTAAAAGTGTGAACCAGAAGTTTAAAGGATAACTCAATTACAAAGATTAGCGAATCTATTACCAGACGCATTCACTGACCTTAAAAGGTGACTATGTCACATATGCCAACTGCTAATGCTCCAATTAAGATGAATGTCCCAGAAGGATAACCACATGTTTATAATAAGTCTATTGCACGTTTGAATCGTGGAAGACTAGTCGATTCCAATAATAAAATTCCTCAAAAGTTGCAGCAACTAATTAAGACGGTCAAGTTGAGGTTATATTAAAAAAGGTCTCCTGAAGAGACATTAGACATGATGGTTCCAGAAGAACCTCAGGTACCTGAAATTAAAGAGATCTCGTTAATTTTTATCATGTCTAAATATATATATGAATCGAATTAAATCGACGTCGTTATACTTTTGTATATAATGTAGCGCTTAAGATGATTAAACATTGAGGATCAAGATTTGAGATTTGCCTATGAATTTAAACATAGAAATGATTGGCCAAAATGGAAAGACACAAATAAGACAAAGTTTAATTCTCTAATGACATGGAAAGTCTCTGGACCAACAGTCCATACAATTGAAGTTGTAAAATATGTTAGATATAAACAGGTCATTTATGTGAATTATGTGAAAATCAAATTTAGTGATATAAGGAAAAATTGGTGGTAAAAGAATTTTTGCAAAGACCTATGATTGATTATGAGGAGACGTATTCTCCAGTGGTGGATGCATTGACTTTCCAATATTTTATTAGTCTGGTAATATAAAGAGAGAATTGATATGCGTTTTATGAATGTTATGTATCACTAGATACTGAAAGTTTACATGAAAGTCCCGAAGGATTAAATTATACATATTCGGATTTGAATAGGTTATGATTATATTACATGTTGGATATAACTGGAACTCCTGATGAGTTCCTAAAGCAATTGAGTGCTTAAAAGGTTAATTATAACATTCTTAATGATGTAATACTTGTGCACCAATAAACATACATAGAAAACTTGTACCTGGTGATTATGGCATTTCAATGTATAGTGTACAAGCATGATACAATATGGATTTTACAAATGAAGCAAGTGTTCAAGACATCCTTGCATATAATATAGAAATCAATAAGGAGGTTTATGTAACAGAAACCCTAAAAAGTATATGCAAATACGTTGTTCTTCAAAGTGAAAAGAAGTATGTGAATGATGGTAAATGACAGAAGCAATGGTTTCAAAACCTTAGGAATGTATCTTTATATATTTAAAAAGAGATTATGGTCTAAAATAGTTGGGTTGAGTATCGTACAACTCATGATATATTATGATAAAGAGCAATATAAGTTTGATATTATTATCCATCTTTATCAAAAGTCATCTCCTAAAAGTTCACTATAATAGCAATTTACAGTGATGATGTCTAGGCATCATCGAGAGAAACTATCGAGCTTTTAGAGGGGGAATTTTTTATGACCCTAACATAGTCTAGTTATTACACATGGTGAGTATATTTGTGATCATATTTTTATCCATCGATCAAACAATATCCAGAAGATGCTAGGACATTTTAGTATGGACAAAGCTCAACCTTAAAGTATGTTAAAGATTACTCGGTCACTTGTTATAAGAATGACTATTATCATCTCTTACCAAAGTAGAGATTCTCAGTCTATAAGCACCATAGTTATGCATATGTGTATTAATATGTCTTGCTAGATATGGATGATTATAATATCTTTCATTTGAACTTATTGTCATGATATAGCATGTGTTGAGCGAGGAGACATTCGAATGAGTTAAAACAAATATTCCAGATATGAACGATATTTGTTTATATTTTACTAACCCATCAAAACAAGTTTGGTTAGTCATATAGATGCAAGGAATGTAACACAACACAGTCGTAGATCATATGATATAATTTGATAAGAGGCACCTAAAGTCTCATTTGAAGATCATACCACATTGCTCAACATAAAGGATTGTACTTCAAGGGATCAAGCAGCATTTCATTGGCTATGAAAGTTTTGAGCAACTTTCAAGGAAGATCGACACATATCACTTAAAGGCTACATATTAAAATGAGGAGGAGTATCATAAAAGTTGCACTCTTTTTCCCTCACTAAGTTTTGTCCCATTTTGGGTTTTCTTAGTAAGGTTTTTAATGAGGCAACATACATAATCCAGAAGTATCGGGAGAAGAAAATGCGCACTGCACTCTTTTTCGCTTAGCTGAGGTTTTGTCCCATTGGGTTTTCCTATCAAGGTTTTTAACGAGGCAGCATCTCAAAGCGTATAAAGTTGATAACCAAGGGGGAGTGCTATAAATATATTATATTATGTGGTTATCAACTCCATAAATAGATTGGCTTGTTCTCCAAGATTTCATCTCTTATATATATTCATTGTAATTCTTTGTTGAAGACGTACCTATCAATAAAATATTAGTTCTTTTCTCCTAATAATTCTTCTCACATTCCTGTGTTAATAGGCTAGTATCAAAACATAAACCTTAATGTATATCTTAAATGATATATGTCAATTATATATTTAACTTTTAACATACTAAGATATACATCGGGAATTATATTTTAAATCTTAGTCCCATTAATATATTAAATGATAATATCATAATTATTTAATTAATATATTATATTTAATAAATTTATAACTACTAGTTTTATAGAAAATGAGATATATCATTTTCTGGGCTAATTGGTTTTGTGCCATAGAAAATCTAATTGATAAAGTAATGTCAGGGGTTTTATAGTATATATACTTTAGACACTACTAAGTTCAGCGTCACTAGTTGAGAGAATAATCAACAGTGACATGACCAAAAGCACTAGTTGAGAGAATGATCAACAGTGTTATGACCACAGTCACTAGTTGAAAGAACGATCAACAGTGATACGACCACAGACTCTAGTTGAGAGAATGATCAACAACGTTATGACCACATTCACTAGTTGAAAGAATGATCAACAGTGATTTGATCACCTTCACGGGATTCTCCTAGTGACAGATACCTTTGAATAATAGTAAAATATACTATATATCTATTACTTGATAAACTGCACTATTGGACGAATGTTAGCCAATAAGTGATATGACTACCGTCAAATCGGAACTGCCACCATATGAGAAATACTGATTGAGTTTTGGGTAAATATAAACAAATATAAAAACCCATAATGCTATAAAGTATAACAATATACTTTTATAAAAATGGAATGAACTCGCCAGTATTTATTACTGACAAAATGTTTTGAAAACACGTTTCAGGTAATTTGCTGTAGAGATAATAGAAGCCAGCTATGGAGTACTGAAGGCTTAAATAAAGTGGCTATAAATACCTGAATAAAAGAAGAAATTTATGTTTTATTTATTTGGGTTTATCCCTATAAAAATATTTGAATTGAATATGGGTTTTTGCCCAATTATTTAATATTAAAAGTTGGTGTTTTTATAAACTCTGAAATTATTTCCTAACTACGATCTCGATGAAAATTTTTTCCGCTGCGTATTTAATAAACATTGATACCATCTGACTGGTTCACGGCTCCCACTCCCAGGGTGGGGTCGGGGGTTGTGACAACGGCCCCGTGTCCACTAGACACCGCCCCGTGTCAAATTGTCTATTTCTTAAAAAATTAAGGTTTTCGAGCCGGGTTTGAAAAATTCAAAATTTTTGGTCCATTAGGTGCGCTTTACCCCGAAAATAAAACCCTAACTAACAATTTTGCATAAAACACTTGTTTACCCTTTCGATTTTAAGTTTTTCGGTCAAGAACACGGGATTGGGTATAAGTGTTTGAACAATCTGATTTCCCCAACAATGTTCAGTGATTTACTTCTCAAAATACTAGTACTAACTACTACTAACAAGTTCTATACAAAAATCTGAGACTGGCACCGGTCTAGTTCTAGAACCCTAGATTAAACCCAAATTTTTTATGTTACACTACATGCAAATCGTTAAACTAACTAACTATGATGTCAGAATCATACCTTGTAGTCGAATTAGGTCGGTCGATCGTTGAAATCTGGCAGAAAATGGTCAGGAACCGGGGTCTCCAGAGAAATGGGTCGTGTTTTGTGTTGAAATAGTGAAGACAGTGCCTTATATTGTATGTCTGTACGTCGCCCACGGCCCCGTGCTGATACAGCACGGCTCCGTGCCTTTTTTTTTAAATCTCATGTATCTAGGCATTTGGGCACGGGGGCGTTCCAGGTGGGCACGGCTCCGTGTTCAGAGTGCCAGTAACATTATTTTATTATCGTGGACATGTGTGTGACCGTTTTTCCATGGTTCCTTTTGTACTTACCGGTTTCTCATCAAATCGTTAAGGATGATGCTTCCCAATTGCTCCTAAAAGATGATTAAAAATAAAAACATGCATATTTACAATTAACATTTGATCGTCTTCCGATCATGTATCTACCTCTTGAAGATCCATTTCAACTTCCTCATCCGTAATGTGTCACACCCCGTTCAAAGGAGGAAGCACAAGGTGTAATCTGAGTGGTTCTCATTGCATACGATAAGTAAACATGCTACATGATATAAAACAAACTCCATCTTTCCATTCAAAGTTTAGTTATCCAAAATACAGAATTTTCGTTTAAATTTTACATCATAAACAAAAGATAATTGTTTGAAAGTTTACAACACCATTTCAAAACAAAGATCAAGGTTTTGCTTCCTATATCACCGCAAGAAGGCGGGATATAGTCAACAAATCCAACAAAAGATGGCAAAGGAGGATGGACACTAAACATCTTGAAATACGACACTACATCTTAACAAAAGAGCCCGCGAGCATTTCCACTAATTTCCTGAAATATATGTAAGTTAAAAATCGTCAACAAAAGTTGGTGTGAATTCATGCAGATTGTGTAAAATGTAACATTTGTAATTGCGTAAAAGCATGGTATGTAATTGTAAAATGTAAGTTTGAAAGTTGTAATGAAATGGAATCGAGATCGCTTATGTTTCGCGAGGACATTAACATATGTGACGACATAGGAAGCATCCAAACCTAGGAGACTTTTAACATCGTTTACTCTATGACTGTGACCTAAGACACTCCATGGCTATGTGTTGCCAAGATAGTGAGGCTGCCTGGACCTGCTAGATCTAACCCTTGTTCTTTCGGTCTAAACTAGATTGATGGTGCATACGCATACCATATTCGTGACATGATCTATGTATGATTCCTTTGTTTTAAACATACCAATTTGTACATGTATTTTCCCCAAAGTTTTGAAAACAGTAAAAATGTTTAAAAGTGAGGACATGAACTCACTGTTTTGCATCTCGTGCGTCTAGCTTCACCAGCGTCCGCTACTTGAATGTCGTAACCTATAGACGTTCTAAGTATGTTAATCACCTAACTTGTAAATCTCTAAGTACAAGTTACCATTTGGATTTAATGTGTCTTATTGTGTCTAACGTGTATATGTTTATTGTATCATTAGTGTATATATTTTACTATATATTTAATGTTATATTTGTTATATATATTTTTATCCCAAAAATATATACTTGTGTAAGAAGGATTTGAAAATGTTATATGTTAAAAATAATATATTTTTAACCTTTCCAAATATATCATACTTATATTGTTTTTCAAAAATAAATATAAGTAATTTGTTAAATAATATTTCTAATATTATTTTTGGTATAAGTATACTTAGGGAAGTATACTTGTATTTTAAGTGTAATTACTTGTGTATTTGTATTAATTACCCAAAAATAATTTCTTTGATTTTTATTACTTTCCGGAATTTGATTTCTTAAAAATAATATATATTTTGTCATACTTTGTTAAATATAATATATATATATATATATATATATATATATTAGTTACTTGTCCAAATTTTTTAATTTTTCCATCACTTGTAGTAATTTTTATATAAGTCCATAAATATGTAATATATATTTTTGTATTTGTCCATGTATCCTTTTATAGGTAATTTTGTATACTTGTATCATTGAGTATTTCTTAAGTATTTATATGTGTATTTTGGTGGTATGCTCCTTTGGAGAATTTAATGTATTTTTCAAGTTCCTATCATCACTAATACATATAATACACATAATATACACTTATCACATAATTTTTGTGACCACTAACTATATATATTTTTCCCTAAAAATATTCATATTTTATATTGTTTTTATACTTGAAGAAAACCTTATTTCTTACTTGTAATTTTTGTATAAAAATTAGGAAACATTAGTAAATATTTTTAGGTGAATGTTTGGGGAATAAGTTTCACCAAAACTTATATGTTTTCTAGGTGTCAAAATTTTATAAAAATTTTGACATAGTTTCCCCTAAAAATGGAGGTTTCCCATGTTTTAAAAACATGTGTTTATTTTCTTTTCATCATGATAAATCTTATGATGAACTTGATTTTTGTTAAAATTGTGTAGTCTTTTACATCTACAATTTACATACATGAACCTTCCAAAAATAAGTGTTCTTGTTAGATTTTAACAAACTTTTTATGAAACTTTAGTTTACTAAATAAACCATCCATCTGATTTAGGGTTTTAAAACCATGAAAAACATATTCTTGAACCATTTTCAGGTTCATTTTGAAGATATTTATGTTCATCATCAAATTTCATCATGGATCTTTCAAGATCCATGCTTAAACTTGTTAGATATAAGCTTCTAACAAGCTTACACATAATGGATCTAACCAAAAACACAAGATTCAACATTCACAACTTCATCACATACATCAAACAACTTCAAAACAACTTGTTTTCACTTAGATTATGTTAGATCTTCATGTTACCATCTTTAAAAGTTTATGTTCTTTGAAGGTGTAACTTGTACATAAGCTTAACATGAAGTAAAATAGATATTATGCTCTAGTGGCTAGGGAAGTGGCAAGAACAAGAACAAGATGAAGAATGAAGAAAATAGTTGGATAAAAGCTCCTCAAGGTGGTCCTTCAACTTCCTTTACTCCAAGCTTTCTTAGATCATCTTCTTACACCCTTGAATCACCTTAGATGTTCTTGAAAGTGGCAAGAAAATGGTGGTAGTAGTGGAGGTGGTTGTGGCTATAGGTGGAGAAGAGAGAAGAGAGGAAAGATGGTGAAATTTTGAATGAAGTTATGAAGGAAATGAACTTAAGGTTAATTCTTATAATCATCCAACAACTCTTTACCCATTAGTTCTCTTGTCCCATATCTAAGCCACAATGGAAATATTTTAATGGAAAAGGGAGTGGGGCCATCTTGGGGCCGGTTGTTAATAGGGGGGGGGGGGGTTAAGTGTAAGTTTTTGGTAGTTGAGGGTAGAAGATGTAATTTAGAAGGTTAAATGGAAGGTTAAGTATGTTTATGAGTTTTGATGATTTTTAAGGTGTTTTATCACCATAACTAGGTTTACATCATAAAAACAATGCTTCTAGTCTATTTTTGGTGTTTTGGGTAGTGTCCGGTTAATCGTTCGGTTATCGGTTCGTTAAAGTGCTAAATTGTGAATTTTACAAGGTATGAAGTACCTTTTGTGGCAGTTTTCATTCCCGACACTTTACAAGTTATTCTAGACATTTAAACCTGAATTTCTGAAGAATTCTGCAATTAAAGTGCTTTTCGGGTACTTTTTAGTGCCTGTTTTAGCTTTCGGAAAGTGTTTTTGTTAACCTTTGTTCACCTACTTAGTTTTCAATGTATTTTTGATGTTGGACCTACTTCTAAGTCCTAAATCTATTGTTTAGTTGTATTCTGCAGTCATGCTGTCGCAACTTGTCTAACCGGTAAGCTTACTAAACATTTCGACGCAATGCTTAAAGTATTGTATAATGTGACAGTTAATATATGAAACATGAATGAATTCAATTGCATAACAAGTAAGAATGAAATGTTGACGTGTAATCACATAAATGCAGGAAATAAATAATTATTAAAATAGTACAGGAATTACCGGTTTTGTGCTAGTTGTCATAGTCCCCCCCCCCCGGTTAAATGAATTTCGTCCCGAAATTCACGCTGAGTTATCTCTCGCAGGAGCTTCCTCGAACAAGTGGGGGTACTTGGCTTTAAACTGATCCTCGCATTCCCAAGTATACTCGGGCCCATGTTTAGAGTTCCAACGTACCTTAACCAGTTTTATACGACTTCTCCTCGTTTTCTGGACTTTCCAGTCCATCACCTCAATAGGTTCTTCCATGAATCGGAGCTTGTCGTCAATATGAACTTCATCCGCAGGGATGACAATGGTTTCCTGGGTTGGACTCTTTTTGAGGTTCGACACATGGAACGTATCATGTACACCATTTAGTTCCTTTGGTAACTTCAACTTGTACGCCACGGTACCAATTTTCTCCAAAATCTTGAATGGACCAATATATCGTAGATTCAACTTTCCACGTTTCCCGAACCTTGCTACACCCTTCCAAGGCGAGACCTTCAACAGAACCATGTCTCCTACCTCAAAAGATAACGGTTTTTCTTCTTCAATCGGCGTAGCTCTTCTATCGATCACGAGCCGCCTTGATACAGTCTCGGATCTGAAAGAACTTGTCAGTCATTTCTTGGACTAGTTCGGGACCAATTAGCTGTCTGTCTCTAGCTTCCGCCCAACACAGCGGTGAGCAACATTTGTGACCATACAGAGCTTCGAAAGGTGCAGCTTTTATGCTCGTGTGATAGATGTTATTATAGGAAAACTCCACCAAGGGTAGGTGAGTATCCCAGCTGCCACCTAAATCCATAACACACGCACGGAGCATGTCTTCCAGGGTTTGTATGGTCAGTTCACTCTGGCCATCGGTTTGTGGATGGAAGGCCGTGCTTAGATCCAGTTGCGATCCAAAGGCCTCCTGAAAAGATTTCTAGATCCTCGATACAAAGCGTCCATCTCTGTTAAAAAAAATTGAAGTAGGCACTCCATGACGTGCCATAATTTCCTTTAGGTACAATTCGGCAAGCTTTCCCGTACGATCCTTTTCCTTTATCGCCAAGAAGGGCACAGACTTGGTCAAACGATCAACTATCACCCATATCATATCGTGTCCTCTAGGGGTCTTGGGAAATTTCGTTATATAATCTATCGATATTTGTTCCCACTTCCATACGGGCATCTCTGGTTGTTGCAACAAGCCTGATGGTCAAGCACTTTCCAACATAAGTAGCAACGTCATTCTTGAGATTCGGCCACCAATAATATTCCTTCAAGTCTTGATACATCTTGTCCGATCCTGGGTGGATCGAGTATCTTGACTTGTGGGCTTTATCAAAGATAACTTCCCTAATACCGCTCTGCCAAAGAGCGGAACCCAAATGCGTCCCATGAACTATAAAGTTCCTTCCTCGTTTGGCACCAACTGTTTCTCCATACCCCAGAGAAGTTCAGCTTTAAGGTTCTCTTCATTCATCGCTTCTTGATGGGCGTTGTGAATACGCTTAGTAAAATCCGTCTGAATTGTCTTTTCCAAAGCTCGAACCCTTAAAGTTTTAACCCTTTCCTTTTGACTCAAGGCGGGACATTCACCTTTCAAGGGTGGTACTTAATCTCACAGTCATAATCATTCAGCAACTTAACCCATCGTTGCTGATGCATATTTAATTCCTTCTGATTAAATATGTGCTGCAAAATCTTGTGTTCTGTGAAGATAGTACACCGATATACAGATAATGCCACCAGATCTTCAAAGCAAACACCACTGCACCTAATTCAAGGTCATGGGTGGTATAATTCTTTTCTTAAACCTTCAACTATCGCGATGCATATGCAGTGACCTTCTGTCGTTGCATAAGCACGCATCCCAAACCTTGAGGCGAAGCGTCACAGTACACCACAAAATCTTCGGTGCCTTCGGGCAGCGATAAGATCGGCGCGTCACATAGCTTATCTTTAAGTAGTTGAAAGGCTTTTTCTTGTTTGTCTCCCCAGTCAAAATTTTTATCCTTTTGTGTTAGGGAAGTTAGCGGTTGAGCAATTTTGGAAAAATTCTCAATAAATCTTCGGTAGTAGCCTGCTAATCCCAGAAACTGCCGTACTTCAGTCAGAGTTTTGCACTTTTCCCAATTCTTGATTGCTTCGATCTTTGACGGGTCTACATGAATACCATTCTCATTCACAACATGACCAAGGAACTATACCTCGAGAATCCAAAATTCGCATTTTGAGAACTTCGCGTAAAGTTTTTCCTTCTTTAGTAGTTCCAGAATGGTTCTCAGATGTTGCCCATGCTCTTCTTTCGTTCGCGAATATATTAAGATATCGTCGATAAATAAAATCACAAATTTATCGAGAGATGGTTGGCATACGCGATTCATCAAATCCATAAAAACTGCCGGTGCATTCGTCAAACCAAACGACATAACTAGAAACTCGTAGTGCCCATAACGAGTCCTGAACGCTGTCTTCGATATGCTCTCCTCCTGAATTCTCAACTGATGATATCCAAATCGAAAGTCAATCTTGGAGAAATAGGTCGATCCTTGCAACTGGTCGAATAAGTCGTCAATCCTCGGTAGTGGATACTGATTCTTAACAGTGATCTTATTCAACTCTCTGTAATCAATGCACATCTGTAAGGTTCCATCCTTTTTTCTTCACGAACAACAGTGGAGCTCCCCAAGGCGAGAAGCTCGGCCTTATGAATCCTTTATCCAATAACTCTTGGAGTTCCGTAGATAATTCTGGCATTTCGGATGGCGCAAGTCGATACGGTGCCTTGGCCACAGGAGCGGCACCTAGAACCAAGTCAATGTGGAATTCGACTTGTCTCTGCGGAGGTAATTCCGGCAAGTCTTCAGGGAAGACTTCAGGGAAATCCTTCACTACCGGGATATCTTCAAGCTTTGGCTCCTCAACCTTCTTATCTACTACATGTGCCAAATAGGCAAGACATCCTTTGTTAGTACATATGTCTGTAGCTTCCGTCAGCATCGAGTCTTGTATTTTATCCTGTTTGTGTAATTTTGTATATGTATATACTTGTATGTATGTTTGTGTCTAGACAATTCAGGGAACAGCATTTAACTGTTAAAGTGAAATCCGTCGGACGACATATGTTGTCACACCCTGACTTTTGCGGAAGCGTGGTTTATTTGGTGTGACTTCTTAATACCATAGCAACAATCATAACAATGCTATATGATAAGAACACGAGATGTTCATCCATTAATAAAAGTGAGAAAATACCACAACACCATTGTTTGAAAACATCGACACTTAAAATAAGTTACAAATCATGACATGTTTAACTGGGTTCACAAGGACTCAACAAAAGTACGTAAATAAAAACCCGAGTTTAGAATTATGTATCCCGTCCAGGAATGGGATACACCTCCTAAACTCAACAACCCTGGATGACATCTTTATTTCACTACGCAGCTTGACACATGCATACTCCACCAGATCCACTAATTCCCTGAAATACATGTAGTTTGAAAAATCAACAAAAGTTGAGTGAGTTATTGTGTATGTGAGTATGTATAAACCTTTAAAGTATGCCTGTATATATGAAAGTCCCTGGTATGTAGCAATAAGGGAAAAAAAAAGAAGAGATCACCAATGGGTTGCAAAGCCACTGGTATGTGTGAAATGGTGCAGGAAGTACTCAAACCTAGCAAATTTGTTACTGGGCCTCTGGCTGGAAGACATACTCACCACTATGGGCCACCCTGGCCTCATGGGTGTGGGCTCGCTACACCCAAATAGATCTATCACTCATGTCCCTCGGCCGTACGACGAGGATTAATGGCCTTAAGTGTTGTACCCACCACTCACATGATCTAAGTAGTAACCCTCCTTAAGCTAACCATACCATGTATAAAAATGTCTGTAATAATCATAACATGTATTTCACCCCCGAAGTATAAAACTGAAAACAGTTAAAAGAAAAGGGGGACATGAACTCACTGTAGTGCGTCTCGTACCGGCAACTCAAGCTTTGTCAGCTACACGAGAACGTACAACGTACTAATGTCTATTAGACGAACGGGCCGTGCCTTGGCTTAGAGTTTAATGTTTTTGAGTTGCGTTTCTTGTGTCTCTGAATATTATTCCAAGTTTATAATTATTTGTTAAAATAATAATTATTTTGACTTTAATTTATATTAAATTTTGGAATAATTGTGTAAACAATATTCTTGTATTGATACTTCACAAGTATTTTAATTTCCGTATTTCCTTCCCAAGGATGGGGGTATTTATACATGTATATTCGTAGTTCCGAAAATATATTTTTAAGTCCCACTTAGAAAATATATATAACTTATTTGTCAAAAATAATGTATTCCAAAATATAAACATATTTTTCTCAAAAATAATATATTTTCACTTCTTGTATCTAAAACAATATTTACCAAAAATGTATTTGTAAAAGTATTTCCCGGAATATTTCATAAGTTACGTTTTTTGCGTTCGGTTTCACAATACCAAGTGTGTAACTTAAATAATTATTCCGTGAGGTTTTTGGTATTATTTTGGAGTTGTAATTTCCATAGTATTGTTAAGTTATATTATTTTACCCTAAAATAATATAACTATACAAGTATTCACACAAGTGTTTTAGTATAAAATAAATATTCTAAATATATATTTATCCATTTTATTTGTAAAAAAATCAACCTCCGATACTTCGTATTTTTGTGACAAAACCTATGGCAAAGTTTATTTTGAAAAACAAACTTAAAACATATTCGTAAACACTTGTTAGAAAAATGTTTTCTAAGTGTTGGAATTTTTAGAAAATTTCGCCATAGTTTCCTTTCTAAATGGAGGTGTCCATGCTAATAAGCATATCATTTTCTTTTCGAAAAATCATTCAAATCAATCAACAACCATACTCTAAACAATATTACACTTACCAAACGCAAAACTATTCTATTTATAACACAACATGAACTTGATGTTTTATAAAAACGCGTAGTAACTCGGTGAAGTGTTTAGTGGGTTTAGTTACCCTCCAAAGTGTGTTTACTTTTGTTAAAATCTCATTCTCGGGATTTTTAGATGTTCACAACTTGTGAACACATTTTTCAAAAATATTTACTTGCAACATTTTCATGTTTCACTAGCTTTCCTACACTTAATTTGTTTCCAAAATAGTGTAAGTATATGTAAGAAGCATGATCTTTCAAAAAAAAAAAACCGTCTTTTAAACTTGGTTTATTTAGGAAAAACCATTTGTAAACCTCGGATCCATACGATCCTCAACTCACTTTGTTTACATATATTACAAGAAATCACCTTGTTATCAAGTTCATGTCTAAATATGAAGGTGATCTTTTTATGTAAACCCCTAATCACCTCCTAACTTGTTAACTCATGTTTTCAATCATAATTTAACAAGTTTCATATGATGACTATCATCATACTACCAAGAAATCACCAATCAATCATCAACATAACCAAGACAATATCATTCTAGTAATATTTTATTATGTTTCATCCATTTTTCATATTATGTAAAGCTTTATGTTCAAGACTTATGTGCATGATCTTTAGTGTTCTTGTAAATTTCAACATACTATATCTATTAACCGCTAAAAACATGAAGTAAACAAGGGTTAACAAGAAGCTTACAACTAGCTTAAAGCTAGGGAAGATCTATGGAGAAAATGAGTGGATAATAGCAAACGAGTGAGGTCCTTCAAATTCCGAGCTCACCAAACCTTCTAAATCACCTTGATATAGCCTTGGAACACTTGAACTTGAAAAAAAAAGAATGGTGGTGTGGATGTAGGGGGTCGGCCGAGATGGGGGTCAAGGAGAAAAAAGATGAGGGTGTTGAGTGGTGTGGAAAATAATGAAGGTTAAAGTTTAGTGGTTTACTTATATAAATCTCCAACATGTTTTTGTCCAAAGGGTTTCATGTTCTCAATAGAACCCACACAATCTATTAAACAATTCCATAAAATCTCTAATTAGGCATGTGGAGGATCGATTACTAGCATAAGGGGGGGGGGGGTCTAAATGTAAATATTAACCATGTAGTTAGATGAAAGTGTAATTCCAAACATATAGTTAGTTATGATAGTTAAAAGATATTTTAGTGGAGATTTAACAAATCTTGGTGAGTGGGGGGGGGGGGGGGGCATGCTCTTGAACCGTAAATTAGCATATGGGGGGGGGGGGTAAATTGAAATTTTAAATGGTAAATAATTAAGTTAGTGGAAGGTTAAACATTTTATCTAATGTTTAATGTGTATGGTGCATTTTATAATATATTAGGGTGCTCGGGAACCATAACTAGCTCAGAAAAAGTAAATCAATGTTTTTAACAATATTTTAGTGTTCCGGGTAATGTCCGGTTGTTCGGTTAGATACCGTTAAGTTAAAGTGCTAAGTTATTCCGTATAGTATCTTTTATGTAACCTTTTGTGACACTTTTAATTCCCGGCACTTAGGAAAGGATACAGGACCATTTTGCCATATTTTTGCACATTACTAGCATGTTAAAATGCTGAATTTTGTTAGTTAATGCAGAATTCTGCATTTTGAGTGGGTTTTAGGCACTTTCCGGCACCACCATCACCTAGTTACGCAGTTTTATGGTCCTTACTTCCCTACACTCCATACTAGTGTAGTACCCTGTCTCTGGCTCACACTGGGCCTCAAAACATTGTTTGTCTATGTACTGGCACTGTCAGTATATTTTTGAGTTATCCGCTCACTGTGCTAACTGTGCTTTGTGCATCAAGTATGTCACTAAAGTTTGTGTGTAATAAATGGAGTGACAGTATGAAATGTGATGCATATGTATGTATGTAACAGAAATCAGAAAGCAGTTTAATCATCAGTTGTAATCAAGCACAGTCATTAAGCACAAATTTTATATTAATTAATCGTACGGATACCTGTAATTATGAGGGTTGTCACATTCTCCCTCTGTTAAGAAAATTTCGTCCCGAAATTTTAGTTCTGCTATTAGATGCAGGGGTCTTGGGGAATAAATGTGGGTATTTTTCTTTCATATGATCCTCACGCTCCCACGTGAATTCTGGGCCATGTCGGGCATTCCATCGAGCCTTGACGAGTTTGACACTACTCCGGCGTGTCTTGTTAACCTTCCAATCAGTGACCTCAACGGGTTCTTCATTAAAGTGGAGTGTGTCGTCAATATGAACTTCGTCGGCAGGAATGACTACTGTCTCTTGAGTTGGACTCTTTTTCAGATTGGATACATGAAATGTATCATGAACGCCATTCAGTTCAGCAGGTAATTCCAACTTGTAAGCAACCAAACCAACCCCTTTCAGAATTTTAAATGGACCAATGTATCTGGGGTTCAACTTCCCACGCTTCCCAAAGCGTGCCACACCCTTCCAGGGTGAAACCTTCAACAAAACCATATCTCCCACCTCAAATTCCAGAGGTTTCCTTCTTCGGTCCGCATAACTCTTTTGACGATCACGAGCCGCTTTAATGCGTTCTCGGATCTGGAAAATCTTGTCAATCGTTTCCTGGACCAATTTCGGGCCAACAAGCTGTGTATCACCCGTGTCAGCCCAGCATAATGGTGATCGACACTTGCGTCCATAGAGAGCTTCGAACGGTGCGGCCTGAATGCTTGCATGATAACTATTATTGTATGAAAATTCAACCAATGGTAGGTGAGTGTCCCAACTTCCACCTAAATCCATTACGCAAGCTCACAACATGTCTTCCAAAGTTTGAATCATTTGTTCGCTCTGTCCATCCGTCTGCGGATGAAATGCAGTACTTAGATTCAACTGAGAACCAAAAGCTTCTTGGAAGGATTGCCAAATCCTTGACACGAATCTTCCATCTCTATCAGAGATAATAGAGAGAGGCACTCCATGTCGTGCAACAATCTCTCTCATGTATATTTACTTGTGTTGTCTTTTTCTTTGATTGGCAAAAAGTGCGCAGATTTCGTTAAATGGTCTACTATTACCCAAATCATAACATGGCCCTTGGGCGTCCTTGGCAATTTCGTTATGAAGTCCATCGAAATCTGTTCCCATTTCCATTGGGGTATTTCAGGTTGTTGCTAGAGACCTGAAGGCTTCTAGTATTCAACCTTTACCTTGGCTCAAGTTAAACATTTTCCAACATATATCGCAACATCGCCTTTCATCCTTGGCCACCAATAGAAATCCTTTAGATCTTGGTACATTTTATCCGATCCAGGATGGATCGAGTACCGTGACTTGTGGGCCCCATCAAAAATAACATTTCTCAAACCACCAAACAAGGGAACCCAAATTCGTTTCATGAAGTGAAAAGTTCCTTCCCCGTTTGGTACCAACTGCTTCTCCATCCCACGGAGATATTCATTCTCAATATTCCTTTCCTTAAGAGCTTCTCTCTGCGCGGCACGAATGCACAATGAGAGGTCCATTTGTATGATCATTTCCAAAGCTCTAACTCTTATGGGCTTAATCCTTTCTTTCCAACTCAGGGCATCGGCGACCACATTCGCCTTCCCTGGGTGATACTTGATTTCACAGTCATAATCATTCAGTAGTTCAACCCAGCGTCTCTGTCTCATGTTAAGCTCTTTCTGGTCAAATATGTGCTGCAGGCTCTTGTGATCAGTATAGATTGTGCATCGCGTGCCATATAAGTAATGTCGCCAGATCTTCAATGCAAATACCACCGCGCCCGATTCCAGATCATGCGTGGTATAATTTTTCTCATGGACCTTCAACTTGAGAGAAGCATATGCTATAACTTTCGGATGCTGCATTAGCACGCAGCCTAAACCCTGATGCGAGGCGTCGCAATATACCACGAAGTCTTCCGTGCCTTCGGGTAGAGATAAAATTGGCGCGTCGCAAAGTTTGTTCTTCAACAACTGAAATGCTTCTTCTTGTTTGTCTCCCCAATCAAACTTCTTGTCTTTTTGTGTGAGGGAAGTCAAAGGTTGAGCGATTTTCGAGAAACCCTAAATGAACCTGCGGTAATAACCAGCCAAACCTAGGAACTGTCGAATCTCGGTTGGCGTCTTCGGAGTTTCCCAGTTCTTTATAGCCTCGATCTTTGTGGGATCCACATGAATTCCATCTCCGTTAACTACATGCCCAAGAAACTGGACTTCGCGTAACCAGAACTCGCACTTCAAGAACTTTGCGTACAACTTCTCCTTTTTAAGCAGCTCTAAAACAACTCTTAAGTGTTGCTCATGTTCTTCTTTCGTCTTTGAGTAGATCAAAATGTCATCAATAAACACAATCACGAACTTGTCGAGGTACGGCTTACAAACTCTGTTCATTAAGTCCATGAACACGGCTGGCGCGTTTTTCAACCCGAACGGCATAACCAGGAACTCGTAATGTCCATAGCGAGTCCTAAAGGCCGTCTTTGGAATACTTTCCTCTTGAATCCTTAAATGGTGATAACCTGATCGTAGATCGATCTTTGAGTAAAAACTTGAACCTTGTAATTGATCGAACAGGTCATCAATTGTTGGCAAAGGATATCTATTCTTGATAGTCAACTTGTTCAGCTCACGGTAGTCGATACAAAAACAGAAGCTACCATCCTTCTTTTTGACGAACAAGACTGGAGCTTCCCAAGGTGAGAAGCTTGGTCTGATAAATCCCTTATCCAATAGCTCCTGGAGTTGTGTTGAAAGCTCTTGCATTTCTGAAGGTGCAAGTCGATAAGGTGCCTAAGCTACAGGCGCGGCGCCTGGAACTAGGTCAATATGGAACTCGACTTGCCTTTGCGGCGGCAATCCTGGCAAGTCTTCTGGAAAGACTTCAGGATACTCCTTCACGACTGGAATGTCTTCTAGTTTCAGCTCAGCGGCTTCTTTATCCACGATGTGTGCCAAGAAGGCAACACATCCCTTCTTCAAACACTTTCGAGCTTTCAAACAGCTAATGATCCTTAAGGGCGTATTGCGCTTCTCTCCATGTACCACAATCGTTTCTCCATCCGCCATTGGGATGCGAATGGTCTTCTCATGACAAACAATCTCAGCCCGGTTGCTGGACAACCAATCCATCCCTACTACCACGTCGAAGTTCCCCAACTCGACTGGCAGTAGATCCAGTGTAAACTCGTGTTCTCCCAACTCTATTACGCATCCTCTGATGACTTAATTCGTTTCAACTAGCTTTCCATTAGCCAGTTCAATTGAGTACGGAATGTCTAACTTACTAGCAGTTAACCCAAGCATTTTTTAAATTCTAGCGATACAAAACTATAGTCGGCACCAGTATCAAATAGCACAGATGCAAAGCGTTGATTTATAGGGAACGTACCAGTAACGACATTTGGATCCTGGCGTGCTTCCCTCGCACCGATATTGAAAACTCTTCCTTGTGCCTGGTTGAGTTTTGGGCACTCTCCCTTGAAATGCCCCATGTCTCCACAATTGAAACACCCTGGTCCTCGACCATTCCCATTACCATTACCACCTCGATTATTGATTGCTCTCCGGTTACCAGCTTGATTCCCAGCATTCCCACGATTTCCATTTCCGCCATTTCCTTGCGGACGGTTTCCATTACCATTTCCATATCCTCGCTGAACACCACGACCAGCACCAGTATCAGCCCAGCATGTTTCTTTTGAATGGCCAGTCTTCCCACAAGACTCATATTTCCTTAACCTGCACTGGCCGGAGTGATGATACTGACATACATCACACTTGGGCAGTGCGCCCATATATCCTTTTCCCTTGACTTCAGCACCAGTTTTAACTTCCTCTGGTGGGTTCACATTCTTCTTCCTGCTGGCGCTGCTGGTACCCTTTATAAAATTTGAGAACTTCCTTTTGTTCTCTCCTGAGGATTCAACATGAGTCTCCTATTTCTTCGGATCAGAAATTGAAAACTTGTTTAACCGAATAGCCTCCTCAGTCAGTGACACGCTCAGATCTATAGCTTCAGTAATTGTTGCAGGCTTTGAAGATGTTACCATACTCATGATCTGAGGTGCCAAGCCCCAGATGAAACGCTCGATGCGTTTGAATTCAGGATCCACCATATACGGCACAACGCGTGACAAGTCGTGGAATCTTTGCACATATTCAGCAATTTTTGGGCCGTCCATTTTGAGGTGCCAGAATTCAGTCTCCAGCTTCTGTATTTCGGCCCGTGAACAGTATTTCTTCCTCATGAGCTCCTTCAGTTCAGCCCATGTCAATGCATACGCTGCCGCCTCCCCCAGGGTCTGGACCTGAAGATTCCACCAGGATAAAGCACCATCAAGAAAAAGCCCTGAGATGTAAGTGACTTGTTGTTCAGGAGCACACTTGCTCATCCTTAAAACAGAATCCGTCTTTTTCGTCCATCTGACGAAAGCAACAGCACCCCTAGTGCCGTCGTAATTTAAGGGCTTACAATCCAGAAATTGTTTGTAGGTACAACCTGTACATGCAATAACATTTACAGAAAGCATTAGCGGATGTGCAAGGAATATCCAAATGTAACGTAGTGTGTCTCAAGCGACTTGAACATTACCATTGGGTGGGTTGTTGTTTCTTGAGGTATTCCCGCTTGTTTCGGCACGTGAGGCCTCGTAATCCGCTATTGCTTGGGAGATCCTTGCTTGCAATTCGGCCTCAGTAGTAGGTAAACGATTTTCCCTTCGTGGTGGCATCTTCTATAAGAAGGTTGTATAGGTCAGGCCATAATATGTATAATGAGTACGTAACGTGCGCATGTAATAACATTCATCGACACACATAACATCCCATGTCATAACACAAAACAAATAATCCAACAACGCATGTAATGAGAATACTGCGATTGAGCTATCATACAATAAGACCACAAATACAGTGTTTACAGGTTTCATAATTGTATCATACATCCAAAAGAGACTAAGGGTCACATCGCCATTGTCTGAATCGTCTAACAATATACAACAACCAAGAGTCAAATATCAAAAGTCATAAGTCATCATGTGGTCTTCAAAATGCTGTGCAGTCAGGCTCAATAGCTGAATTCTCACCAAAACATGATACCTGCATCAAAACAAAAACCTCAAGCTGATGGGGGAGGAGGAGGAGGTGGAGGAATGAAAAGCAAACGGCGCAGATGCACCAAATCCTCCTTGAGTGCATGCACAATACGCAACAAACAAGCAATCTGCTGCTCCATCGTCAGGAATCGGATGTGATAATCTGGATAAGGAAATAATGGAGCAGGTGGAAAAGCAGACTGTGATGGATCGGAAAAAGATGGAGGACGCGGGACCCTCTCGAGCTCAGCGACTCTCCGGCTCAACATATCCTACTATAACTGCAAGGATAGAAGTATATCATCCGCCGTATACTCAACATGAAAAGGATGGTATGGATCTGACAAAGGCATGACGTTGGGCGAAGACCACATAAATGGCTCACCCATGGGTGCTGAAGAAAAGAAAGCAGTGTGTGCAGTAGGTGCAAAAGGGGGCATAAATGGAAAGGCTGCTGTCATGGGTGGCATGTGATCGTGCTGCTGAGTAGAAGGTCCTTCCCCTGGACGGGGAGGAGGAATGTCCTGAAGGAAAGTGACGGGTAAATCCATGCGATGAACGTCTGACACGTGAGCGTGAAACTGTGGGACATCAAAGGGTGCCTAGATAGGTGCGACAGGGGGAGTGACTGGTAGAACAAATGGAGGATAGTCATCATCATCCTCAATCCACCCGTTACGGGTGTCGGCATATCTAGGATCAACGTGTGTAGCAAATGGAGCACGGTCCACAAACACAGGCATGGAGTCGGGCAGAGGTGCAACAACTGGGACATCAGCAACTGGTGGTGCAACGACCGGTACATCAACAGGAATAGGGTCGTGTGCCGGTAAAGGGTCATGTCACACCCCGACCACGTAGGACAACCAAACGTGGCGGAAAACGTCGGGGAGTGTTGTAACAGAATCATTGTTTCATAACACATGGAAATTTAAATATTGTTTTATTGATTAAAGTAATTACAATGTCTTGACAATCAAAGAAACATAACATAAATAACTAGTCTTGCATCTTTTATTGTCGCTAAGGCCCAAGTCCGCCTAAGTGTATCTTGATAAATCCTATGCATCATATCCTAAAACACATGTGAAAATAGGTACGTCAGCATAAAAATGCCTGTGAGATACATAGGTTTATGAAAATAGGATTCATGACTTATTGTTTAAGAAAATGTTTAGTCATGAACCCTGTAATTTGCTTTGTCTTGTAAATCATTTGAAAAAAAAACGATAAGATCAGATGATATGTATAAATAAATGTAAGGTTAAATGAATAACCATGTAAGATGAGTTTGTATAAGATAAGTTGTTTGTAAAACAATGTATTGTGAAAAGTATGTTATTTGTATAAAATGTTATATGTCAAAATTGAAATGATTCAAATAACGCTACGATATGTAATACCTTACAAACACTTATATATAGGAAGTACCAGCGGCGTATCCACCATGCTTATATCATATTACACACGCCTGGTTACTTAAATCACTTACTCAAACCAAACCAACAATGTAAGATGTCTATGTTTAAACCAATTGTCAAATGTATTGAATAATATACCAAAATGTTTATGTCAAGATGTAAATCATGCAACGTATAACCAATGTTGAAAATGTTTATGTGTCAAATGTAAATCATGTAATGTATAACCAATGTCGAAAATGTTTATGTGTCAAATGTAAATCATGTAATGTATAACCAATGTCGAAAATCTTTATGTGTCAAATGTAAATCATGTAACGTGTAACCAAAATGATATGTATGGCTAGTGAAATGCATCAACTAAACCATGGGTGAAATGCACAAAACAAAGTATTGAAGTAAAACTTGGTTTAAATCAAAGTTATGTTTTGTGTAGTAAATTCATGCTATACTGATATAGACATTTATGCGGTATTGTGAAAATTCATACATCCAAGTTCTGCGACAGTCGGATAACCATGTAAAAATGGGTTATCAAAAGAATATGTATTTGGATTCGGACATTCCTTACGTCCGAACAAACCCGAGATTTCAGGAATGGGATTTGTCAAGTCCTATGGTACCACTACCTACTACCGATGTGACAACTGGCAAATAACTGGTAATTCCGTACAATCTAATCACTATTTATATTTCTTAATCTCATGCATTTAGCGTAATTTAATTACGTAACAGTGTCGTTAATTTAATAACAAGGTTAGGACAAGAAAACAAAGCTAAAACATATGTTGGTTTTCGTCGTATGGCGAAACCAAGAAAACAATGTCCTAAAAGTGTTGGTAGAAAGTGCTGCGTGCACTATTCACGGTTACACTATTCCATGCCAGCAAACCGTGAAACTAGACCAAAACACTGAAAAACGACACTCGGATAACATAACTGAGTCCATTTATATGAGAAAACATTATTGTGAAAACACCTCTTGCAAAGAAACAAGACTTTCCGGTATAACGCCCTAATTGTCAAAATGTCCGTTTCGGCTTAAAATATAGCATTTTAACACGTCCGAACCAAGAACCAAGCATTTCCGGGACTTCGGAAAAATATCAATTGGTGAAAAACATACTAAAACAATAAGATAATACCAACGGAACATTCATAATCGCAAGTTTCCGGCGTTACGTCGCTATGCCCTAAACTATTCCGTTAGCGACTTGACGAACTAGTAAGCAATATTTTTTGTCACGAAACAAGCAAACGAAGAATCTAGTGAGCTAGTTAAACTAAATTTGGGACTCGGAATCATTTCTTACAACTTCCGGATGCAAGAAAACAAGTTGCGGAATTTCTCGTCGGTACGACAAAAAAGCATCGCAGGTGAACCGGCGCGTAACCGGGAACCGTCTAAACTAGTTAAACACTATTTTAACTAGTCTAGTGAACTAGTTAATGATAAATAAAGTCCCAATCCCTATTTACCCTATTAATGATGTACTTAAATCCCTAATCACCGAACTTGAATTAATGACCAAAATATCTATGTTTTTAATCAACTTTTATAAAAAAAAATAAACATCTTACCCCCCCCCCCTTCACTCACGTTTTTGGTGGCCCCATGGCCTCACCAATTTGTCCAATATTTCAAAGTATGTATGGTCTTGAGTATGGCCTTGGACATGATGTTTTGACTAAGAGAAGCATGGCCATTATACCTTAAACTTATCCTAACTTCTTATCACAATTTGCAACCAAAAATCCCTTTGCTTGTTCCCTCATTCACGGCTGGAAAAAGGGCACCAATTCACCACAATTAAACCATCTTAGAACACCATATTCACTCATATTCTAAGTCTTACAAGATCATTCAATGAAGGTGTATGCATGGGGGACACTTAGGAGCTTATTTTGGAGCCTAATCATCCTCTAATCTTCTTATTTAGCTTGAGTACTTTGTGAGTCTTCTAATCACTATATTTATGGTCTATATTACTAGTAGATTACCAAAGTACAAGTTGATTATCTTGAGATTAAAGCTTAACATAAGCAAAAACCCTAAACACAAAGTTAATAAACACTAAATATGAAGATGTTATGTGTTGATTTATGTTGTTTAGTGTTTATATGTTCTTGTGATCTTGTTGATTAGGTTATTTTTGTTGAGACTAGTAGCTTAAAGTCTAGATTCATGATGATCTTGTTGTTAGTTTTGTGTAGTATTTTATATTTATGTTCATATTATTATGATGAACATAAATATGTGATTTAAACATGGTTATGTTTAAATCAAGAATGATCATCTACTTCAAATATTATGAGCATTTGTATGTGAAGTTGATTAAGTAAATTTTGGGAAGATTAAACCAAGAATAATCATGTTAACAAGACTTTTTGGAAGACACCAATAAACTTGATTTTTGGACATAAAGCAAGTTATAATGTTTTACTTTAAAAAGTAAAGTATAAAAAGTCTTGGAAATCTTCATAAAAATGTTGGAATTTTTATGAATGAAAAACAAGTTTAAACAAGTTCATATACATAATTAACTTGAAAAATGGTTAACTTTAAAGTGTTAAAAGATATACCAAGGAAATGCTCATAATAAGATTTGAAGGATAAAGTGTGAGATTATTGTTATAAAATGATATTTAGTGAAACTTGGTAAATTGTGGTGATTTGAGAAAATTGATCATTGATTTAAACGCGTTTTTGTAACGTGGGAAACGTCATAGTTTAGGGGAAACTATGGCGAATTTTTCTAAAAATCTAATCGCGATTAAAAATGGGATTAAAGGGTGATTAACGATGTTAAACGCGATTAGTGGTCATAAACGTCATTATGGAAACTTTGATGGGAATATTTAATAGTTAAATGTTCAAAGAAATTCTTATGAACTTAAACATATATTTTTACAAGAATAAAGTGAGTAAAAATATAACAAAGTGTAAATATAATTTTTGGTAAGAAAATTATATATTTTCGGAAACTTGCTAAGTGCTTGCAATGTGTGCTATATATGTGTAGGTATTAGATACCTATAGAGTGATCAAAAATAAATACACGTACATGTTCCTACATGGTCCAAGAAATGCTAGTAAAATCGGACAATTAAATAAAATAGCCGAAATGGAAATACATAACACTTGATGATGACAAATTGGGCGTATCGACATCGTAAACAAGTTACTACAATGTCGAGTCTAAAAATAACATATTTTTAGACACTAAAGCGAGCGCGTAACTAAGTGGTCAAAAACAAGAATCCGGAAAGTCGAAAACTATAAAAATTACCAAGTATTTTTCATGTGAAAAACGAACTTATTAAGTTACATGCTTGGTAAATTTTTGGTAAAAAAAATTGCAAGAATATATTTAATGGACTCACTAGAAAACTAGGGATAGGCCCAATAACAAGAAAACTAGGGCTAGGCCCAATAACAAGAAAACTAGGGCTAGGCCCAATAACAAGAAAACTAGGGCTAGGCCCAATAACAAGAAAACTAGGGCTAGGCCCAATAACAAGAAAACTTGGGCTAGGCCCAATAACAAGAAAACTAGGGCTAGGCCCAATAATATTGATGACAAGCGAAAACATAATAACGAATTCAAGATGAACAACTTGTACGAGGTCCGAAAGACCTAGTGTCTAACGAGATTAGTACGCATGTAGGTTATTGACACGTACGGACGCTTACTTTGATATCATATTTCACGGAACGCAAATTTGTGAGTTCATGTCCCTCCTTTCACTGTTTTCAATGTTTTGTTTTCAAAAACATCGAGGGGAAATACATGCTAAAACTATTGGTATGTTAGTTACGGAGTAGGAGGCATGATCAATGTGCATAAGTAGGGAATCTACATTTATAACCATTAATCACGTTGTGACCAAGGTGCAAAAGGTGTAGATCTATTGGGTTTGAGGCACACCCCACTCCTTGTTGTTAACCGTGGAGTGCTTTTGTGATCCCAATGCGAACTAAGTGTTCTCGGTTTGGTTATTTTGCTTATGGCGCATTATGTCAGGGGGCTAGCTACCCACTGATAGATCTTTAAACAGACTCCATGATTTTAAATCAGAACATACCATGATTACAAGATAACAAGTACTAGATTTCATATGATATCAAATACTGCATGAACTCGCTCAACTTTTTGTTGACTTTTTAAAACTACATGTATTTCAGGAAACAGGTCTTGAGCCGGTGATTCACTATGGGATTCGGGAAAACAAATGACAACGATGGCCACTTTTGGGAGGGTTTGTCTTTTATATCCCAACTTCGTATGGGTATATAGGGGACAAAACCTCACTATGTGTTGTGTCAAAAACAATCTTTTGCTATATGTAAAATAACTTAGAACTATGCTTTGTCAAACGTTGGTGAACTTGGAAACTAGGTTAAAACTTGTAATCTTTTGTCGAAAACTAGATATATATGGCATCGTTGTTGGTTCATGTTGTTAATACATTTGGATGCAATGATTACCTTTCTTACGTCACACACAATACGCTTCCGCTACTAGCAGGGTGTGACAGATTGGTATCAGAGCTCCGATTGTAGTGAACCGGGGGAAAACTTTTATTAAAGTTTGGTCTACAATCACCGAAGGGCTCTCACATGAAAACAAAGTCGATAACATTACAAAAGTGTTTTCAAAAGTATGACAAAAATGACAAAATGTTTTCATTGTGTCACTATAACATGAGGATCTATCACGCGGGCTCAATCACTAGTAACGAATATGGATCAATACATGGTTAGTCGAAAAGTAATAGACTTGTAAACACTAAGACTTACATGTGAACCATGAGAACAAAATATTGCATGAGATATATAGTGATTGCATGGAATATATCATGAGTAGTAATACATTTTTTTTAACAAACATATATGCATATTGTACGGTTTATTTGCCAGGATCGATGTCTTCCGCTTCGTCAGACCATTCGGAGATTGACCCGATGCCGATTGTATCGGATGACGACTATGAGCCGGAGGTTATTATCATTTCGTCGGATGACGAGTCCGAGTCTGACATTTTCTCGGACGATGATGATTTGTTGGATGACTTCCAACCCTTCGGCCTCATTCATCCCATTGAGGATCATGCACCACTTAAGGACGACGCTCCGCAGCCACTACATAATGCTATCATCTATGGACATCCCGAGGGGGAGCACATGATAGCTTACTTAGCAGTACCACTAGCCGTTGTCCCATTTATTGACCTTGAGGACGACGATGGCGTCGACATTCCTGTGATACCGGTTGAGCACCTCGACGATGATATTGGCGACGGAGAGGTTTATGACATTGTTATTCTTGAGTTACCATCTCCGGTGGTGTCTGTTATTGATGTCTCATCTACCGCATCCAGTGCTGCTTCTACTACTCGTACCCCTGTATCATCCCCTGCTACTGTACTACCTACTCCTACTGCTGTGCCACCTACCTCTACTACTGATCCCATGCATTTGCCAGGATTCCCACACACTATGCATCCCCCACCTCATTTTCAGCCTGGATCATCCTCACAGCAGCCTTTCCCCCACACTTTTTACGACCCTTATGCTGCTGGACCTTCGCATTATGCTAGATCCCCATCACCAGTCAGACCACCCTACACGGGTACCCCTACGCCTCCACCTGGCATGCACCCTACTGATCCCTATTATACCCCGCCCATCTCTCTGCCCGTTATGGCGGACATGACTATATCTCATGAGGTCCAGATCTCTATCATTTTCCGTAGACTCGGTGAGATGCAGACTGATATGGCCGCGATCAGAGCTGCCGTTGCTCCACCACCACCACCTGCATCACCACAACCACCATTACCAGCATCACCCCCTCTATCACCACCACCACTACCACAGTCACCACCTCCACCATCTCCACACCAGTAGTCTGCCAGTTGTATGTTGGTCTTATGTTGGTCGTATGTATATAGCCTATCTTTTGGGGAGACTACCACTTTTGTGAAGACCAAGGTTTATGTAGATCAAGACTTTTGAAGACAACCAGAAGACATGAAGATGCAATGTAGTAGAAATTTTACTTTTGTATTGTAACTTGTACTGACTAGGGGTATGTATCCCTATGTCCTTTTGATCTTCATGAACAAATGTATCAAGTTGTTGCTATGTATAAAAGTATGTTTTCTGTATTTCGCATTGTATTTCTTTTATGTTGTGGTTGATCTTATGGTGATGTGATGATATTTTGGTTGATATTGTTATGACATGGTGGACTTATGGTTGATGTTATATTGTGGCATAGTGTTTTCTACATGTTGAGTTATACGACCATTATGATGACGTTGTGTTTATGCGTACTTGTGATTGTGTGGCTATGTCATGTATACGTGTGTATGCATTTCTTATCTATATAAACCCGATGTGTTTATATATATATATACTTGACAATATTTATTATTAAATACTTGTCTAATGGAGATCGATATTTTATTTAGAAGACAATTCCGCCACGTCGTGGAAGAACAAAAACGAACCCGTTGCCGACAACACAAGAAGAATTGAACGAACGCATTTCCCAAGCGATTGCTCAATACGAAGCTAACCGCCCTGAACAAAGCGGTGGAACAGGAGGTACTTCTGGAAGCAATCATCCGACTGGTAATGCTTAGTTAATCATTAATCTACGCGATACTCTCATCCACTTTAATCGTACTCTTGATATTCACTCTTGAATTTGTGCATATGATAATTTCAGGTTGCACGTATAAGCAGTTCTTAGACTGCAAACCTCTAAATTTTGACGGTACGGGAGGTGCCGTTTCCTTCGTTCGCTGGACTGAGAAGACCGACTCAGTTATTCGAATGAGGAAGTGCCCTGCTGAACAAAGGGTTACTTATGTCACCGGATTATACGTTGATGGAGCACTATCGTGGTGGAACCTCCAGGTCCAAACGAAAGGCGAAACTGCTGCGTATGGCCTGACCTGGGAGGAACTAAAAGAGTTGATGAGGAAAAAGTACTGTTCAAGGTCAGAAATCCAGAAGCTAGAAACGGAATTCTGGAATTAGAAAATGATTGGTGCGGATATCGCGGGTTACACGCAGCGATTTCACGATTTATCCCGTGTAGTCCCATACTTGGTGGATCCTGAATACAAGAGGATCGAGAGGTACATTTGGGGACTTGCCCCCCAAATACTAAGTCTGGTTACTGCTTCTAAGCCTATGGAGATTGGCGAAGCAATCGATTTGGCTGTATCACTTACCGAGGAAGCACTACGTCAAGGAAAGTTTGATGAGGCTGGGTCAAACAAAAATGATACTGCTGGGGAAGCTTTGGGCTCTAATAAAAGGAAGTTTTCCCATTTTAAGAAAAGTTCGTGGGGAAGGAACAACAAGAATAACAATAACAAGGGAGAAACCGCGAAGGAAACTAGGGATGCAAAGGCATATGTTACCACTACCACCAACAACCCCGACAAGAAATCTTACGTTGGAACAGCGCCGAAGTGCAACACATGCCCCTTCCACCATTACGGGGAGTGTCGTAGCACCAGGTGTGACAAATGTAATAGGTTTGGGCATCGCGCCGAAACATGCCGGGGTACGAATAGCAAGGATCAAGGTTGTTTCAATTGTGGTGACAAAGGACACTTCAAGAGGAATTGCCCGAAGGAAATTCAAGCTCGGGGAAGAGCATTTGTGATAGGAGCCAAGGACGCTCGCCAGGACCCGAATGTGGTCACCGGTACGTTCCCTATCAATAATCACTTTGCATCTATTCTTTTCGATACTGGAGCAGATTATAGTTTCATTTCTAAGGAATTTAGAGACATACTTGGGGTAGAATCGAGCAAATTGAATGTTCCATACTCGATTGAATTAGCTAACGGGGAATTAGTAGAATCGGGGGAAATCATAAAGAAATGTACCTTAGAACTGGGTGAACGAAAGTTCGACATAGATCTCTTACCAGTTCCGTTAGGTAGTTTCGATGTCGTTATTGGTATGGATTGGTTATCCGATAACCGAGCCGAAGTCATATGTCGTGAGAAAATCATACGCATTCCCCTACCCGATGGAGAACATTTGCTAGTGCACGGGGAGAAACAAGACACGCCTTTACGAATTATTAGTTGCATGAAGGCTCAAAAATGTCTAAGGAAAGGATACATCGCCTTTCTTGCTCATGTCATTAACAAGAAGGTCGAGGAGCGCAAGGTGGAAGACATCCCTGTGGTAAGGGAATATCCCGAAGTCTTCCCAGAAGACTTGCCAGGACTGCCACCACAACGACAAGTGGAATTTCATATCGATCTGGTGCCAAGAGCAGCACCGGTGGCAAAAGCTCCATATAGACTCGCGCCCTCGGAGATGCAGGAATTATCTACTCAGCTTCAGGAGTTGCTTGACAAGGGATTCATTAGACCGAGTTTCTCGCCTTGGGGAGCTCCGGTGCTATTTGTCAAGAAGAAGGACGGAACCTTTCGAATGTGCATCGATTACAGAGAACTAAACAAGCTAACTATCAAAAATCAGTATCCTTTACCGAGGATTGATGACTTGTTCGATCAGTTACAAGGTTCCAGCTTCTACTCCAAGATCGATCTAAGATCCGGATACCATCAGCTGAGGGTTCAGGAGGAAAGCATCCCTAAGACAACGTTTAGGACTCGCTATGGGCATTATGAGTTCCTTGTTATGCCTTTCGGCTTAACGAACGCTCCCGCCGTATTCATGGACTTGATGAATCGGGTATGTAAACCATACCTGGACAAGTTCGTGATCGTATTCATTGATGACATCTTAATATACTCACGAACTGAGGCGGAACACAAACAACACTTGAGAACTATTCTGGAGTTGCTTAAGAAAGAACAATTGTACGCCAAGTTCTCAAAATGCGAATTTTGGATTCGTGAACTACAATTTCTCGGTCATGTGGTGAACAAGAACGGAATACATGTTGATCCCACTAAGATAGAAGCCATAAAGAGCTGGAACACTCCAAGGACCCCGACGGAAGTAAGACAATTTCTGGGTTTAGCGGGGTACTATCGAAGATTCATAGAGAATTTTTCTAAAATTGCTCAACCACTAACCTCGCTCACTCAAAAGGATAGAAAGTTCGATTGGGGTGAAAAACAGGAAATGGCATTCCAAACGCTCAAAGATAAACTATGCCAAGCGCCAATCTTATCACTCCCTGACGGCACCGATGACTTCGTGGTGTACTGTGATGCATCGCGTCAAGGCTTGGGTTGCGTGTTAATGCAACGTGAAAAAGTCATCGCGTACGCGTCGCGGCAGTTGAAAGTTCATGAAAAGAACTATACCACTCACGACCTAGAGTTGGGCGCAGTGGTATTCGCTTTAAAGATTTGGCGTCATTATCTCTATGGTACTAAGTGTACCATATTCACTGATCATAGAAGTCTTCAACACATATTCAATCAAAAAGAATTAAACATGCGCCAGCGGCGATGGGTAGAATTGTTGAACGACTATGACTGTGAAATCAGATACCATCCGGGGAAAGCAAACGTTGTAGCGGATGCTTTGAGTCGGAAGGAACGAGTTAGAACATTTCGAGCACGGGCTTTAGAGTTGACAATCCAGTCAAACTTTACAACTCGAGTGCGCGACGCACAACGGAAAGCCCTAAAACCAGGAAATATACGAGCAGAATACTTGCGAGGAGCAAGGAAACACATGGAAACAAATAAGGATGGCACTTTATATTTCGGAGGGAGAATCTGGATTCCCTATTTTGGTGGCTTGCGAGACTTAGTGCTGGATGAAGCACACAAGTCCAGATATTCGATACACCCAGGATCTGATAAGACGTATCAGGTTCTGAGAGAATTTTATTGGTGGCCGAAACTCAAGAAAGATATTGGGATTTACGTTAGGAATTGCCTAACTTGTGCAAAGGTCAAGGCCGAATATCAAAAGCCATCTGGGTTATTACAACAACCAGTGATTCCGGTTTGGAAATGGGAGCAGATATCAATGGATTTCGTTACAGGACTCCCACGGACCTCTCGAGGTCATAACATGATATGGGTTATCGTTGATCGATTAACCAAGTCGGCTCACTTCCTACCGATTCGTGAAAAAGACAGTACCGAGAAGTTAGCCGAAATTTACCTCAACGAGATTGTGGCACGTCATGGAGTGCCTACTTCGATAATCTCGGATCGTGACGGTCGCTTTGTATCAAGAATATGGCAATCGTTTCAAGAATCGCTTGGATCACGTCTGGATCTGAGTACCGCATTTCATCCGCAAACCGATGGGCAAAGCGAGCGAACCATCCAAACGATGGAAGATATGCTTCGCGCCTGTGTGATGGACTTGGGCGGAAATTGGGATAATCATTTACCGTTGGTAGAGTTCTCGTATAATAACAGTTATCACACAAGCATTAAAGCCGCCCCATTCGAAGCACTATACGGACGGAAGTGCCGATCACCGCTGTGTTGGGCAGAAGTCGGAGACAAACAACTCGTCGGCCCTGAACTAGTCCAAGATACCACCGACAAGATAGCAAAAATACGAGACCGTATCAAAGCGGCTCGTGACAGACAAAAGTGGTACGCGGACGGAAAACGTAAACCATTCTCTTTCGAGGTCGGAGACAAAGCCTTACTAAAAGTCTCACCTTGGAAAGGCGTAGCTAGATTCGGGAAGCGCGGGAAGCTAAACCCGAGATACATTGGGCCGTTTGAGATTCTAGAAAAGATCGGTACCGTCGCGTACAGGTTGAAGCTGCCAGAAGAACTTAGTAACGTACATGACACATTTCATGTGTCGAACCTCAGGAAAAGTCCGCCAGTTGATACAGTTATCATTCCAGCAGATGAGATTCATGTAGACGACGCGCTTCAGTTTACCAAAGAACCCGTTGAGGTTATGGATCGGAAGGTCCACAATACAAGGAGAAGTACTATCGAACTGATCAAGGTCCGCTGGAATTCACGTCACGGACCCGAGTACACATGGGAACGTGAAGATCAGATTAAGGAAAAATATCCCCACCTGTTTAAGAAGACTCCTGCAAAGAGTGGTTCAACTTGAATTTCGGGACGAAATTCTTTTTAACAGGGGGATAATGTGACAACTGGTAAATAACTGGTAATTCCGTACAATCTAATCACTATTTATATTTCTTAATCTCATGCATTTAGCGTAATTTAATTACGTAACAGTGTCGTTAATTTAATAACAAGGTTAGGACAAGAAAACAAAGCTAAAACATATGTTGGTTTTCGTTGTATGGCGAAACCAAGAAAACAATGTCCTAAAAGTGTTGGTAGAAAGTGCTGCGTGCACTATTCACGGTTACACTATTCCATGCCAGCAAACCGTGAAACTAGACCAAAACACTGAAAAACGACACTCGGATAACATAACTGAGTCCATTTATATGAGAAAACATTATTGTGAAAACACCTCTTGCAAAGAAACAAGACTTTCCGGTATAACGCCCTAATTGTCAAAATGTCTGTTTCGGCTTAAAATATAGCATTTTAACACGTCCGAACCAAGAACCAAGCATTTCCGGGACTTCGGAATAATATCAATTGGTGAAAAACATACTAAAACAATAAGATAATACCAACGGAACATTCATAATCGCAAGTTTCCGGCGTTACGTCGCTATGCCCTAAACTATTCCGTTAGCGACTTGACGAACTAGTAAGCAATATTTTTGGTCACGAAACAAGCAAACGAAGAATCTAGTGAGCTAGTTAAACTAAATTTGGGACTCGGAATCATTTCTTACAACTTCCGGATGCAAGAAAACAAGTTGCGGAATTTCTCGTCGGTACGACATAAAAGCATCGTAGGTGAACCGGCGCGTAACCGGGAACCGTCTAAACTAGTTAAACACTATTTTAACTAGTCTAGTGAACTAGTTAATGATAAATAAAGTCCCAATCCCTATTTACCCTACTAATGATGTACTTAAATCCCTAATCAGCGAACTTGAATTAATGACCAAAATATCTATGTTTTTAATCAACTTTTATAAAAAAAAATAAACATCTTACCCCCCCCCCCCCTTCACTCACGTTTTTGGTGGCCCCATGGCCTCACCAATTTGTCCAATATTTCAAAGTATGTATGGTCTTGAGTATGGCCTTGGACATGATGTTTTGACTAAGAGAAGCATGGCCATTATACCTTAAACTTATCCTAACTTCTTATCACAATTTGCAACCAAAAATCCCTTTGCTTGTTCCCTCATTCACGGCTGGAAAAAGGGCACCAATTCACCACAATTAAACCATCTTAGAACACCATATTCACTCATATTCTAAGTCTTACAAGATCATTCAATGAAGGTGTATGCATGAGGGACACTTAGGAGCTTATTTTGGAGCCTAATCATCCTCTAATATTCTTATTTAGCTTGAGTACTTTGTGAGTCTTCTAATCACTATATTTATGGTCTATATTACTAGTAGATTACCAAAGTACAAGTTGATTATCTTGAGATTAAAGCTTAACATAAGCAAAAACCCTAAACACAAAGTTAATAAACACTAAATATGAAGATGTTATGTGTTGATTTATGTTGTTTAGTGTTTATATGTTCTTGTGATCTTGTTGATTAGGTTATTTTTGTTGAGACTAGTAGCTTAAAGTCTAGATTCATGATGATCTTGTTGTTAGTTTTGTGTAGTATTTTATATTTATGTTCATATTATTATGATGAACATAAATATGTGATTTAAACATGGTTATGTTTAAATCAAGAATGATCATCTACTTCAAATATTATGAGCATTTGTATGTGAAGTTGATTAAGTAAATTTTGGGAAGATTAAACCAAGAATAATCATGTTAACAAGACTTTTTGGAAGACACCAATAAACTTGATTTTTGGACATAAAGCAAGTTATAATGTTTTACTTTAAAAAGTAAAGTATAAAAAGTCTTGGAAATCTTCATAAAAATGTGGGAATTTTTATGAATGAAAAACAAGTTTAAACAAGTTCATATACATAATTAACTTGAAAAATGGTTAACTTTAAAGTGTTAAAAGATATACCAAGGAAATGCTCATAATAAGCTTTGAAGGATAAAGTGTGAGATTATTGTTATAAAATGATATTTAGTGAAACTTGGTAAATTGTGGTGATTTGAGAAAATTGATCATTGATTTAAACGCGTTTTTGTAACGTGGGAAACGTCATAGTTTAGGGGAAACTATGGCGAATTTTTCTAAAAATCTAATCGCGATTAAAAATGGGATTAAAGGGTGATTAACGATGTTAAACGCGATTAGTGGTCATAAACGTCATTATGGAAACTTTGATGGGAATATTTAATAGTTAAATGTTCAAAGAAATTCTTATGAACTTAAACATATATTTTTACAAGAATAAAGTGAGTAAAAATATAACAAAGTGTAAATATAATTTTTGGTAAGAAAAATTATATATTTTCGGAAACTTGCTAAGTGCTTGCAATGTGTGCTATATATGTGTAGGTATTAGATACCTATAGAGTGATCAAAAATAAATACACGTACATGTTCCTACATGGTCCAAGAAATGCTAGTAAAATCGGACAATTAAATAAAATAGCCGAAATGGAAATACATAACACTTGATGATGACAAATTAGGCGTATCGACATCGTAAACAAGTTACTACAATGTCGAGTCTAAAAATAACATATTTTTAGACACTAAAGCGAGCGCGTAACTAAGTGGTCAAAAACAAGAATCCGGAAAGTCGAAAACTATAAAAATTACCAAGTATTTTTCATGTGAAAAACGAACTTATTAAGTTACATGCTTGGTAAATTTTTGGTAAAAAAAATTGCAAGAATATATTTAATGGACTCACTAGAAAACTAGGGCTAGGCCCAATAACAAGAAAACTAGGGCTAGGCCCAATAACAAGAAAACTAGGGCTAGGCCCAATAACAAGAAAACTAGGGCTAGGCCCAATAATATTGATGACAAGCGAAAACATAATAACGAATTCAAGATGAACAACTTGTACGAGGTCCGAAAGACCTAGTGTCTAACGAGATTAGTACGCATGTAGGTTATTGACACGTACGGACGCTTACTTTGATATCATATTTCACGGAACGCAAATTTGTGAGTTCATGTCCCTCCTTTCACTGTTTTCAATGTTTTGTTTTCAAAAACATCGAGGGGAAATACATGCTAAAACTATTGGTATGTTAGTTACGGAGTAGGAGGCATGATCAATGTGCATAAGTAGGGAATCTACATTTATAACCATTAATCACGTTGTGACCAAGGTGCAAAAGGTGTAGATCTATTGGGTTTGAGGCACACCCCACTCCTTGTTGTTAACCGTGGAGTGCTTTTGTGATCCCAATGCGAACTAAGTGTTCTCGGTTTGGTTATTTTGCTTATGGCGCATTATGTCAGGGGGCTAGCTACCCACTGATAGATCTTTAAACAGACTCCATGATTTTAAATCAGAACATACCATGATTACAAGATAACAAGTACTAGATTTCATATGATATCAAATACTGCATGAACTCGCTCAACTTTTTGTTGACTTTTTAAAACTACATGTATTTCAGGAAACAGGTCTTGAGCCGGTGATTCACTATGGGATTCGGGAAAACAAATGACAACGATGGCCACTTTTGGGAGGGTTTGTCTTTTATATCCCAACTTCGTATGGGTATATAGGGGACAAAACCTCACTATGTGTTGTGTCAAAAACAATCTTTTGCTATATGTAAAATAACTTAGAACTATGCTTTGTCAAACGTTGGTGAACTTAGAAACTAGGTTAAAACTTGTAATCTTTTGTCGAAAACTAGATATATATGGCATCGTTGTTGGTTCATGTTGTTAATACATTTGGATGCAATGATTACCTTTCTTACGTCACACACAATACGCTTCCGCTACTAGCAGGGTGTGACAACCGAGCGGCATGATCGGTGTTAATGAATGTATAGTATAGTTTAAACAAACCAAATGTCATACCAAAATGTAAGCATATGATGAATAAGAAATGTACTAAGTATGCTAAGTTAACATACAAAGCAGAAAAGTCATGTAAATCAATGTGCTAGCATGCTATCAGTTAACATACATAGCAGAAATGTAATGTAGAACCATGTACTAAGTATGCACACAATGGACATACATAGCATAAAATGTAATGAAATCATGTACTATAATGTACTAATGAACGTAGGAAGTATATGATGTGAAAACAGGAAAGCATGAAAGTAACAAGTAGGCACATGTGTTTCACCCCAAAACAGTTTGGAAAACAGTAAAAGAGGGGTCTATGTACTCACTTGAGATTACTCAGTAGTCCTGGAGTGACAACCAAACAATGATAGAGATCACGGAATCAAACGGCACCTAATATAGGTAACTATGTTAATAAACCGGACCTAATATCGGAAGATCGGATAGAATGCGGGTTCGTAAACCAAACGAATATGGAGACTCGTGTAATATGGTTTAACAAAGCCCACATACTAAAACGAAACTTAACCTAAGTGTTTGTGACCCATTACGACCCGTTTAGGTAGCTTATACTACTTTAACGCGTCGTTCGCGTAAAACGCGTTCGGAACGCCTAACTAGTCCTATGACAAGTAAAATATGCCTTAACATGTCTAATATGGTTGTCAAATCAGTTTAGATGTCAAAAGTTATGTTACATATGTTTAAAACGAATTTTGGCATCAAAGGGGTATTTTGGTAATTTACCTAAGGCATATAAACTACCTATCATACAACTACTTAAACGAAGCGACCATAAGGTATAACCTCGGAGGGTTATTCCCTATATACTATCGTCACCTAATGTGTTTGGTCGGATCCTAATGATCGACCAAATGGGTCGGGTTCGAAGGTATAAGCGATTTATCAGATCGCTTACCCTTACGACCCTAGACAACGTGGTAATCAGTAGGCATAGTCCCAAGGGACTATAACCATCGTGATTACAATCACGTTGCGAAGTTCAAACAAACTTCGCATTGACCATAAACTGGTCAACGCAGAAAGTCAAACGAAGTTTGACTTTCGGACTCGAAAAGCAATAAAAGAACGAAAGAATACTTACGAAGGGTCCCCGAATGCTAATCTAGATCAAAATAACTCAGGTATGAAACAATGGTTCCAACTTAGAGTCTTTTTGATCATATTCTTGTGAGGAATGTGAAGGGTGGAGGTGGGTATTTATAGTTTTCGGTTCACCGTTAGGATCATTTCTTGGAAAAGGGGGCACGATCTAAGCCGTACACTTGTTGAAAAGTTGTGGTAACTCATTTTCCATCCACCATAAGAGTTTGACACTTGGCACTTGGCCTTTGGAGAGTGTTAAGGGCTGTTAACAGCTGTAAAAAAACGTTTTGCTGCATCTGGCCCCTACTTACGGACCTAGTTTGGCAGATTTACAGTTTCAGTCCGTGCAACCTCAAAACTTGGTTTTCGATGCGTTTTTTTGACACGTTTAAGCCCCGTTAACCCCATTTCAAAGCTCTAAAATGAATTTAAAGTATAGGGAACTTAAAATGTGTTCAAAAATATCTCGGGTGTCGGTTCGTTTAGCCGCACGGTTACGTTGTTCGGTTAATTACGACGGAATGCGCATAAGCGCGAAAAATGATCCAAATGGCGTGACGAATGGATTTTTCTTATGCCAAACACTAAAATAAAATGTTTTAGTGCTTACATAAATTTTTGGATGTCCGGATGTATTCAGAACGTAAGTTATGCGCGAAAATGCAAACTTGTGCACTTTTTGATGCTTTTAGTCCCTGAATGACCCCAAAAGTTTATTTTAGCATACCGAACCCCTCAAAGCCTATTTCTAAGCTATGTAAAGGAAATTTAAGGTGTGTTTAACTTATGGTCATGTTCCGGAATGTTCGTTACAGTTCAAATTGGCATACTTTCGCAGTTTGTCAACTTTAGTCCCTGTAAGCGTATTAACTTGATTTTGCCGTACCAAAGCCTTCAAAACTTATTTCTAAGTTATGTAGAGGTTATTTAAGGTATGTTAAGCCTATGTCACTGTTCCGGAGTGTTTGTTACATTAAACTGGTTATACTTACGCGTCAGTGCGCGTATAACCTTCCAGAAAGTGATTTAGAGTTTGAAATTGAACAAAAATTGATATGTGCAAATGGTACACATATTTTTACAAATACCAAGTATGAAATACAATATTTCATTGGTTTGGTATTTGTTTGATGGTCGCAGTGACCCAGGTGTCACAGTCTCCCCTACTTTAGGAAATTTCGTCCCGAAATTTATTTAGAGGAAACTTGTGAGAGCTTGAAAACATGAAGTTGAAAAGATCGAACAACATTGGTTAGGGTTCTGAACTTCTAGTAACTTTAATAACATCATGCTTGCAATGTAAGAGGGATACTTATATACAAGTATATGAAGCGTCATTGGTGCGTCCACCGTACCTCCATTACATCGTTCTCATTTTGTTATTGTTGTCGCTATCGGTTCTTACACATAATAAATCTTACTGGGTTTCTGTGCACTAAATTTCATAATTATGTACGCGTCCATAATTAGATAATTCCTTGCACAGTTCACACAGTCTATTTTATAATGTGCAGAGTAAAACCAAATGAACAATTCTGTGATGAGTGTGACTAGACCGCCATAGAGTCCTTTTAATTAAATCAATAAATGATCTAAATAGACTATCAAGGAGTCTGTTCAGCTACATCACTAGATGTCGTCCTTTAACCAAATTGTGAATCAATCTTTTTGACTAGACCACTAAAGGGTCTCTTATGAATCAAGGAGTGGTACTATATAATCCAAGGGTCTTAACTATTACATAGAAGCCCATTAAGGATTTAAGGTAGTACCTTTTTGAATATCCTACTACGAATCCCTCATATGAAGATATGAAAGATTCTACGAGAATTTGGATAACGAATATCCAGAGTATCCAAACACAAAAATGCATAAAAGAAAACATAAGATGAATAAACACATAGTCGTATAACCACAAAGATTGTTTATTTGTTAATTTGTTTTGTTGACAGAGCACATGTATTTAAAGTACAATAGGAATCCATCTCGTGGATTTCATTTGGCACTTTAAACATTTACAAGAATCTAACTATAAAGATAGAAAGATTTTTAAAAGAAAAATTCGATTTCGATTATAAGGAACCGAAATGTTCGAATTTAGGTACACAAGGAATCCAATTAAGGACTCTGATTTGAATGATAATTATCCACAAGGGTCTAAATGTGAAGACAAAAAGATCCCTTATGGATTTTAGAAGTTGAAGATGTTTTGAAACCTTGCAATTGATGTGCTTAGGTCAAAACATGAAGTAAAATGCTTATGAAGTTGAGATGCCAGATATGCCAAGGTGACATATGAAGCGAAATTTTAAAGTTAAGTCAATGTATGAAGAAAATATTTTTGAAACTATGCGTAGGGTTCTTTTAAGAAAAAAATGTGTTTAACGTTTTTGAGACCTTATATATATAATACCTTTGAAATCATAAAGTAGGTGTATTAGGTAGGTATATTCCTAAAAATGTTTTAAAATTATGCGAGATGAATTTTGAAATTATGTATAAGGTTTTTGAAAAACATGAATGATGCTTTTCGAAATCATGCACTTGATAAGAAAATGTACTGTATTAATATTGCCTTCAGACTATATGAAATATTTTGAAATTAGGAAGGTTGGTTTTGATAACATGGCCAATGTTTTTGAAATAACATAGACATGCATTTAGAAAAAAATTGTTTTCAAACTATATGAAATGTTTTGAGATCATGAAGATTGTTTTTGAAATACTTGTACTGTATATGTTGAAAAATCAAAACGTAATGGGTATGAGATTTGGAAATACCCTTAGTTATTTAACCAAGGATTCAAAGGCACAGATGTGCAGAAGCATGATTACTCATAATGTCACTCTATTTTATGTGCTTTGTTCCTTAGAGTGAAACGAGTACTTAAAATTTTCGAGGGAATCATGAGCGATCATTTGAAAGGGAGAAATCACAAAAGTAGTTTGCAAGGTACATAGTTTTCTTGATGTGGGTATCATAGGAAAAGTCATACACACATGTAATTACACTTGTATATCAGAATTTGTGATCAACGATTTATTTATAAACAAAACAGATTGTTTCACATTACAAGAGAACAAAAGAACAAAAGCATAAGACAGCAACATCTCCTAGTCAGCCAACTGCTCATCCGTGGGTTGGATTTGCACTAGCAAGCTTTGGGCAATCCCTTAAGAAATGGCCCATCTCGCCACAGTTATAGCAAGACCCTGGTGAGAAACGAGCTTGAGCAGAGTTGGCTTGTGGTTGTTCTGGACCACCTTGGTTCGGGTTACATCGACAAGCACTTACCAGGTGACCAACTCGCCCACATGATACACACAGACGACACGGTAAGTGAGCTTGGTGATGCCCATTACATTTGTCGCATATTGGTGCCGTTCCCTTGTATTGCTTCTTAGCAGGTGGTGTTGCCACCCGGATGGGTCCTGTTTGATTTGGTACTGCTGTAGTTGGGCAAACCCTTGCCGTATGACCTATAAGTCCACAAATTTGGCATTTTCGGCACCTCACACTAGTCTGATGATGAAGGCTACATTGGTTGCACAAGGGTTCAGTTCCGTTGTATTGCTTCCTAGCAGGGGGTTGAGCTGGTTGGTTGGGGATGGCTTGACCATTGTGAGCGACCATGGCGAAGTTCTGAGAAGCCTTTCGCTTCTTTGACTTCTTAGGGGATCGTTCATCCATGGTCTTTGATTCCCTGATTGCTTTCTTGGCTGGTGGTGCTATCATTTGGCTAGGTCTTGCCTGTTTTGGTGCCACCGCTGCGAGTTTCCTTGAAGCCTTACGTTTCTTTGGTTTAGGTGAAGGCTTGGCTTCTGCTTCCTTTCGTGGCTCTTGAGTGGCGTCATTGTTGAGACGAGACATAGCAATTCCCAATTCCACAGTCTTCAGAATCACTTCGCCTATTTGTTGGGCAAGTTTGGCTGTTTGCTCGGACATTTGGCCGTGGCTGAGAGGAAGAGACATTCTTGAAGAAAATGAAAGACATAGGAAGAAACAAGTGAAAGATTATTGGACAAATAAAACAAAATGACAACGCATAGAAATTGCGATCATTTGTTTGTTACCTAAGGCAAACAAATGAGACGGTGACTAATCAAAGTAAACAGGTCTTATTAATGTATCACTGAACACATGCTCGCCTATAAGTGAACACTCATCCCAAGAATTCCCAGGTAAGCACAACTGGTCTCGCGTCTGATGAGATATATACAAAGTGCTTGCCTAGACAGAAAACCCAGAATACATGCATTCACCCTTCCAGTTTGCACATGTTCACATTATAAGACCCAAACTTTGATGAGATTTTGAAAATTCAAAGGGGTTCAAAACCATATAACAGAGAGTTCAAAACCTTACAATAGAGGGCTCAAAACTTTACAATAGAGGGTTCAAAACCTAGTAATCAATCATCCTAGAACAGATGATTAGTTTTCAAAGCGGTTTGGAAATTTATGTTCTTATTGAGGTCGTCGCCTAAGGATAGGTGACGGTATCGTTTTATGACTAAACGCAAGTAAACTCGCGTTAGGGTCCTAAGAAGGTTATAGACTAGGTCAAAGCATTACTAATAACCTAATTCCCTATAACCATGGGCTCTGATACCAACTTTTCTGTCACACCCCGACCACGTAGGACAACCAAACGTGGCGGAAAACGTCGGGGAGTGTTGTAACAGAATCATTGTTTCATAACACATGGAAATTTAAATATTGTTTTATTGATTAAGGTAATTACAATGTCTTGACAATCAAAGAAACATAACATAAATAACTAGTCTTGCATCTTTTATTGTCGCTAAGGCCCAAGTCCGCCTAAGTGTATCTTGATAAATCCTATGCATCATATCCTGAAACACATGTGAAAATAGGTACGTCAGCATAAAAATGCCTGTGAGATACATAGGTTTATGAAAATAGGATTCATGACTTATTGTTTAAGAAAATGTTTAGTCATGAACCCTGTAATTTGCTTTTTCTTGTAAATCATTTGAAAAAAAACGATAAGATCAGATGATATGTATAAATAAATGTAAGGTTAAATGAATAACCATGTAAGATGAGTTTGTATAAGATAAGTTGTTTGTAAAACAATGTATTGTGAAAAGTATGTTATTTGTATAAAATGTTATATGTCAAAATTGAAATGATTCAAATAACGCTACGATATGTAATACCTTACAAACACTTATTATAGGAAGTACCAGCGGCGTATCCACTATGCTTATATCATATTACACACGCCTCGTTACTTAAATCACTTACTCAAACCAAACCAACAATGTAAGATGTCTATGTTTAAACCAATTGTCAAATGTATTGAATAATATACCAAAATGTTTATGTCAAGATGTAAATCATGCAACGTATAACCAATGTTGAAAATGTTTATGTGTCAAATGTAAATCCTGTAATGTATAACCAATGTCGAAAATGTTTATGTGTCAAATGTAAATCATGTAATGTATAACCAATGTCGAAAATCTTTATGTGTCAAATGTAAATCATGTAACGTGTAACCAAAATGATATGTATGGCTAGTGAAATGCATCAACTAAACCATAGGTGAAATGCACAAAACAAAGTATTGAAGTAAAACTTGGTTTAAATCAAAGTTATGTTTTGTGTAGTAAATGCATGCTATACTGATATAGACATTTATGCGGTATTGTGAAAATTCATACATCCAAGCCTTGCGACAGTCGGATAACCATGTAAAAATGGGTTATAAAAAGAATATGTATTTGGATTCGGTCATTCCTTACGTCCGAACAAACCCGAGATTTCAGGAATGGGATTTGTCAAGTCCTAAGGTACCACTACCTACTACCGAGCGGCATGATCGGTGTTAATGAATGTATAGTATAGTTTAAACAAACCAAATGTCATACCAAAATGTAAGCATATGATGAATAAGAAATGTACTAAGTATGCTAAGTTAACATACAAAGCAGAAAAGTCATGTAAATCAATGTGCTAGCATGCTATCAGTTAACATACATAGCAGAAATGTAATGTAGAACAATGTACTAAGTATGCACACAATGGACATACATAGCATAAAATGTAATGAAATCATGTACTATAAGGTACTAATGAACGTAGGAAGTATATGATGTGAAAACAGGAAAGCATGAAAGTAACAAGTAGGCACATGTGTTTCACCCCAAAACAGTTTGGAAAACAGTAAAAGAGGGGTCTATGTACTCACTTGAGATTACTCAGTAGTCCTGGAGTGACAACCAAACAATGATAGAGATCACGGAATCAAACGGCACCTAATATAGGTAACTATGTTAATAAACCGGACCTAATATCGGAAGATCGAATAGAATGCGGGTTCGTAAACCAAACGAGTATGGAGACTCGTGTAATATGGTTTAACAAAGCCCACATACTAAAACGAAACTTAACCTAAGTGTTTGTGACCCATTACGACCCGTTTAGGTAGCTTATACTACTTTAACGCGTCGTTCGCGTAAAACGCGTTCGGAACGCCTAACTAGTCCTATGACAAGTAAAATATGCCTTAACATGTCTAATATGGTTGTCAAATCAGTTTAGATGTCAAAAGTTATGTTACATATGTTTAAAACGAATTTTGGCATCAAAGGGGTATTTTGGTAATTTACCTAAGGCATATAAACTACCTATCATACAACTACTTAAACGAAGCGACCATAAGGTATAACCTCGGAGGGTTATTCCCTATATACTATGGTCACCTAATGTGTTTGGTCGGATCCTAATGATCGACCAAATGGGTCGGGTTCGAAGGTATAAGCGATTTATCAGATCGCTTACCCTTACGACCCTAGACAACGTGGTAATCAGTAGGCATAGTCCCAAGGGACTATAACCATCGTGATTACAATCATGTTGGAAAGTTCAAACAAACTTCGCATTGACCATAAACTGGTCAACGCAGAAAGTCAAACGAAGTTTGACTTTCGGACTCGAAAAGCAATAAAAGAACGAAAGAATACTTACGAAGGGTCCCCGAATGCTAATCTAGATCAAAATAACTCAGGTATGAAACAATGGTTCCAACTTAGAGTCTTTTTTATCAGATTCTTGTGAGGAATGTGAAGGGTGGAGGTGGGTATTTATAGTTTTCGGTTCACCGTTAGGATCATTTCTTGGAAAAGGGGGCACGATCTAAGACATACACTTGTTGAAAAGTTGTGGTAACTCATTTTCCATCCACCATAAGAGTTTGACACTTGGCGCTTGGCCTTTGGAGAGTGTTAAGGGCTGTTAACAGCTGTAAAAAAATGTTTTGCTGCATCTGGACCCTACTTACGGACCTAGTTTGGCAGATTTACAGTTTCAGTCCCTGCAACCTCAAAACTTGGTTTTCGATGCGTTTTTTTGACACGTTTAAGCCCCGTTAACCCCATTTCAAAGCTCTAAAATGAAGTTAAAGTATAGGGAACTTAAAATGTGTTCAAAAATATCTCGGGTGTCGGTTCGTTTAGCCGCACGGTTACGTTGTTCGGTTAATTACGACGGAATGCGCATAAGCGCGAAAAATGATCCAAATGGCGTGACAAATGGATTTTTCTTATGCCAAACACTAAAATAAAATGTTTTAGTGCTTACATAAATTTTTGGATGTCCGGATGTATTCAGAACGTAAGTTATGCGCGAAAATGCAAACTTGTGCACTTTTTTGATGCTTTTAGTCCCTGAATGACCCCAAAAGTTTATTTTAGCATACCGAACCCCTCAAAGCCTATTTCTAAGCTATGTAAAGGATATTTAAGGTGTGTTTAACTTATGGTCATGTCCCGGAATGTTCGTTACAGTTCAAATTGGCATACTTTCGCAGTTTGTCAACTTTAGTCCCTGTAAGCGTATTAACTTGATTTTGCCGTACCAAAGCCTTCAAAACTTATTTCTAAGTTATGTAGAGGTTATTTAAGGTATGTTAAGCCTATGTCACTGTTCCGGAGTGTTTGTTACATTAAACTGGTTATACTTACACGTCAGTGCGCGTATAACCTTCCAGAAAGTGATTTAGAGTTTGAAATTGAACAAAAATTGATATGTGCAAATGGTACACATATTTTTACAAATACCAAGTATGAAATACAATATTTCATTGGTTTGGTATTTGTTTGATGGTCGCAGTGACCCAGGTGTCACAGGTCATGAGCGAAAACAGGCTCTGGTGCAACTCCAAGCTCTGGATCAGCTGGAGCAGGCTCCTAATCAGCGGGCATATCGAGGAGCTGATCGACCGGAAAAACAGGTGCCTCAACGGGTGACTCAGTAGGTACAAACTCAACCTCAGGATCTGGGTCAAAGTCATGGGGAACAACGGGTGCAGCAGACATCGCCAGGTATGAATCAGTGTCGGTGGAGTAGTGTTGCACGCCCTGGGCGTGAAGAGTAGCGGATGATACATACTCAAACGAGTCGGGACCAGACGGATCGGATAAGGCCTCCACAACCGGAGCCTCGACAGGTGGCAAAACAACGACATCAACAGCAGGAACCTCAACCACATGAACAACAAGGTCATCAACGGGAATATCAACAAGTGGAATATCGTCATCCATCGGGGCCCCGCCATCCTGGTCACCTTCCGGGGGACCCTCGATGAATAGATCGATGTCGTCATCAGATAACACGTCAAGTGGCAGATCCTCAACAGGAACTGCAGCGAGAGGAAGAGGAGCAGGGATCTGAACAAGAGGGAGATCCCCGTCAAAAAGACCATCAGCTAAAGGCATGTCGTCTCCAAAGTCCGGTAAGGCAAATGGCTGGAAATCATCCTCGTAGGTACTCGTGGTGTCAGATGTATAAACCTCACCCTCAGGGAGAATCTCGTCGTCTGATACTATCGCTATAGGATCCAGTGTGTCTGACACTCTAGTATCAGAAGAAGATGGCATGGTGTCTGTAACACAACCACACATGCGCACATATATCAACATGTAATCAAATAAGCATGTAAGTCACAACAATGTAAGCAAGTAATCATCCTAGTCTTCCCCAGACTATCCCACCCAGTCCCTTAGACTGAACTCCCAAGTCTCTCAGACTAACTCCCTGGTCTCTAAGACCAACTCCCTAGTCTCTAAGACCAACTTCCCCAGTCTCTAAGACTAAATTTTTCCCAAGTCTCTAAGACTCATCTCCCCAGTCTCTAAGACTGATCCTCCCCAGCCTCTAAGGCTGAACTCCCTCAGTCTCTAAGACTGATCCTCCCCAGCCTCTAAGGCTGAACTCCCTCAGTCTCTAAGACTGAATTATAATCATAAATTTTGAAATGTGTGTTTGTACCTTTTTGTTTATAAAAATGTTTGTTCCCTGGATCTGGACATTTTGTGTATGCAATGTAAAAATGTTTGAAAATATTTTCGTGAGAGCCCTAATGATCATAGTCTAGACTCGAGAAAGAATCCTAGTTCGCTATGATCGAGGCTCTGATACCAAGCTGTCACACCCTGACTTTTGTGGAAGCGTGGTTTATTTGGTGTGACTTCTTAATACCATAGCAACAATCATAAAAATGCTATATGATAAGAACACGTGATGTTCATCCATTAATTAAAGTGAGAAAATACCACAACATCATTGTTTGAAAACATCGACACTTAAAATAAGTTACAAATCATGACATGTTTAACTGGGTTCACAAGGACTCAACAAAAGTACGTAAATAAAAACCCGAGGTTAGAATTATGTATCCCGTCCAGGAGAGGGATACACCTCCTAAACTCAACAACCCTGGATGACATCTTTATTTCACTACGCAGCTTGACACATGCATACTCCGCCAGATCCACTAATTCCCTGAAATACATGTAGTTTGAAAAATCAACAAAAGTTGAGCGAGTTCATGTGTATGTGAGTATGTATAAACCTTTAAAGTATGTCAGTATATATGAAAGTCCCTGGTATGTAGCAATAAGGAAAAAAATAGATCACCAATGGGTTGCAAAGCCACTGGTATGTGTGAAATGGTGCATGAAGTACTCAAACCTAGCAAATTTGTTACCGGGCCTCTGGCTGGAAGACATAGTCACCACTATGGGCCACCCTGGCCTCATGGGTGTGGGCTCGCTACACCCAAATAGATCTATCACTCATGTCCCTCGGTCCTACGATGAGGATTAATGGCCTTAAGTGTTGTACCCACCACTCACATGATCTAAGTAGTAACCCTCCTTAAGCTAACCATACCATTATAAAAATGTCTATAATAATCGTAACATATATTTCACCCCCGAAGTATAAAACTGAAAACATTTAAAAGAAAAGGGGGACATGAACTCACTGTAGTGCGTCTCTTACCGACAACTCAAGCTCTGTCAGCTACACGACAACCTACAACGTACTAATGTCTATTAGACGAACGGGCCGTGCCTTGGCTTAGAGTTTAATGTTTTTGAGTTGCGTTTCTTGTGTCTCTGAATATTATTCCAAGTTTATAATTATTTGTTAAAATAATAATTATTTTGACTTTAATTTATATTAAATTTTGGAATAATTGTGTAAACAATATTCTTGTATTGATACTTCACAAGTATTTTAATTTCCGTATTTCCTTCCCAAGGATGGGGGTATTTATACATGTATATTCGTAGTTTCGAAAATATATTTTTAAGTCCCACTTAGAAAATATATATAACCTATTTGTCAAAAATAATGTATTCCAATATATATATATATATATTTCTCAAAAATAATATATTTTCACTTCTTGTATCCAAAACAATATTTACCAAAAATGTATTTGTAAAAGTATTTCCCGGAATATTTCATAAGTTACATTTTTGCGTTCGGTTTCACAATACCAAGTGTGTAACTTAAATATTTATTCCGTGAGGTTTTTGGTATTTTTTTGGAGTTGAAATTTCCATGGTATTGTTAAGTTATATTATTTTACCCTAAAATAATATAACTATACAAATATTCACACAAGTGTTTTAGTATAAAATATATATTCTAAATATATATTTATCCATTTTATTTGTAAAAAAAATCAACCTCCGATACTTCGTATTTTTTTGACAAAACCTATGGCGAAGTTTAGTTTGAAAAACAAACTTAGAACATATTCGTAAACACTTGTAAGAAAAATATTTTCTAAGTGTTGGAATTTTTAGAAAATTTCGCCATAGTTTCCTTTGTAAATGGAGGTGTCCATGCTAATAAGCATATCATTTTCTTTTCGAAAAATCATTCAAATCAATCAACAACCATACTCTAAACAATATTACACTTACCAAACGCAAAACTATTCTATTTATAACACAACATGAACTTGATGTTTTATAAAAACGCGTAGTAACTCGGTGAAGTGTTTAGTGGGTTTAGTTACCCTCCAAAGTGTGTTTACTTTTGTTAAAATCTCATTCTTGGGATTTTTAGATGTTCACAACTTGTGAACACATTTTTCAAAAATATTTACTTGCAACATTTTCATGTTTCACTAGCTTTCCTACACTTAATTTGTTTCCAAAATAGTGTAAGTATATGTAAGAAGCATGATCTTTCAAAAAAAAAAAACCGTCTTTTAAACTTGGTTTATTTAGGAAAAACCATTTGTAAACCTCGGATCCATACGATCCTCAACTCACTTTGTTTACATATATTACAAGAAATCACCTTGTTATCAAGTTCATGTCTAAATATGAAGGTGATCTTTTTATGTAAACCCCTAATCACCTCCTAACTTGTTAACTCATGTTTTCAATCATAATTTAACAAGTTTCATATGATGACTATCATCATACTACCAAGAAATCACCAATCAATCATCAACATAACCAAGACAATATCATTCTAGTAATATTTCATTATGTTTCATCCATTTTTCATATTATGTAAAGCTTTATGTTCAAGACTTATGTGCATGATCTTTAGTGTTCTTGTAAATTTCAACATACTATATCTATTAACCGCTAAAAACATGAAGTAAACAAGGGTTAACAAGAAGCTTACAACTAGCTTAAAGCTAGGGAAGATCTATGGAGAAAATGAGTGGATAATAGCAAACGAGTGAGGTCCTTCAAATTCCGAGCTCACCAAACCTTCTAAATCACCTTGATATAGCCTTGGAACACTTGAACTTGAAAAAAAAAAGAATGGTGGTGTGGATGTAGGGGGTCGGCCGAGATGGGGGTCAAGGAGAAAAAAGATGAGGGTGTTGAGTGGTGTGGAAAATAATGAAGGTTAAAGTTTAGTGGTTTACTTATATAAATCTCCAACATGTTTTTGTCCAAAGGGTTTCATGTTCTCAATAGTACCCACACAATCAATTAAACAATTCCATAAAATCTCTAATTAGGCATGTGGGGGATCGATTACTAGCATAAGGGGGGGGGGGTCTAAATGTAAATATTAACCATGTAGTTAGATGAAAGTGTAATTCCAAACATATAGTTAGTTATGATAGTTACAAGATATTTTAGTGGAGATTTAACAAATCTTGGTGAGTGGGGGGGGGGGGGTGGGGCATGCTCTTGAACCATAAATTAGCATATGGGGGGGGGGTAAATTGAAATTTTAAATGGTAAATAATTAAGTTAGTGGAAGGTTAAACATTTTATCTAATGTTTAATGTGTATGGTGCATTTTATAATATATTAGGGTGCTCGGGAACCATAACTAGCTCAGAAAAAGTAAAACAATGTTTTTAACAATATTTTAGTGTTCCGGGTAATGTCCAGTTGTTCGGTTAGATACCGTTCCGTTAAAGTGCTAAGTTATTCTGTATAGTGTCTTTTATGTAACTTTTTGTGACACTTTTAATTCCCGGCACTTAGGAAAGCATACAGGACCATTTTGCCATATTTTTGCACATTACTAGCATGTTAAAATGCTGAATTTTGTTAGTTAATGCAGAATTCTGCATTTTGAGTGGGTTTTAGGCACTTTCCGGCACCTAAACTATCACCTAGTGACGCAGTTTTATGGTCCTTACTTCCCTACACTCCATACTAGTGTAGTACCTTGTCTCTGGCTCACACTGGGTGATGTAGACTAGGAAATGGGATACGAAATTGGACCTGTTGATTCACACAGAATACCAGGAACAATTCTTCCAAAATTCGTTGATTCTTGTGGAATACCGAAAATTGGGGGTTTCACACTCAAGACACTCACAAGTGAATTGGGAGAGAAAAATGACTTTTCATAAACTTCAAAACTGATTATCTTCCTCCCATTACATCCATATAAATAACAACGTAAATTCAAAACGGGCCTCAAAACACACTTGGGCCAAAAGCTAGAACCAAATAAAAGTCCACGAAAAGCACTAAAAAACATAAAAATGTAAATAACTCATAGGTACCACATCACACCACACATCATCCTTATATGTTTTACCAACAGAAAAAGAAACAAGGGTACGCTTGCTGACTTGTACCTCGCCTCCCTTCTTGAGCCACTGGAGCTTATAAGGTTTACGGTGGTTCTCCGTCTTCAAACCTAGCTTTCTGACAGCCTCCTTAGAAACTAGATTGTCACAACTCCCCGAGTCAATAACAAAGGTACAAACCTTTCCCAACACAGTACAAGTCGAGTGGAAGATGTTATGCTTAAGCCAATCATCATCACTGGCCTTTGGTGTATAGCATGAGCGCCTAACCACCAGACTCAACCCCACATCTCCAGCCACCTCCTCTTCCTCATACTCAGGCTCGTCATCATAAACCGGGCCGTCTTCATAAGTCTCACCAACCTCATCATCATCTTCCCATCCATCAGGCTCGTTAAACAAGTGTCTCTTCCCAGCCTTCTTGCACTCTGCCTGGCGATGACCCGTCTCTCCACAATTGAAACATTTCATGTTACTAGTACCGGCCCCTTTAGAACTAGACCCAGCAGCGCCACCACCCGGTTTTGCTTGGTTGGGCACAAAACGAGATGCCACATTGCCCGAACCTGAACTACCTCCTGTCAAGGAAGATGAGGCTGAACCACCACTACGTCGGTTTTGCTTTTCGAAAACCAGGGCACGCTGATGTGCATCAGAAATAGTCAACGGATCAAACAAATTCACAGACTCCATAATTGCAAGCCTTAGACCACCAGTGTAACGAGAGACAAGTTGATCTTCAGTCTCTTGAATATCATTTCGAGCCACCAACTGATAGAATTCCGTTGTGTAATCTTCAACCGTTTTGGATCCCTGCTTTAAATTCTGTAACCGCTGGTACATTAAACGCTGATAATTATGAGGAATAAAGTTGGCCTTCATGCACTTCTTCATCTTCCTCCAGGTTGTGACCTTTGACTTTCCCATCCTTTCACGAGACAGTTTCAGTTGCTTCCACCAAGCCGATGCCCTACCACGTAACCTGGTAGCAATCAAAGGAACCCTTTTGTCTTCGGGTACCTCTTTGAATTCGAACACCTCTTCAACCACAGCAAGCCAATCAATGAAATTTTCTGGATTCAAAGTGTCACCATCAAATTCTGGAATGCTAGTACGCATCCCCGTCTCCCAACGCCGATTACCATCTCCACGTTCACCCCTTGGTTGCCCCTTCTGTTCGTATTCGGAAGTCGAATCATCACCAAATGGGTTACTAATTTCAGAACCATACCCGTCATTGGGTCTCTGCCTCCTACGATTGATCAAATCGGCCATCCGATCAGTCAACTGATTGACCACTTGATCCAACCGCTCATCCATTCTCGCCATGAGTCGTTGCTCCAACTCTCGTTCATACACTTCATCGAGAGGCCTGTTGTTGTTTCTCCTCGGAGGCATTTTGAGCCAGGAATTCGGCTCTGATACCAACTGATGTAGACTAGGAAATGGGATACGAAATTGGACCTGTTGATTCACACAGAATACCAGGAACAATTCTTCCAAAATTCGTTGATTCTTGTGGAATACCGAAAATTGGGGGTTTCACACTCAAGACACTCACAAGTGAATTGGGAGAGAAAAATGACTTTTCATAAACTTCAAAACTGATTATCTTCCTCCCATTACATCCATATAAATAACAACGTAAATTCAAAACGGGCCTCAAAACACACTTGGGCCAAAAGCTAGAACCAAATAAAAGTCCACGAAAAGCACTAAAAAACATAAAAATGTAAATAACTCATAGAAATAAGAGATTTTGGGCCTGGACGTTGACCCAAACCACCTACGGTGTTTGTGGAAAGATGGACTTCGTTCTTACGATCGTTTCGCCTGGTCGCACGCCCAAAACGGACACCTGTAGCCCAAGTTAGAGCCATTTTAGTGAAGCCCCTTTTGTCACGCGATCTTGGGCCTCTAAATACAAAATGGCCCGTTCCTCAACACTTGGGCCTGCATCACTGGGCCTCAAAACGTTGTCTGTCTATGTACTGGCACTGTCAGTATATTTTTGAGTTATCCGCTCACTGTGCTAACTGTGCTTTGTGCATCAAGTATGTCACTAAAGTTTGTGTGTAATAAATGGAGTGACAGTATGAAATGTGATGCATATGTATGTATGTAACAGAAATCAGAAAGCAGTTTAATCATCAGTTGTAATCAAGCACAGTCATTAAGCACAAATTTAGTATTAATTAATCATATAGATACCTGTAATTATGAGGGTTGTCACATATGTCATCCGAACGGATGGCCATCCGATCGGATGACCATCCGATCGGATGGTGGTCCGAACGGGTGACACCCCTCTTCCGTGGTTGCCTATAAATAGTATGCTAGTGGTAGTTGTTTAGAACCTTTTAATGATCATTGTAGCGAAGCTCTGCTTGTATGACTTTCATCCGGTTCCTCTGTACTTTCACTATCAATCAATGAATGCAGAAAACATGTTAAGCGTTGAACTTGTCGTTGTTGATTCTCAGACATTATTGAGGGATTCCGCACCTCGATTCTGATTGATTCCACCACGTTCTACCCGAACAGATCCTACGAGATGGCCTAACAAGTGGTATCAGAGCCACAGGAGGTTGGATCGGAGACGACAACAACAAATTCATCGAGTTTTCAGCGATTTTCTGTAGATTTCAGTCAAATCTCACCAGAGATTTTGACAATTTCTTCTCCTACTCCTTCATTTCTTACGGTTCTTACATTTTCACACCTTAAAAATGGAAAACCTCAAAATTAAGCAAGATTTTACGGACGAAATTGACTAAATTTGTATCAAACGAATCGGAATTGAACATAGAACAATCCTACAAAGTTTCAATAAAAAAATTCGGACTAAAACTGAATCAAATTGATCAAAAACTATGTCGAGTTCTTCGCACAAGATGACATCATTCACCCGATCGGATTGCAATCCGATCGGATTGGACTAGTTTGTTCTTGATATTCATTGCTGACGTCACTGCTCGTTCGATCGAATCACCATCCGATCGGATTGGCTTTGTGGTTTAAGATTTTTTTAAGGTTCAAGTTTCTCTCAATCGAACGACCATCCGATCGGCTCACCATCCGATCGGATAGCCATTCGACACTTGAGCCCATTCGAAACTTGTGCACTTGTTTCCTTGATCATTTGTGACACTTGATCGAATCATCATTCGATCGGATCACCATTCGATCCAAGTACAACAGTTTGAGATTTTTGAAAGTTGTGAAAAATTTTCTAAGTATTTGAACTTTTTCAGGTGCTTTCAAGATGGGAGACGATTTCTTAAATCCATTTAGCGACATCTTTGCATACAACACTAGAGAAACATCGACAAACATAAACAGCAATACTAACACAAATCCGAAAAAGGCGATCGCAGATTCGTTAAACGTTGACAATGCCTATGGAATGTATAACAAGCCACCGAAGCTGATGGCGATTGAAGACTACAACCGTTGGGCAGAAAGATTTGAGGGTTGGTTAAGAGCTTTTGCTTATATGAGTTGGAAGTGTTTGAAGAACGGTTACGATATTGGAAGAAAAGATTATGAAAACTTGGCTGAAAATGAACAATATATGTTTATTGTTGAACAAAAATGTATAGCCCTGTTACATCAATCTGTCAGAGACGATATTATTTCTTTGATTAATTACGGAAATTCAAAGGATTTATGAGTTAAGCTAGAAAAGAAGTGTATTAGAGGAGAAGAGATTGTGAAAAACAAGAAGCGTCTGTTGAAGAAGGAGTTTGACTTATTTGCATGTATGAAGAATGAAACCGTATTAAAGATGATTGAGCGGTTTTGCCATCTGAAGATAGAGCTCGTCAGAAATGGGATCACAATTACCGAAGAAGAGATGGTTGAGAAGTTATTGGAATCTCTGCCTGATGAGAAAGATTGGCAATACTATGGCCTGGTTCTGAAAAACACAAAAGCAATGTCAGAAATGACAGTTGACTAGCTGATTGAAAGATTCAAGAGTCATGAGCTAGAAATCAAGAAAATGAACAAAGTGAATAATACCCCATACCAACAGAATGTTGATCTCTACTACAGGGGAAGTATGATTCCGAAAACCACTTCACCAAAAACTGCATTCTCTGCTGAAAGTTCAAACATCTTGGCTCAAGAAAAGCAAAGCAGTAGTTCTCTACCCAGCAGTGGTTATCATGGAGGTTCTTCTTCATCTGTTCCAGGGAATCAGCAACAATAAAATGTGCCCAAAAATGTGTTTCAATGTAACATCGCGGTGAACCTGAACAATGCTCAAAACTTCAATGAAGAGACAGCAAAACAACAAATGGTGTTTCTTGCTTCGATCTTAGAATCATATGAAAGTCTGGTCGCCGGAAAAATCGGAAATACAAATCTGACAAAAGAAGATTATCACCAGATTGATCCCGAAGAGATGGAATTTATCGATATACGTTGGTGTATAGCTAGCGTAATCCGAAGAGCGCAAAGGTTTATGGAGATCACCTGAAGAAATTCCTTTGGAGGGCCTTCGACAAAACTGGGTTTTGATAAATCCAAAGTGACGTGCTTCAAGTGTAAACAAAAAGGGCACTTCAAACGGGAATGCAAAAACTCAGCAGTGGATGAAACAACCAATCCTTTTCATGGCGACTACTATAAGAAAGCTGTTTGTCACAGAAATCGTGAAGAGCCGCCCACAAGAAGTAAATCGAAGAGACTCCAAAGGAAAAGTCGAGAGCTTTAGTTGTGATTCACGATGACGAAGGATTCGATTAGAGTGAGTTCTTACCAGAAGATGATACCATTGGTTTTGCATTCATGGCACAAACTCAACCATATAAAGATACACGAACTGAAGAGCAAAAATACACCTATCGAAAGATGTTAGCACAACATATGAAGGATAAAAACTATCAAGCTTGGAAAGAAGCCAAAAAGGCAAACAGATGGGATCCTGATCATGAATGCTATTTGGATCCGAAAGGCAACATTATTGTAGAACCTTCATCACTGAAAGTCGAAACTCTCATAGACTCTATAGAGCAACAAGATGAACAGAGAGAGAGAGATTCTACAAAGAAAGCTAAAGAAGAAGAAGAGTTAAAGTCAAAGAAGATAGATGAGGGAATCATTGACACCACAAAGGAAATGACAGCACAGAACCTAATGAAAATGGCCGATAAAGTGCTTACGACAAAGGAACTAGAGGTAGATTCCAAATCTGCGTCTGTAACACCTGTGCCTTCACGGCCATCAAACAAATGCCAAACCAATGAAATATTATATTTCATACTTGGGATTTGTAAAAATATGTGTATCATTTACACATATCAACTCTTGTTCAATTTCAAACCCTAAATCGCTTTCTGGAAGGTTATACGCGCACAAATGCGTAAATATAACCAGTTTAATGCAACGAACACTCCGGAATAGTGAAATAGGCTTAACATACCTTAAATAACCTATACATAACTTAGATATAAGTTTTGGAAGGTTTGGTGTGGTGAAATCAAAGTTAAATCGCTTACAGGGACTAAAGTTGACAAACTGCGAAAGTATGCCAATTTGAACTGTAACAGACATTCCGGAACATGACCATAAGTTAAACATACCATAAATATCCTTTACATAGCTTAGAAATAGGCTTTGAGAGGTTCGGTGTGCTAAAATAAACTTTTGTGTCATTCAGGGACTAAAAGTGTCAAAAAGTGCACAAGTTTGCATTTACGCGCATAACTTACGTTCTGAATACATCTGGACATCCAAAAATTTATGTAAGCATGACTACATTTTATTTTAGGGTTCGCCTTAAGAAAAATCCATTCGTCGCGTCATTTGGATCGTTTTTCGCGCTTATGCGCATTCCGTCGTAATTAAGCGAACATCGCGTTCGTACGACCAAACGAACCATCATCCGACATATTTTTGAACATGTTTCATGTCCACAATGTTTAGGCAACATTTTAGGGCCTTAAAGATGGCTTTACGGGCCTTGGAAGTGTCGGAAATGCCTTGAAACACGTGCAGGGACCAAACATGTAACTTTTGAAACTTTCTGGATCAGGTGAGGCAGTCGCGTAGCGCGAGCCCTAGGGCTCTATCCGTCGCGCTACGCGAGTGAGTGATCTGGGCCAGATTCAATGTTTAAACACAAGTTGCAACCAAATCAATTCTTAACCACATGTTTAGAGATGATGTGTCATTAAGTTATGGAGCATTTGTGGCACCATAACATTCCGACAAGTGTACGGCCTTGATCGTTGCCTCCTTCTCCAAGAAACGATCCTAGCGGTGGACCATTTCCTATAAATACCCAACCCCCCTTCCATTCAAAAACCCACCAAATCTGATCAAGAAAGCTCTAAGTTGGAACCTTCGTTTCATACCTGAGCTATTTCGATCCGGGTTAGCATTCGGGGACCCTTCGTAAGTATTCTTTCGTTCTTTTATCGCTTTTTTAGTCCGAAAGTCAAACTTTGTTTGACTTTCTGCATTGACCAGTTTATGGTCGATGCGAAGTTCGTTTGAACTTCATAACGTGAGCGTGATCACGATGGTTATAGTCCCTAGTGACTATACCTACTGATTACCACGTTATCTAGGCTCAGTGACGAGCCGTAGTTTCGGCCAGAATACGTATCCTTGCGTATCTTGTAACCAAACTACTTATGGGTATCAAAACCGTTTGTTTTGATACCAAGCTTGTTTTCTAACTTAATTAAGCATGTTTTAACATGCTTAGCTCGTCACTTTTAGTTTAGTGCTTAATTAGGGTCGTAAGGTAAGCGATCTAAGCAATCGCTTATACTTTCGAACCCGACCCATTTGGTCGATCATTAAGATCCGACCAAACACATTAGGTGACCATAGTAGGTAGGGAATAACCTTCCGAGGTTATACCCTATGGTCACATCGTTTGAGTAGTTGTATGATAGGTAGTTTATATGCCTTAGGTAAATTACCAAAATACCCTTTTCATGTATAATTGGTAATTAAGCATATGTAACCTAAACTTTTGTCACATAACTGATTATGTAACATGTTTAGGCATATAACACTTGTCATAGGACTAGTTAGACGGTCCGAACGCGTTTCACGCGCACGACGCGTTAAAGTAGCATAAGTTACCTTAATGAGTCGCGATGGGTCGAAAGCACTTAGGTTAGTCTCATTGTAGTATGTAGGCCTTGTTAAACCATATCATATGAGTTCCAATACTCATTTGGTTTGCCAAGCCTCATCCTATCCGATCTCCCGATTTAAGTCCGGTTTATTTATATAGTTTTAGCTTGCCGACTGATTCCGTGCTCCCTCAAGCTTTGTTTGGTTGTTGTTCAAGACCTCCAAGCATTCTCAGGCGAGTACATTATTCCCCTCTTTTACTGTTTTCAACTGTTTTGGGGTGACTCATATGTGCTAAATGTTTTATCAATAATTTCAATAACAATTATTATGTGGTTTCAAGAACAATAACAATTATTTCAAGAACGCTAACAATGATTTCAAGAACGATAACAATGATTTCAAGAACGAATACAATGATTTCAAAAACTAATAACAATTTCAATAAAGTGAACGAACTTGTTGGTTGTAGTTTACATGACCGATGACATTCATTAGCAATGATCAAGCCGACCAGTATTAGGTTATGGTACCATAGGATCTGACAAATCCCGTCATTTACTGCACCCATTGTTATGTGTGGGGGTTGTGGGTAGCGACTGAATCTGTAATTATTAACTTACCCTTTGGTAAGGGTTTGTTAAGAACGAGAGCGAGAGCGAGTTGGAACGAGGAACGCGTCAAGAAGGTTTGAATGTTATTAGAGAATCGATCATAAAGTAGTTCACGATTAAAACAAGAACGATTTGAACGAATGGGTAACGATTGGGTAAACATTTGTACATGATTTACATTTGATCATGCATTTACACGAAACATAGTATTGGTTTAAACCAAGTTTTACTTCAATACTTTGTTGTTGTGCATATGGTTTAGTTGAGACATTTCACTTGCCATACATGGATATTTGACATAGACATTTGACATGGATATTTGACATGGACATTTTACATTGTTTGGTTTGGTATGATTAAGTGATTAAGTAACGATGCGTGTGTAATATGATACAAACATGGTGGATACGCCGCTGGTACTTCCTATATATAAGTGTTTGTATGGTATTACATATGGTAGCGTTATTTGAATCATTTCAGTTTGAGACATAGAACATTTTATACAAGTAACATACTTTTCACGAGACATTTATTTACAAACAACTTATCTTATACAAATTCATTTTACGTGGTTATTCATTTGATCATGCATTATTCTCTTATTTATACATATCATCTAAACTTATTATTTTTCAAACGATTTACAATGACAAAGCAAAATTTCAAGGTTCACGACTAAACATTTTCTTAAACAGAAGTCATGAACCTTATTTTCACAAAACCTATGTACTCGCCAGCATTTCTTTGCTGACCTCGTTTTCACATATGTTTCAGGTATTGTTGGATGATATCGATTGATAAGATGCATGCTCACATAGGACTGGACAAGGCCTTAGTGACTCAATAACAATGATAGATTATGTTTAAATAGTGTATTTAGATTTCCAGACGATGTAATTACTCAATGTTTAATAAAACGAAACACTTTTGATATCCATGGTTATGAAACATTAATTCTGTTGCAACACGCCCCGATGTTTCCGTCGCGATTTGTTGTTTTACGCGGTCGGGGTGTGACAGCGTCTAATTCAACAAGCAAGGTCAGTAGTAGTGGTTCAACAAATGAATAAGGTAAGACTGATTGCGCTAAAATAGAAAGTGATTGCAAAAGTTGCATGAAAGAATGCAAAGTTTGCAGTACACATGCGTATCTCACAATGAAAAAGACCCAAGATCTGGTTGAAAAAGTCGAAATGACTAAAAAAGGTATTTTAAATCGAGATAAATTTCTTAGAGCTTCAAATGAAAGAATTGATGAATTAACAAAAAGGATTGAAAAAGATAAAACTGATGTTGAACATTTTAAGAAAGAAAATGAGAAATTAATCCATGAAAACAAAAAAAATTCTGAAAATTATGAGAAGTTGAAAAGAACAGTGAAAGATTCTGATGAGCGAAACGGTAAAACTTATAAGGAAAATGTTCATTTGTCTGGAGTTCTTCAGGAAAAAGAAAGACAAATCAACCAGCATTTGGACGAGATCGCAAGTCTTAAGCTTTAGTTCCAGGAAGCTAAGATTGAAAATGAAAGAATTAATCTGAAATTGAACAGTTACAACTCTGCAAGCTTTGTTCTTCAACACATAGTTCCCAAACCAATTGGGAAGAACGAAGCTGGTGAAGATGTATACTCGGATGGAACAGGGGTGGGTTATCATCAAGTTCCACCACCAGTGTTAAATAATTTTTCAAAGAAACAGTCCGGGTTGGACAAAATTTGTGAAACAAGTGAGAAAACATATGCTGAAAAACTTCCAGAAACGATCGATGTCACATTCACCTCATCATCTGATGAAGATAGTGTTCAGTCTGAAGTTGTAAAGAATGTGGTTAAAAATGTTTTAAAATCAGACAGTGATTCGACTGAAGATGAGGAATGTTTTCTGAACAACTACATTCCAAAATCAAAATCCTAAAACAACTCAAATGGTGAACCTACTCTTGTCATGTACAAGATGTCTGGTTCTGATAAGTTGTATTCAGATTTTGAATTTCCAATTGAAAATGTGAATGTTGACAAACTGAAGAAAGTTTTCAAACTTGTGGAAATTGATGTTTCTAAAATTGAAGGATTAAAGAGTTCCAAAAAGTTGTTGAACTTTGAACGTGATAAATCTTACTATAAGAAACCTGTTATACCACCACGTTTTAACAATAACAATCAAAGCAGATGGTCGGGTGGTTATCAGGGTGGTAAGAACAATCAAAAGAGGAACTTTCAAAGCAAAAGTTTTGTCGAAAAGAAAGTGTTTGTAAAGAGCTCAAGCTCACTTTCCGAGCAAGAATCAGAAATCTTTTCGAAAAAAATGAAGAATTCTTTGCTAAGAAGGCCTCACAGCCTCAGACTAAAGGGAAAAGTCGGGATGTTGATACCCGCACGTGCTTCAAATGCAACGAAGTTGGACACATTGCACGAAAGTGCACCAACTCAAAACCTAAGTCTGTGGTTGTTGAGAATCCAAGAAAGAAAAATGATGTCAAAGGAAAAGCTCCAATGTTTTATGAGAAGAAGATTTTGAAAAATGAAAACATCAAAGTCAAAACTGAACCTGTAAAACAGTTGGTAAAGAAAATTGATAAATTTTACAAACGGGTCGCTTCTCCATAGCAAACTTGGAAGCCAAAATCTGAGGCAAAGACATCAAGTGTTTCAAAACCAAAGGTTTCTGATACTAAAAAACACTCATCTTCAACCAAACCGGTTAAGATGAATGTACCTTTGGATTTTTACCAGAAACTGGAAAAACAAACTTCGACCCCACCAGGGAAGAAGTATGTTCCAAAGAAAGACCAACCATCTGGTCAACCTCCGAATAACGAATTTTTTTTGTATAAAGAGGTTGAGGTTGGGTTTAAAGAGAGCTTGTTTTGAAGGCTTTGGTATGGCAAAATCAAGTTAAATCGCTTACAGGGACTAAAGTTGACAAACTGCGAAAGTATGCCAATTTGAACTGTAACAGACATTCTGGAACATGGCTATAAGTTAAACATACCATAAATATCCTTTACATAGCTTAGAAATAGGCTTTGAGGGGTTCGGTGTGCTAAAATAAACTTTTGGGTCATTCAGGGACTAAAAGCGTCAAAAAGTGCATAAGTTTGCATTTTCGCGCATAACTTACGTTCTGAATACATCCGGACATCCAAAAATTTATGTAAGCACTAAAATATTTTATTTTAGTGTTTGGCATGAGAAAAAAATCCATTCATCGCGCAATTTGGATCGTTTTTCGCGCTTATGCGCATTCCGTCGTAATTAAGCGAACATCGCGATCGTACGACCAAACGAACCGACATCCGGGATATTTTTGAGCATGTTTCATGTCCACAATGTGTAGGCATCATTTTAGGGCCTTAAAGTTGATTTAACGAGCCTTAAACATGTCGGAAATGGCCTTAATACACAACGCGGACTGAAATGGAAACTTTGGAAACTGTTGCTGATCAGAAGGACCTAGGCGTGACACCTAGCCCCCTTGGCATCACGCGAGGCCCTTTCAGATTAGCAAAAGTTGTTTAATCATTTGTTAATGGCTTCTAAACACTCCAAAGGCCAATGCCACATGTTAATCCCTGATGTTGGGGGGCCAAACTTGGGTACCAAGGTGTGCAACAAGTGTAGGGGCAAGATCAAAGCACGGTATTCGAAGAACAATCCTAACGGTGGTCCATTTCCTATAAATACCCACCTTATGTTTCACTTCTTCCTCACAAATCTGATCAAAAGTGCTCTAAGTTGAAGCCCTTGCTTCATACCTGAGTTATTTGGATCGAGATTAGCTTGCGGGGACCCGTTGTAAGTGTTCCTTCGTTCTTTTATTCGTTTTAGCGTTAAAGTCAAACTTTGTTTGACTTTCTGCATTGACCAGTTTATGGTCAATGCGAAGTTCATTTGAACTTCATAACGTGAGCGTGATCACGAAGGTTATAGTCCCTAGTGACTATACCTACTGATTACCACGTTATCTAGGCTCAGTGACGAGTCGTAGTTTCGGCCAAAATGCGCATTCTTGCATATTTTGTAACCAAACTACTCTTAGGTATCAAAACCGTTTGTTTTGATACCAAACCTGTTTTCTAAACTTGGTTAAGCATGTTTTAACATGCTTAGCTCGTCACTTTTAGTTTAGTGCTTATATAGGGTCGTAAGGTAAGCGATCTAAACAATCGCTTATACTTTCGAACCCGACCCGTTTGGTCGATCATTAGGATCCGACCAAACACATTAGGTGACCATAGTATGTAGGGAATAACCTTCCGAGGTTATACCTTATGGTCACGATGTTTAGTTAGTTGTATGATAGGTAGTATATATGCCTTAGGTAAATTACCAAAATACCCTTTTTACGCCAAAATTCATTTTAAGCATATGTAACATAACTTTTGGTATCTAAACTGATTTGGCAACAATATTAGACATATTAAGGCATATATTACTTGTCATAGGACTAGTTAAGCGGTCCGAACGTGTTTTACGCGAACGACGCGTTAAAGTAGCATAAGCTACCTAAACGGGTCGTAATGGGTCGTAAGCACTTAGGTTAGGTTTCATTGTAGTATGTAGGCCTTTTTAAACCATATTACATGAGTTCCCCTACTCATTTGGTTTACGAGCCTCATTCTATCCGATCCTCTGATTTAGGTCCGGTATATTAACATAGTTACCTATATTAGGTGTCGTTTGATATCCGTGATCTCTAGCATTGTTTGTTTGTTACTCAAGGACTACTAAGCAATCTCAAGTGAGTACATAGACCCCTCTTTTACTGTTTTCAAACCGTTTTGGGGTGAAACACATGTGCCTACTTGTTACTTTCATGCTTTCCATGTTTTCACATCATATACTTGCTATGTTCATTAGTACATTTATAGTACATGATTTCATTTCATTACATTTTATGCTATGTATGTCCATTGCGTGCATACTTAGTACATCGTTTTACATTACATTTCATGCTATGTATGTCCATTGTGTGCATATTTAGTACATTGTTTTACATTACATTTTATGCTATGTATGTCCATTGTGTGCATACTTAGTACATTACTTTACATTTCTGCTATGTATGTTTACTTAGCACACTAAACATTGTTTTACATTGCATTTCTGTTGCATATGCTCATCCAGCATATGAACACATTATATTACATTTTGAACCGTTGTAACCATTTGACTATGTGAACCGTCGTAACCATTTGATTATATGAACTGTTTGTAACTGTTGAACCGTGTGAACCTTTTGTATCTGTTGACATGATTTACGTTTGACAATAGACATTAGACTATATATAAACATTTCTACAATTGTTAAACATTACATCTTGGTGGTTTGGTTTGAGTAAGTGACTTAGGTAACGAGGCGTGTGTAATATGATACAAGCATGGTGGATACGCCGCTGGTACTTCCTATATATAAGTGCTTGTATGGTATTACATATCGTAGCGTTATTTAAATCATTTCAATTTAAGACATATAACATTTTATACAAATAACATACTTTTCACAAGACATTGTTTTACAAACAAACTCATCTTACATGGTTATTCATTTAACCTTACATTTATTTATACATATCATCTGATCTTATTGTTTTTTTCAAACGATTTACAAAACAAATCAATTTACAAGGTTCATGACTAAACTTTATTAAACATTTTCTTAAACTTACAAGTCGTGAATCCTATTTTCACAAAACCTATGTATCTCACAGGCATTTTTATGCTGACGTACCTATTTTCACATGTGTTTTCAGGAGTTGATGCATAGGACTTATCAAGACATACTTAGGCGGACCTGTGCCTTAGTGACTTAAAACGAGACAAGAACTAGTTAATTTTTGTTATGTACTCTTTGTTTCTTGTTTAAAACAATGTAACTCTCTCGTTTGAATAATAAAACGAAACTTTAATTGCCATGGATTTGAAACAATTAATTCTGTTACAACACTCCCCGACGTTTCTGCCACGTTTCGTTGTCTCACGTGGTCGGTGTGTGACAGAAAAGTTGGTATCAGAGCCCATGGTTATAGCGAATTAGGTTATTAGTAATGCTTTGACCTAGTCTATAACCTTCCTAGGACCCTAACGCGAGTTTACTTGCGTTTAGTCATAAAACAATACCGTTGCCTATCTTTAGGCAGCAACCACAACGAGAACATCAATTCCGAATCCGCTTTGAAAATTAATCATCTCTTTTTGGATGATTGATTACTAGGTTTTGAACCCTCTATTGTAAGGTTTTGAACCCTCTATTGTAAGGTTTTGAACCCTCTGTTATAAGGTTTTGAACCCCTTCGAGTTTTCAAAATCTCGTCAAAGTTTTGGGTCCTAAATAGTGTGAACACGTGCAAACTGGAAGAGTGAATGCCTGTACCCTGGGTTTTCTGTCTAAGGCTAGAGTGTTCGTACAAATCCACATAATCGGACCAGTCACTCTTACCTGGGAACTCTTGGGGTGAGTGTCCACTTATAGGCGAGCATGTCTTCGCGATACATTATAAGGATCTACTTGCTTTGATTCAGCCTTTGTGTGTCGTTTGTTTGCTTCGTGGTTCAAACAAATGACCATCACCCATGATTTTGGGTGGTAATTGTAACATCCTATTCTTACCCAATGCCATTTCATTTGTTTTCTCTCTTGTTTCTCCTTTTAGAATGCCTCCACGACGCAAAAATCAGGTATCTATTTAAGAGCTGGCAGCTGTCATTACACAGCAAATGACTGCTGCATTCCCGAACATCATTGCTCAATGTAACCAATCCCTCAACAACAATAATGCCCCCTGCAACTTCAAGACGTTCAACTCGGCTAAGCCATCAAAGTTTTCTGGGTCTCAAGGAGCAACTGCACTTCTGCAATGGTTCGAGAGTCTAGAGAGCACCTTCAGGCATGTTCAATGTCCAATCGAGTGAAAGGTAGAATTCGCATCTAGTGTCTTTGAGAAACGAGCTTTGACATGGTGGAATAGTGTGATGAGAGATAGGGGTGCCGATGTGGCACTGGCTCAAACATGGCAAGAGCTTCGAGCTCTGATGATGAAGGAATTCTTTCCTCATCACGAGATCAGGGCCTTGGAAAGGGAATTCGACGATCTTAAGCAAGACAGCGGTGAACATCGAGCATACACTGATCGATATGAGGAGCTGAGCCTGTTGTGTCCTACCATGGTTACGCCTTTGGATAAGGCGATCGAAAAATACATTGATGGTCTCCCTGATTCAGTTCAGGACATTGTTACTGGTAGTAAACCCACTACAGTTAGACAGGCCATTGAGCTATCTGCAACCTTGATTGAATCTCAAATCAGGAAAGGTAAACTTTTTCGAAAAAGTGACAAGAAACCAATCGAGGAATCAAAGACCATGGATGAACAGAATGGATCCCCTAAGAGGTCAAAGAAGTGAAAGGCTTCTCAGAACTTCGCCGTGGTCGCTCACAATGATCAAGCCATCCCTAACCAACCAGCTCAACCCCCTGCTAGGAAGCCATACAATGGAAATGCACCCTTGTGCAACCAATGTAGCCTCCATCATCATGCCAATGTAAAGTGCCGCAAATGCCAAACTTGTGGACTTATAGGCCATACAGCAAGAGTCTGCCCAGCTGCAGCTGCACCAAACCAGGCTGGCAACAATCCCGCTCAAGGTCGTTTTCTACCAGGTTCTTGTTTCAACTGTGGCGAGATGGGTCATTTTCGAAGAAATTTCCCAAAGCTTGCTAATGCAAATCCAGTACAGGGATGAGCATCTGACCGACCAGAAGACAACATCGTTTAGAAATAATCACGTCTTATGTATTATTTTCTTTTGTTGTCAAGGTCCATGAAACAGTTGTTATCATTGTTTATAAATAAATATATTTATATGGTTGTATGTATAAAGAACATATCCCCTACAATACCGACAAGCAAGGAATCGTATTCCTTGAAAAGCAAACTACCCCCAAAATTTTTATTCCATCTTATGATCTCTTGCGTTTTCCACGAAATTCCTAAGTACCCGTTTCTTCTAAGGAAACGAAGTACAAGGCGCAAGTTACAACACTTGACGAATACCCAAAGTACCACTATAAATCCTTAATAGGGTACCTAAGGGTATTTCCATAAATCCTAAAATTGTTGTGCTCCTTAATTCGAATATTTCGTTTCCTTGAAAACAAAATCGAATTTTTGAGAGATCATCCTATCTTTTCAGATAGATCCCAGAGGACATTGAAGTCCAGCGACTGGTTTCCTGGTGTACCTTGAATATCCATATTCAATCATTAACAAGTTAATAACAAATTAATAACCGAGTTAAACAACTATGTGATTATGTGCTTATGTGCTCCCTTTTATGTTTTTGTGTAATCCAAGCTTTGTTATCCAAATCCTCGTAGAATCTTCCATATCTTCGTATAAGGGATTCATAGTAGGATACCCAAAGGTACTATCTAAAATCCTTAATGGACTCCTACGTTGTAGTTAAGTCCCTTGGATTATAAAGTACTACTCCATAATTAGACCCCTTGAGTGGTCTAGTTAATCAGATTAATCCAAAAATCTGGTTCGGAACATCATGTGATGATATAGCTGAAAGGACTCCTTGGTGGCCTAATTAAAAAGATCAACTGTCAATCTAATTAAAAGGACCCTATGGTAGTCTAGTCACCCTCATCACAAGTTTGATTTTCTTCCCCTAAACATTACAAGACAAACTGTGCGGACTGTGCAAGGAATTACGTAATTATGGATGCATACATAATTATGGAATTTAGTGCACAGAAACCACAACAAGTTTTGTCATGTGCCTAGAGTTAACTCTATTCATTTCCGTTTCTGAGGAAGCACCCATTGAAAATGACTCCGTTTGTTCATTTTCGTTTCTGAAGATTATCCGTTGAGGAAATGAATATCCGTTTGATTATCTTTTTTTTTTCATTTCCATTTCTGATGAAGCCACCGTTGAAAATTACTCTGTTTGTTCATTTTCGTTTTCTGAAGATTGTCTGTTGAGGAAATGAATATCCGTTTGATTATCTTTTTTTTTTCATTTCCATTTCTGATGAAGCAACCGTTGAAAATGACTCCGTTTATTCATTTTCGTTTTCCGAAGATTGTCCGTTGAGGAAATGAATATCCATTTGATTATCCTCTTTCATTTCCATTTCTGATGAAGCAACCGTTGAAAATGACTCCGTTTGTTCATTTTCTTTTCTGAAGATTGTCCGTTGAGGCAACGAATCCCCGTTTGTTTAAATCTTTCATTTCCGCATCTGAAGAATACTCGTTGAGGAAAATGACTCCGTCCATTCATTTTCATTTCTGAAGAATGTCCGTTAAGGAAAAGACAGGATTATGCCTTGCATACCTCTGGTGGTTATTTGACACAAAGTCACAGATAGACTCCTACGAATAAATTTCGGGACGAAATTTCCTAAAGTAGGGGAGACTGTGACACCTGGGTCACTGCGACCATCAAAAAATGCCAAACCAATGAAATATTGTATTTCATACTTGGGATCTGTATAAATATGTGTATCTTTTGCACATATCAATTTTTGTTTGATTTCAAGCTTTAAATCACTTTCTGGAAGGTTATACGCGCACTGATGCGTAAATATAACCAGTTTAATGCAACGAACACTCCAGAATAGTGAAATAGTCTTAACATACCTTAAATAACCTTTACATAACTTAGAAATAAGTTTTGAAGGCTTTGGTATGGCAAAATCAAGTTAAATCGCTTACAGGGACTAAAGTTGACAAACTGTGAAAATATGCCAATTTAAACTGTAACAGACATTCCGAAACATGGCCATAAGTTAAACATACCATAAATATCCTTTACATAGCTTAGAAATAGGCTTTGAGGGGTTCGGTGTGCTAAAATAAACTTTTGGGTCATTCAGGGACTAAAAGCGTCAAAAAGTGCATAAGTTTGCATTTTCGCGCATAACTTACGTTCTGAATACATCCGGACATCCAAAAATTTATGTAAGCACTAAAATATTTTATTTTAGTGTTTGGCATGAGAAAAAAATCCATTCGTCGCGCAATTTGGATCGTTTTTCGCGCTTATGCGCATTCCGTCGTAATTAAGCGAACATCGCGATCGTACGACCAAACGAACCGACATCCGGGATATTTTTGAGCATGTTTCATGTCCACAATGTTTAGGCATCATTTTAGGGTCTTAAAGTTGATTTAACGAGCCTTAAACATGTCGGAAATGGCCTTAATACACAACGGGGACTGAAATGGAAACTTTGGAAACTGTTGCTGATCAGAAGGACCTAGGCGTGACACCTAGCCCCCTTGGCGTCACGCGAGGCCCTTTCAGATCAGAAAAATTTGTTTAATCATTTGTTAATGGCTTCTAAACATGTCACACCCCCAAAAACCACCTGCGGAATACCACCGCTTGGAGGCGTGACTGACCAGGATACAGCCACCAATTATACTAAACATTGGTCCATAGTAAAGATGTTCACCAACCACAATGGTTAGTAATCATTATAGTTCGAAGTTTTAAAGGTTTAAGTTCAAATAACATTTTAAGTAAACAGCGGAAGCATAAACCAAATAGTTTCAAAAGAAAGTTCATAGTTCAAGATTAATTAGAACCCAACACATGGGCTAGACGACCACTACACATTCCCAAGCTGCAAGCTCCTGAGTCACTGAGTACCTGCAAAGCATGCAGTAGGGTATCAACAAAAATGTTGGCGAGTCCACGAGTTGTCCAGTTTTAATTACCAAAAACTTGTTTCACCAGTTAATTTATCCGTTTATACATGCGATGGGGAGCTACCCCATAAGTAAGCGACTAAACTGTTTTTACAATACCGAATACTATTCATCCATACGTTTCCGTAGAGTGCCCCGTTTGTCAATGTTCTATCATCATTGACGGTTGCCAGAGTACATTAGTTCACGCCCGATCCCATACGCGGGCACGGTGTGAGGTTGGTGAGACCTAAATAGCGCTATCAACTAATAACCCGTTCGCCTGACCCCGGCGACTAATCGGTATTAAGAAGTGAGGACTTGAGTGATAGAGTTTTGTTTAGTGTTGCATGTTGCATCCAGTATAAACAGCAATTAACTAAAAGTCCCATTTAAGGGAAGATAGGTAGGTTTGTATCCCTTACGAGGGGATATCGTTGTATAAGTTTCCGTTTCCCAACCACCGGGAACGCATGCTTTATTAGTTGTGAACTCACCTTGGGTTGCTCGGCAGTTTAGTTTACTTGGTTAAGTATGCTGGTCACCACGTCCTAAATGGTTACCAGTATAGGTCAGGCTCGGACACAAGTAATCACGTATATGGTACACGTATTTAATGTGACACCCCAGGAAAACCAGTGAACGATACAACTTACCTAGCTTCCTCAGTAACCGCATGCTAAATTTCGGGACGAAATTTCTTTCAAGTTGGGGATAATGTGACAACTCGAGTTTCCGACTTTCACTTTCGCATTAAATGCACGTTGACTTTGACTGTTTAGTTGTTTGCTTATTTGCCTTGTAACTGTACACTGGATTATAATTCGAGATGACTATTTGATATGCTATATGTTTTATATAAAGTGCTTTGATTTGTGAACTTGAAAACTGTTTAAGACTTGAACAACTCCACGAAACAGAATTATGTTTCGCCATCTACCTTTCGACGAAACAAGTTGTTTCGCCGAGCCCAGTTACGCTGAAGCCCAGTTAAGGGCCCAGCTCTATTACGTGAATTATATCCCACAGAACAGCTTCATTCGTTAAACTCATCACCGAAACAGAAACCCTAGAACTCTCTCCCCATTGACGGCGATTGTGTACCCTCGGAGCCATCTTTAATCGATCGAATCATTCTTGCTGTTCATCGCGGTTAGTGTTTAAACATTTGCATGATCGATCTGATGACTTGTACGATCTATCTTGACTGAATGATAATTCTGTTTATATGCTACTCGGATGAAAACTTTTATGGCATTGATAATTGTGAAAAATCATGTGATGTTATTAATTGTGGGTTGAACGATGGTGGGTAGTAACCGTCAAAACTGTTAGAGTTGTTTATGGTTGGTTTGATTGCATGATATCTCGGTCCAATGGAATCCCTTCAACATGGGACTTGTCAGCCATGATTTATTAATTTAATGATGATGATAATAGTTGCCAGCCATATCTAATATATATAGATATATATTGCATGTGTATTGTCTCGAATGTGCAGCCAAAATAAATGTCGGCCATAACATTTAGATTTTTGCATGTGAGTTTGTCAGATGTGCCATATATTATTGTGCAACTTATTAGTGTTAATGTTGATAAATGTTAACTGGAACATGGTTTCTTAATGAATCGATTTGATGAGCATGAAAACTAGGGTTCCTGATGATCGCAACAACTTGCTAGTGCTGAACAATGGTTGAATGTAATTCAGGATTGTTGTCAAGGTTTATGTTTATCTGTGACCCTATGTGTATCAATGTTTAGAAGATGATATGATAAGAACTGAAATCAAGGATGTATTTATGAATCTGTGTTGCAATGAATAGATTATTAGATGATTACATCACAAGAATAAAATGGTCAAACCACCTCATAAGTCGGTCCAATGGCAACCTCAATATATTAACAGTGGTCGGCCATTTATTTTTATAATGGTTGTTTTGATAAGAGCAATGATGTTCTGAATATTTCTTTAACAATGGTGGCTGTGATTTCATGATGTAATGATTTCTTGATTTCATTATTTTAATGATAACATGACGTAACTGACATGACGAAACAAATGCATTTCGCCGAAACCAATTGTGACGAAACAAACATGACGAAACGAATGTGTTTCGCCAAAGGGTAAATACGACGAAACAAGGGTGTTTCGTCGAGTTGTTAATCTGCACAGTAACTTGGTCTATTTCTGTTAAGACTTAACTGGGGTAACTAACTGAGGTTAAATGATATGCATAACTTGTACGATGTTGATTTATGTGATATGTACTACTTGGTGAACATTGATTATACTTATACGTGAACTTCGTGAATGCGAACTGATTTTGTACACATGCGTACTTTAGGACGTGATTGATTTATTTGCGAGCACATACTTTAGCATACCGAGCAAACCAAGGTGAGTTCACACTTTTACTAAGGCATGGGATTCCCAGGGTATGGGAATGGGGATTGAAGGAATGAGATTTGAATAGATACTCGTACTTACACTGTTACTAGACTATCTACCATCGTCCTCGGATGCGCAGGATACATACGTAAAACCTACGTATACTTGTACTCATCACTGTCCTCAGGTTGCGAAGGACACTCACGTAAAACCTACGTGAACTTATACTCACTACTACCTCGGTTGTGTCAGGCACTTACGTAAAACCTACGTAAACAAGAACATGCTACTGTCTTCCGGAGTCAGGAAGGACACTTACGTAAAACCTACGTAAACCCCCGCGTACCCCTGTCCTCGGTTGTGAAGGACACTTACGTAAAACCTACGTAAACTTTGTACGTACTACTGTTCTCGGTAAGAAGAACACTTATGGTTACAAATAGTCTAGTGTATATGCAACATGGGAAGCCCCCACTAATAGAACATACTATCGGCCTAGTAGCGCCACATGTTACGAAACAAACTTACTATTACGAACTTACTTACCGTGAACTCGCTCAACTAGTTGTTGACTCTCTGTTACATGCCGTGCAGGACCTTAGGCACTTTTGGAGCTTGCACGGGAGGCGCGGTCGTTGTGGACAAGGCTCGTGAATGCTTCGATTTAAACACTATAACATTTCATACTTTACTTATGTTGGGCTTTTACTTATATGCTTCCGCTAAATATTGATATTATACTTTGGTTGTTGAACACCATTCATATCGTTTGGTTTAAATTACATCTATTACTTATTATGTTCGATATGATTGGTGGCTTGATCCTGGTCAGTCACGCCTCCATGTGGTGATACTCCGCGTGTGGATTTTGGGGGTGTGACAGATTGGTATCAGAGCCATTGGTTATAGAGAACTCGGTTTTAATAAGGGGAAAACGTTTTTATTAAAACCAGACTATAACCAGAACAGTGCTCAACAATCCACAACGACGCCTCGCTCCACGTGCAAGACTCAACATCCTAGGTAATAAGGTTTATGTTTATTGCCTACATGCTAGAATTACATAGAACCTTACTCGTGGTATGCTTAGATTACATTGCCTACTATTCGTTATTACTTGAGAACACTTGTGTGCTTACTCTCTTCTGTCATCGCACTATTCGCAAACCTCTCTCACTTATGTTACATTTGCTATGAAGATCATGGCTGGACGTATTAACTTGACTCAAGCCCAGTTGGCGGCTTTAATCACTGAACAAGTTACTGCAGCACTCGCAGCTGCCCAGGCAGGAGGTATAACCTGCCATCACCACTTACTCTAGGATCTTTAGATCCTACTCTCGTAACCCAACACTTGTGCTTAATCTTGTTTATTCTTACGCGCACAACCGGTCAGAACGCTCAGCCACCTGTGTGCACGTTCAAAACTTTAATGGACTATTGTCCTAGTACTTTTAGTGGCACTGAAGGGGCCGTTGGACTCCTTCATTGGTTTGAAAAGCTTGAATCGGTCTTCGAAATGTGTGAATGCCCTGAGGCTCGCAGGGTGAAGTACGCCACTAGTACTCTCAAAGACACTGCGCTAACTTGGTGGAACGCGCAAGTTCAGATGCTGGGCTGGCGGCTGCTAATGCCACCCCATGGAATGATTTTAAGGAACTGATCAAACGTGAACACTGTAGTCGTGATGACATTCACAAGCTGGAAGTGGAATTCTTTAGCATGAAGATGACGGGGTCAGAGATAGAAGCGTACACGAAACGATCCAACGAACTGGCAGCGTTATGTCCAACTATGGTGGATCCTCCCATCAAATGCATTGAGCGGTACCTCAAAGGCTTAGTACCAGAGATTCAAAGTCATGTGACTACTTCTAACCTTGCTACTATTCAAGATGTTACTCGTCTTGCTCATCGTCTCACAGACCAGGCAGTGGAACAGAACAAGCTGTCTAAACGTATTGGTGCTACTACTACTGCAACTACTACTTCTGCTACTCTCAGTAACAACAAACGAAAATGGGATGGAACCCCTAGCAAGGGTTCGACTACGGTTCCGTCCCAGACACAGCAGCGTAAGATCGATGACAACCAAAGTCCTGGTCAGCAACCTTTTAGTAGTCAAGGGCAGGGTGGATACAGGGGAAACCACCCTAAGTGCAAACGATGTAACTTGCACCACAGCGGGCAGTGCAACTGAAATCATTGTCAATGATTCAACAAGCTTGGTCATGGAGCTAAAGATGGTAGAAACTCACGTCCTGCAAACCAGAACCAACAACAACAGCCACAAGATCTATAGAATCAGCAGCAACAGCAGGGTAACAAGGGATGTTATCAGTGTGGTGCTGAAGGTCACTTCAAAAGACACTGCCCACAGTTGAACCAGAACCAGAATCAGAACCACAACCAAGGAAACAGGAACAATAATGGAGGCAACAATGGGGGTAATAACGACGACAATGGTGCCAGGGGTCGAGTGTTCGTGATTGGTCAGGGTGATACTAGGAATGACCCGAACGTTGTGATGGTTTCGACATCGATATTGGTATGGATTGGCTACCTCAACATCGAGCAGGGACTCTTTGCAAAGAAAAGATCATCCGTATTCCTCGTGCTGCTGGTTAAGAACCTTTGATAACTCATAGTAACAAGCTCCTGGAGCAGCACCCATAGCTCGAGCACCTTATCGCTTAGCTCCAACGGAACTGGAAGAACTGTCTAAGCAACTGCAAGAACTCTTGGAAAAGGTTTTCATTCGCCCAAGCTCATCGCCCTGGGGAGCTCCAGTGCTATTCGTAAAGAAGAAGGACGGCACCTTCCGCATGTGTATAGACTACCGCGAACTGAACAAGGTGACTGTGAAGAATCGCTATCCTCTTCCGCGCATCGACGACTTATTCGATCAATTGCAAGGATCGAGCTACTACTCAAAGATTGATCTGAGATCAGGCTATCATCAACTGAGAGTCCGGGATGAGGACGCCTCCAAAACAGCATTCAGAATTCGTTCTGGCCATTACGAGTTTTTGGTCATGCCATTCGGGTTAACGAACGCGCCTGCGGTTTTCATGGATCTTATGAACAGGGTGTGCAAACCTTATCTTGACAAGTTTGTTATTGTTTTTATTGACGACATCCTGATCTACTCGAACAGTCGGGAGGAACACGAGCAGCACTTACGACTTATTTTTGAACTCCTTCGAACGGAACAGCTGTACGCTAAGTTTTCAAAATGCGACTTCTGGCTTCGTGAAGTCCACTTTCTAGGCCACGTGGTAAACAAGGATGGGATTCATGTTGATCCATCCAAGGTGGATTCGATCAAGAACTGGTCTACACCTCGCACACCGACAGAAATACGCCAATTCTTGGGTTTGGCGGGTTACTACAGAAGGTTCATCAAAGACTTCTCAAAGATTGCACAGCCGCTTACACTACTGACACAGAAAGGTGTTGTTTATCATTGGGGTAACAAACAGGAAGCAGCGTTTCAGCACTTAAAGGATAGACTTTGTAGCGCACCTATCCTCTCATTGCCTGAAGGCACGGACGATTTTGTAGTCTACTGCGATGCATCGATCCAAGGTCTTGGATGTGTGTTGATGCAGCGGGATAAAGTTATAGCCTACGCCTCACGCCAACTCAAAGTTCATGAAAAGAACTACACTACTCACGATTTAGAGCTGGGAGCGGTTGTTTTTGCACTTAAGATATGGTACCACCCAGGCAAAGCCAATGTTGTGGCTGACACCCTCAGTCGAAAGGACACCGCGCCTAAACGCGTGCGAGCTTTACAACTCACTATACAGTCTAGTCTTCCTTCTCAGATACGAGATGCTCAGGTAGAAGCATTGAAACCAGAAAACGTCAGGGCCGAAGCCCTACGCGGCTCAAGGCAACGCTTAGAACAGAAGGAAGACGGTGATTACTACGTCACAGGACGCATTTGGGTCCCACTTTATGGCAGCCTACAAGAGCTTATGATGGATGAGGCACACAGGTCTCGCTACTCAGTACATCCTGGTTCGGATAAGATGTACCACGACTTGAGAACTACATATTGGTGGCCTAGCATGAAAGCGCACATAGCAACTTACGTTAGCAAGTACTTGACTTGTGCAAGAGTTAAAGCGGAATATCAGAAACCATCAGGCCCACTCCAACAACCTGAGATACCACAATGGAAATGGGAACAATTTTCCATGGATTTTGTTACTGGCCTACCTAGATCTCAGCGCGGAAATGATACTATTTGGGTGATCGTGGATCGACTCACAAAGTCTGCTCACTTCTTGGCAATCAAGGAAACGGACAAATTCTCTACCTTAGCAGACATCTACTTAAAAGAAGTGGTTTCAAGGCATGGGGTGCCAACTTCTATTATCTTTGATCGTGATGCACGTTTTACTTCAGAACTGTGGCAAGCAATGCACAAATCTTTTGGCTCTCGTTTAGACATGAGCACAGCTTATCACCCTCAGACGGATGGGCAGTCTGAGCGCACTATTCAAACTCTAGAAGACATGCTTCGGGCATGCGTAATTGACTTTGGCAATGGCTGGGAAAAACATCTGCCACTTGTGGAATTTTCGTACAATAACAGCTACCACACCAGCATTAAAGCTGCTCCATTTGAGGCATTGTACGGGCGTAAATGCCGATCACCTCTTTGTTGGGTAGGGGTGGGTGACAGTCAGATCACAGGTCCAGAAATGGTAGTTGATACTACTGAAAAGATTGCTCAAATACGACAACGCATGGCGGCAGCTCGTGATCGTCAGAAAGCATACGCTGATAAGGACCGGAAACCACTCGAGTTCCAGGTTGGGGATCGAGTGCTACTCAAAGTTTCACCCTGGAAGGGTGTTGTTCGTTTTGGCAAACGAGGAAAGCTCAATCCGCGATATGTCGGACCATTCGAAATTATTGAGAAGATAGGCAGGGTGGCCAACAGATTGAACTTACCAGCTGAACTCAGTGCAGTTTACAACGTCTTTCACGTGTCGAATCTGAAGAAGTGTCTGTCAGATAAGACCCTCATAGTTCCTTTGAAGGAACTCACTATCGACGAACAGTTACATTTCGTCGAGGAACCTGTTGAAATCACGGACCAGGATGTTAAGGTCCTCAAGAACATGAGAATCCCTCTTGTACGAGTTCGTTGGAACTCCCGTCGCGGCTCAGAGTTCACCTGGGAGCGTGAAGATCAAATGAAACTCAAGTATCCCCAGTTATTCGGAACCAATGCAACTACTACTGAGGCTGAAGCTACTACTGCAGAATTTCGGGACGAAATTCCAAATCAACAGGGGGATAATGTGACACCCCAGGAAAACCAGTGAACGATACAACTTACCTAGCTTCCTCAGTAACCGCATGCTAAATTTCGGGACGAAATTTCTTTCAAGTTGGGGATAATGTGACAACTCGAGTTTCCGACTTTCACTTTCGCATTAAATGCACGTTGACTTTGACTGTTTAGTTGTTTGCTTATTTGCCTTGTAACTGTACACTGGATTATAATTCGAGATGACTATTTGATATGCTATATGTTTTATATAAAGTGCTTTGATTTGTGAACTTGAAAACTGTTTAAGACTTGAACAACTCCACGAAACAGAATTGTGTTTCGCCATCTACCTTTCGACGAAACAAGTTGTTTCGCCGAGCCCAGTTACGCTGAAGCCCAGTTAAGGGCCCAGCTCTATTACGTGAATTATATCCCACAGAACAGCTTCATTCGTTAAACTCATCACCGAAACAGAAACCCTAGAACTCTCTCCCCATTGACGGCGATTGTGTACCCTCGGAGCCATCTTTAATCGATCGAATCATTCTTGCTGTTCATCGCGGTTAGTGTTTAAACATTTGCATGATCGATCTGATGACTTGTACGATCTATCTTGACTGAATGATAATTCTGTTTATATGCTACTCGGATGAAAACTTTTATGGCATTGATAATTGTGAAAAATCATGTGATGTTATTAATTGTGGGTTGAACGATGGTGGGTAGTAACCGTCAAAACTGTTAGAGTTGTTTATGGTTGGTTTGATTGCATGATATCTCGGTCCAATGGAATCCCTTCAACATGGGACTTGTCAGCCATGATTTATTAATTTAATGATGATGATAATAGTTGCCAGCCATATCTAATATATATAGATATATATTGCATGTGTATTGTCTCGAATGTGCAGCCAAAATAAATGTCGGCCATAACATTTAGATTTTTGCATGTGAGTTTGTCAGATGTGCCATATATTATTGTGCAACTTATTAGTGTTAATGTTGATAAATGTTAACTGGAACATGGTTTCTTAATGAATCGATTTGATGAGCATGAAAACTAGGGTTCCTGATGATCGCAACAACTTGCTAGTGCTGAACAATGGTTGAATGTAATTCAGGATTGTTGTCAAGGTTTATGTTTATCTGTGACCCTATGTGTATCAATGTTTAGAAGATGATATGATAAGAACTGAAATCAAGGAAGTATTTATGAATCTGTGTTGCAATGAATAGATTATTAGATGATTACATCACAAGAATAAAATGGTCAAACCACCTCATAAGTCGGTCCAATGGCAACCTCAATATATTAACAGTGGTCGGCCATTTATTTTTATAATGGTTGTTTTGATAAGAGCAATGATGTTCTGAATATTTCTTTAACAATGGTGGCTGTGATTTCATGATGTAATGATTTCTTGATTTCATTATTTTAATGATAACATGACGTAACTGACATGACGAAACAAATGCATTTCGCCGAAACCAATTGTGACGAAACAAACATGACGAAACGAATGTGTTTCGCCAAAGGGTAAATACGACGAAACAAGGGTGTTTCGTCGAGTTGTTAATCTGCACAGTAACTTGGTCTATTTCTGTTAAGACTTAACTGGGGTAACTAACTGAGGTTAAATGATATGCATAACTTGTACGATGTTGATTTATGTGATATGTACTACTTGGTGAACATTGATTATACTTATACGTGAACTTCGTGAATGCGAACTGATTTTGTACACATGCGTACTTTAGGACGTGATTGATTTATTTGCGAGCACATACTTTAGCATACCGAGCAAACCAAGGTGAGTTCACACTTTTACTAAGGCATGGGATTCCCAGGGTATGGGAATGGGGATTGAAGGAATGAGATTTGAATAGATACTCGTACTTACACTGTTACTAGACTATCTACCATCGTCCTCGGATGCGCAGGATACATACGTAAAACCTACGTATACTTGTACTCATCACTGTCCTCAGGTTGCGAAGGACACTCACGTAAAACCTACGTGAACTTATACTCACTACTGCCTCGGTTGTGTCAGGCACTTACGTAAAACCTACGTAAACAAGGACATGCTACTGTCTTCCGGAGTCAGGAAGGACACTTACGTAAAACCTACGTAAACCCCCGCGTACCCCTGTCCTCGGTTGTGAAGGACACTTACGTAAAACCTACGTAAACTTTGTACGTACTACTGTTCTCGGTAAGAAGAACACTTATGGTTACAAATAGTCTAGTGTATATGCAACATGGGAAGCCCCCACTAATAGAACATACTATCGGCCTAGTAGCGCCACATGTTATGAAACAAACTTACTATTACGAACTTACTTACTGTGAACTCGCTCAACTAGTTGTTGACTCTCTGTTACATGCCGTGCAGGACCTTAGGCACTTTTGGAGCTTGCACGGGAGGCGCGGTCGTTGTGGACAAGGCTCGTGAATACTTCGATTTAAACACTATAACATTTCATACTTTACTTATGTTGGGCTTTTACTTATATGCTTCCGCTAAATATTGATATTATACTTTGGTTGTTGAACACCATTCATATCGTTTGGTTTAAATTACATCTATTACTTATTATGTTCGATATGATTGGTGGCTTGATCCTGGTCAGTCACGCCTCCATGCGGTGATACTCCGCGTGTGGATTTTGGGGGTGTGACATTTAACACATAGCACATAAAACATACGAGGCTATTGGGCCTGTCCTAACACTTAATCAGTAATAGTAACAGGAAAATCATGCAGCCCAAACATTAGATGCGGCCCAATAACGAAAACAAGTAGCCCACTAGAGACAAGGTGGTCTCGAGTCGAGACCTCTCGGTCTCGATTCGCAACCAAATGGTCTCGGGTTGCAGTGGGGTGGTCTCGAGTCACGCAGTTCGAGTCGCAACCTCAGATGTCTCGGGTTCAGTCTCGAGCCGAGATCATGGGGTCTCGACTCGAGACCGTGATGGCCTTAAGTCCCTGAAGTCTGTCTCGAGTGATTACTATGTGGTCTCGAGTAGCAATCTCCGCAATCTCCGCAGTCTCGAGTTGTAGTTTGCTGGTCTCGAGTCGAGACAGGAGGTCTCGACTCGCACACCGGATGACCGAAAACCTTCTAGAACTTGGCTAATAGTACTATCCAATAGAATTTTGTTTTCATGATAATATGTACTATCCAACCAAAATGCATAAACATGTTTTATTGTCTAATTCTATTCCAACATGAATCAAACACAGCATTTTCAAATATTCATGACACATTCAAACTTGTTCATCATTAGGGTTTTTATCATGTTCAAATCTCATTCAAAAATTCATAACATGGTCATGTATTTCAACACTAGGGTTTTATCATTCATCTTAATCTTCAAAACACGTGCATATAACCTTAGTTCTACAACTTATAACACGAGATTTATGAACAAGCATTATGTGACACATATTCCAAGTATCAAGACAATCATTAAACACAATATTTTCCCTATTTATCATCATGAATCGGATGGTGATAAGCATCATCAATCATTCAAAGCACAATAGTTCACATCTCATTCATCATTTAACCAATCAAGCAAGTAACACCATTATTCACATAAGTACCTAGTGAGCATCTAAAAACACTAAACGATTGATATATATACTTATAACTTATCATCCATTTTAACCAAACAACTACAAGGCACTAACCAGTTAGAAGTTGAGGGTATGAAGAATCAATGAACCAACTTCCGAGTGATGATATCGAGCTTGATCCGAGAGTCTTGGTTGAATCCGAGAGAGGGAGATGAGAGGAGGTTTGTGGTGGTGTTTTAGGGTTTTAGTGAGAGAGAGAGAGAGAGTGTGTGTGTAGGAGAGTGTGGGGAGAATGATGGAAATGTCAAAATGAGAGAAGGTTGGCTTGGGCATGGGTTTTATACCCGTTCTAAGGTCGGTACACTCTAATGGGTTCCGAATGGGCTTTAGGGGTGCACGGCCCAACCGGCCCAGTCGTTCACTCGAGACCGAGTGTTCTCGAGTCGGGTTCATGGTCTCGGTTCACTTATACGTACATATATATATATATATTACATACACATAGTTTAACACAAGCATCACATAATACTTCAAGATAATTCGCAAATCTTCATTTAATAGTATATGTACACACAAAGCTAAACAATGAGGTTGCTCGGGAAAACCCGAAGTGTCACATTATCCCCAAGTTTTAAGAACCTTCGTCCCGAAAGTTAAGGCAGTCACTGTCAAGCTAGTGGAGGTGAGAACATTTGAGGTGAGAACATTTCAACAGGGTGTAACATCATCCCCCCGTTAGTTTGGAATTTCGTCCCGAAATTCGGTTGTAGCTTCAGTACTGGGAGTTTCATTAGGGAACAACTGGGGATACTTGCGCTTCATCTGGTCTTCCCGCTCCCAGGTAAACTCTGGGCCACGGCGTGAGTTCCAGCGAACTCGTACGATAGGTATCTGGCTACGTTTGAGGGTTTTGATTTCACGATCCGTGATCTCAATCGGTTCCTCAGTAAAGTGTAGATGTTTGTTAATAGTGAGTTCCTTGAAAGGAATGATGAGTGTTTCATCTGACAGACACTTCTTCAGATTAGACACGTGGAAGGCGTTGTGCACAACACTTAGTTCTTCAGGCAAATTCAATCTGTAAGCGACCTTACCGATGTTTTCGGTAACTTCAAAGGGTCCGACATATCTCGGATTAGGCTTGCCCCGTTTTCCAAAATGAACCACACCCTTCCAGGGTGAGACTTTAAGTAGAGCCCGGTCACCAACCTGGAACTCTAGCGGTTTCCTATCTTTATCAGCGTAGCTCTTCTGACGGTCACGAGCTGCCGCCATGCGTTGCCTAATCTGGGCAATCTTTTCTGTGGTGTCTACTACATGTTCTGGGCCTGTGATCTGGCTGTCACCAACCTCCGCCCAGCAGAGAGGCGATCGGCATTTACGACCGTACAATGCCTCAAAGGGTGCTGCCTGAATGCTGGTGTGTTAGCTGTTGTTGTACGAGAATTCCACTAACGGTAGGTGCTTCTCCCAATTCTTGCCGAAATCGATCACACATGCCCTAAGCATGTCTTCGAGGGTTTGGATGGTGCGTTCAGATTGCCCATCCGTTTGTGGATGGTAAGCGGTGCTCATGTCTAAACGTGAGCCAAAAGATTTGTGCATAGCTTGCCACAACTCAGAAGTAAAACGCGCGTCTCGATCGAAAATAATAGAGGTTGGCACCCCGTGTTTCGAAACCACTTCCTTTAAGTATACCTCTGCTAAGGTAGAGAACTTGTCTGTTTCTTTAATAGCCAAAAAGTGTGCAGACTTAGTTAATCGGTCCACTATTACCCAAATGGTGTCATTTCCGCGTTGAGACCTAGGCAAGCCAGTAACAAAATCCATGGAAATCTGCTCCCATTTCCACTGCGGGATCTCTGGTTGTTGGAGTAGGCCCGATGGCTTCTGATACTCAGCCTTGACTCTTGCACAAGTCAAACATTTTCTGACATAGGTTGCTATGTGGGCCTTCATGCCCGGCCACCAATAGGTAGTCCTTAAATCGTGGTACATCTTATCTGAACCCGGATGTACCGAGTAACGGGACTTATGGGCTTCATCCATTACAAGCTCGCGCAAATTCCCATAAAGTGGGACCCATATACGCCCGTTTACGTAGTAAGCACCATCTTCTTTTTGTTCTAGTCGTCTCCTTGATCCTCGCAGGGACTCAGCCCTGACGTTCTCGGCTTTCAATGCTTCGACCAGAGCGTTTCGGATTTGCTTAGGGAGGTTCGAGTGGATGGTGAGCTGTAGGGCACGAACACGCTTAGGCTTGGTTTCCTTCCTGCTGAGGGCATCGGCTACCACATTAGCCTTGCCCGGATGGTATTTAATTGCGCACTCGTAGTCGTTTAGAAGCTCGACCCATCGGCGTTGCCGCATGTTCAACTCCTTTTGTTCCATTATATGCTGGAGACTCTTGTGATCGGTGTAAATCGTGCACTTGGTACCGTACAAGTAATGTCTCCAAATCTTAAGCGCGAAGACCACAACTCCGAATTCTAAGTCATGTGTCGTGTAGTTTCGTTCGTGGATCTTGAGCTGTCGCGAAGCGTAAGCAATAACCTTCTCGCGTTGCATCAACACACAACCAAGTCCTTGAATGGAAGCGTCGCAATACACAACGAAGTCGTTGGTACCTTCAGGTAAGGAAAGAATAGGAGCACTGCAGAGGTTCTTCTTTAGTTCCTTAAAGGCAGATTCCTGAGCATTATTCCATTTGTAAGCAACACCCTTCTGAGTGAGGGTCGTAAGTGGTTGAGCGATCTTAGAAAATCCCTTGATAAACCTTCGATAGTACCCTACTAATCCCAAGAATTGGCGAACTTCGGTCGGAGTTTTGGGTGTAGGCCAATTCTGAATGGATTCGATCTTAGCGGGGTCAACATGAATCCCATCCTGATTGACTATGTGCCCAAGGAAATGGACTTCTCTAAGCCAGAAATCACATTTCGAGAATTTGGCGTACAGTTGCTCATTGTGAAGGAGTTCGAGAATAAGACGCAGGTGTTGTTCATGCTCCTCTTGACTCTTCGAGTATATAAGGATGTCATCAATAAACACAATTACGAACTTGTCGAGGTAGGGTTTGCACACTCGGTTCATGAGATCCATGAAGATCGCAGGTGCGTTGGTCATTCCGAAAGGCATAACAAGGAATTCGTAGTGACCATAGCGGGTTCTGAAAGCAGTCTTAGAGATGTCCTCATCGCGGACTCTCAGCTGGTGATAACCCGATCGCAGATCGATCTTGGAATAATAGCTCGACCCTTGCAGCTGGTCGAACAGGTCGTCGATACGGGGAAGTGGATAACGATTCTTGATGGTGACCTTGTTCAGTTCGCGGTAATCAATGCACATCCGGAATGTGCCATCCTTCTTTTTGACAAAGAGCACTGGGGCTCCCCAGGGTGATGAGCTAGGACGGATAAAAGCTTTGTCCAGTAGTTCTTGTAGTTGAGTAGAAAGTTCCTTGAGTTCTGCGGGAGCCAGGCGATAAGGTGCACGAGCTATAGGTGCTGCTCCGGGAGCTAGCTCGATTTGAAATTCGACCTGACGGTGTGGAGGAAGTCCATGTAGTTCTTCAGGAAATACCTCAGGATAGTCGCGTACAACAGGAAAATCTTCAATCTTGCTTTCCTTTTTCTGCGTGTCGGCAACAAGTGCTAAGATGGCGGTGTGCCCCTTTCGTAAACACTTCTGGGCTTTTAAGAATGAAATGATGCCTGTGACTTCTCCGCTTTTGTCGCCTTGAACTATAAGGGGCTTGCCAGGAGGACGGGGAATACGAATAGCTTTCTCTTGGCAGAGGATTTCGGCTCGATGCTTGGATAACCAATCCATACCATTGACGACGTCGAAGCTTCCAAGAATGATGGGGAAGAGATCGATACAGAAGGTCTGACCAGACAACTCTAATTTGCAGTTACGAATTACGTGTGAGGCCTCGAGGTTTCTACCGTTAGCTATTTCAACGATGTGCTTAGAGCTTAACGGCGTAAGAGTGGACTTAAGTTTCTTACTAATACGTAAGGATACATAACTAGCATCTGCTCCGGAATCAAATAGTATGGAAACATAACGATCATTAAGTAGGAACTTACCCGCTACAACGTTGGGGTCATTCCTGGCTTCTCCAGCTCCAATCACAAAAGCCCTTCATCTTGCACCATTCCAAGCATTGTTGTTATTGTTCCCAGCACCCTGATTGTTGTTGTTCTGATTCAGTTCAGGGCAGTCCTTTCGCATGTGCCCCGTTGCTCCACACTTGAAGCATCCACGGTTGTTTCCTTGCTGTTGCTGTGGCTGATGCTGATTCTGCCTAGCTGGGAGCTGGCTCCTGCAGTCTTTGGCTTCATGCCCCATTTTGTTGCATCGCTGACACTGGCTTTTAACACATGGCCCACTGTGGTGTCGGTTACATTTGTTACACTTGGGGTGGTTTCCTCGATAGCCACCCTGTTGCTGAGGGCCCTTGTTGCTTTCAGTCTTCCTTTGTTGAACTAGGGCCTGAGTGGGGTTAGCATCCTTACCCTGACTTCCATCCCACTTTCGTTTGTTATCGCTAGAAGTTCCAGCAGTGGCACTGATCCTTTTGGGCAACTTGCCCTCCTCCACAGCCTGATTAGTGAGTTTGTGAGCAAGACGGACCACGGGCTGTATGGTATTGAGGTTGGCTGAGGTTACATGGCTCCGGATTTCTGGGACCAGACCCTTGATGTACAATTCGATCCTTCGATACATAGGTCGGGACATGTTTGGGCAGAGTGCAGCATAGTCGATGGACTGCTTGGTTTAGGTCTCAATCTCTGATCCAACCATCTTGAGCTCATAGTACTCGTTCTCGAGTTTGTGGATGTCATCCCTGTGATAGTACTCCTCTTTGATCATGTCCTTGAAATCTTCCCACGCAGTAGCATTAGTAGTTTCCAGACCAAGCATCTGAATCTGTGCTTTCCACCATGAAAGCGCGTTTCCTTCAAGCGTACCAGTCGCGCACTTAACCCAGTTAGCAGGGGGACACTCGCAGACAGCAAAGACAGCTTCGGCCTTTTCAATCCAGTGCAGAAGGCCTATGGCACCCTCAGTGCCATTGAAAGGGAGAGGCTTGCCATCCATGAAGGTTTTGAACGTACAAACACGTGGCTGCGCAGGCGCAGGCTGACCTGTCGTGAGAAGTGAAGCGAATGGGCTTAGAGGTGAAAAGACGATGTGGGGGTAGGATCTAAACATCCTAAAGTAACTAGTTTACCTCCAGGGTGAGCTACGAAAGCTGCAGCCACCGTGTTGAGCAAGTTGGTGAACTGAGCCTGACTCATGTTAACGTTTCCTCTTCCGCGTCCACTCATTGTCTTCATAACCAGAAAACACAGTATGAGTGCGATGTCGTAACGTAGTGAGAATAAGATAGAAGAGGGATGTGTATCTATCTGATTAGGCACACTAGTACGTATAGTAGAACAACATCATAAAGTAAACAAGCAAGTAAACACAAGTCTGAGCTATGAGGTCTAATAAGCTGAGTCTTGCCCTTGGAGTGTAGTGTCGTCACGAGTCACGGGTTATAGTCTGGTTTTTCTCAAAAAGACTTTCTTTTTAAAACCAAGTTCACTATAACCAATGGCTCTGATACCAATCTGTCACACCCCCAAAATCCACCTGCGGAATACCACCGCTTGGAGGCGTGACTGACCAAGATCCAGCCACCAATTATACTAAACATTGGTCCATAGTAAAGATGTTCACCAACCACAATGGTTAGTAATCATTATAGTTCGAAGTTTTAAAGGTTTAAGTTCAAATAACATTTTATGTAAACAGCGGAAGCATAAACCAAATAGTTTCAAAACAAAGTTCATAGTTCAAGATTAATTAGAACCCAACACATGGGCTAGACGACCACTACACATTCCCAAGCTGCAAGCTCCTGAGTCACTGAGTACCTGCAAAGCATGCAGTAGGGTATCAACAAAAATGTTGGCGAGTCCACGAGTTGTCCAGTTTTAATTACCAAAAACTTGTTTCACCAGTTAATTTATCCGTTTATACATGCGATGGGGAGCTACCCCATAAGTAAGCGACTAAACTGTTTTTACAATACCGAATACTATTCATCCATACGTTTCCGTAGAGTGCCCCGTTTGTCAATGTTCTATCATCATTGACAGTTGCCAGAGTACATTAGTTCACGCCCGATCCCATACGCGGGCACGGTGTGAGGTTGGTGAGACCTAAATAGCGCTATCAACTAATAACCCGTTCGCCTGACCCCGGTGACTAATCGGTATTAAGAAGTGAGGACTTGAATGATAGAGTTTTGTTTAGTGTTGCTTGTTGCATCCAGTATAAACAGCAATTAACTAAAAGTCCCATTTAAGGGAAGAGAGGTAGGTTTGTATCCCTTACGAGGGGATATCGTTGTATAAGTTTCCGTTTCCCAACCACCGGGAACGCATGCTTTATTAGTTGTGAACTCACCTTGGGTTGCTCGGCAGTTTAGTTTACTTGGTTAAGTATGCTGGTCACCACGTCCTAAATGGTTACCAGTATAGGTCAGGCTCGGACACAAGTAATCACGTATATGGTACACGTATTTAACACATAGCACATAAAACATACGAGGGTATTGGGCCTGTCCTAACACTTAATCAGTAATAGTAACAGGAAAATCATGCAGCCCAAACATTAGATGCGGCCCAATAACGAAAACAAGTAGCCCACTAGAGACAAGGTGGTCTCGAGTCGAGACCTCTCGGTCTCGAGTCGCAACCAAATGGTCTCGGGTTGCAGTGGGGTGGTCTCGAGTCACGCAGTTCGAGTCGCAACCTCAGATGTCTCGGGTTCAGTCTCGAGCCGAGATCATGGGGTCTCGACTCAAGACCGTGATGGCATTAAGTCCCTGAAGTCTGTCTCGAGTGATTACTACGTGGTCTCGAGTAGCAATCTCCACAGTCTCGAGTTGTAGTTTGCTGGTCTCGAGTCGAGACATGAGGTCTCGACTCGCACACCTGATCACCGAAAACCTTCTAGAACTTGTCTAATAGTACTATCCAATAGAATTTTGTTTTCATGATAATATGTACTATCCAACCAAAATGCATAAACATGTTTTATTGTCTAATTCTATTCCAACATGGATCAAACACAGCATTTTCAAATATTGATGACACATTCAAACTTGTTCATCATTAGGGTTTTTATCATGTTCAAATCTCATTCAAAAATTCATAACATGGTAATGTATTTCAACACTAGGGTTTTATCATTCATCTTAATCTTCAAAACACGTGCATATAACCTTAGTTCTACAACTTATAACATGAGATTTATGAACAAGCATTATGTGACACATATTCCAAGTATCAAGACAATCATTAAACACAATATTTGCCCTATTTCTCATCATGAATCGGATGGTGATAAGCATCATCAATCATTCAAAGCACAATAGTTCACATCTCATTCATCATTTAACCAATCAAGCAAGTAACACCATTATTCACATAAGTACCTAGTGAGCATCTAAAAACACTAACCGATTGATATATATACTTATAACTTATCATCCATTTTAACCAAACAACTACAAGGAACTAACCAGTTAGAAGTTGAGGGTATGAAGAATCAATGAACCAACTTCCGAGTGATGATATCGAGCTTGATCCGAGAGTCTTGGTTGAATCCGAGAGAGGGAGATGAGAGGAGGTTTGTGGTGGTGTTTTAGGGTTTTAGTGAGAGAGAGAGAGAGTGTCTGTGTGTAGGAGAGTGTGGGGAGAATGATGGAAATGTCAAAATGAGAGAAGGTTGGCTTGGGCATGGGTTTTTTACCCGTTCTAAGGTCGGTACACTCTAATGGGTTCCGAATGGGCTTTAGGGGTGCACGGCCCAACCGACCCAGTCGTTCACTCGAGACCGAGTGGTCTCGAGCCGGGTTCATGGTCTCGGTTCACTTATACGTACATATATATATATTACATACACATAGTTTAACACAAGCATCACATAATACTTCAAGATAATTCGCAAATCTTCATTTAATAGTATATGTACACACAAAGCTAAACAATGAGGTTGCTCGGGAAAACCCGAAGTGTCACAAAACACTCCAAAGGCCAATGCCACATGTTAATCCCTGATGTTGGGGGGCCAAACTTGGTTACCAAGGTATGCAACAAGTGTAGGGGGAAGATCAAAGCACGATATTCGAAGAACGATCCTAACGGTGGTCCATTTCCTATAAATACCCACCTTATGTTTCACTTCTTCCTCACAAATCTGATCAAAAGTGCTCTAAGTTGAAGCCCTTGCTTCATACCTGAGTTATTTGGATCGAGATTTGCTTGTGGGGACCCGTTGTAAGTGTTCCTTCGTTCTTTTATTCATTTTAGCGTTAAAGTCAAACTTTGTTTGACTTTCCGCATTGACCAGTTTATGGTCAATGCGAAGTTCGTTTGAACTTCATAACGTTTGTTCGGCCCGTTTTGTAACCAAAATGCGCATTCTTGCGTATTTTGTAACCAAACTACTCTTAGGTATCAAAACCGTTTGTTTTGATACCAAACCTGTTTTCTAAACTTGGTTAAGCATGTTTTAACCTGCTTAGCTCGTCACTTTTAGTTTAGTGCTTATATAGGGTCGTAAGGTAAGCGATCTAAACAATCGCTTATACTTTCGAACCCGACCCGTTTGGTCGATCATTAGGATCCGACCAAACACATTAGGTGACCATAGTATGTAGGGAATAGCCTTCCGAGGTTATACCTTATGGTCACGATGTTTAGTTAGTTGTATGATAGGTAGTATATATGCCTTAGGTAAATTACCAAAATACCCTTTTTACGCCAAAATTCATTTTAAGCATATGTAACATAACTTTTAGACATATTAAGGCATATATTACTTGTCATAGGACTAGTTAAGCGGTCCGAACGTGTTTTACGCGAACGACGCGTTAAAGTAGCATAAGCTACCTAAACGGGTCGTAATGGGTCGTAAGCACTTAGGTTAGGTTTCATTGTAGTATGTAGGCCTTTTTAAACCATATTACATGAGTTCCCCTACTCATTTGGTTTACGAGCCTCATTCTATCCGATCCTCCGATTTATGTCCGGTATATTAACATAGTTACCTATACTAGGTGCCGTTTCATATCCGTGATCTCTAGCATTGTTTGGTTGTTACTCAAGGACTACTAAGCAATCTCAAGTGAGTACATAGACCCCTCTTTTACTGTTTTCAAACTGTTTTGGGGTGAAACACATGTGCCTACTTGTTACTTTCATGCTTTCCATGTTTTCTCATCATATACTTGCTATGTTCATTAGTACATTTATAGTACATGATTTCATTACATTTTATGCTATGTATGTCCATTGCGTGCATACTTAGTACATCGTTTTACATTACATTTCATGCTATGTATGTCCATTGTGTGCATACTTAGTACATTGTTTTACATTACATTTTATGCTATGTATGTCCATTGTGTGCATACTTAGTACATTACTTTACATTTCTGCTATGTATATTTACTTAGCACACTAGACATTGTTTTACATTGCATTTCTGTTGCATATGCTCATCCAGCATATGAACACATTATATTACATTTTGAACCGTTGTAACCATTTGACTATGTGAACCGTCGTAACCATTTGATTATATGAACTGTTTGTAACTGTTGAACCGTGTGAACCTTTTGTATCTGTTGACATGATTTACATTTGACAATAGACATTAGACTATACATAAACATTTCTACAATTGTTAAACATTACATCTTGGTGGTTTAGTTTGAGTAAGCGACTTAGGTAACGAGGCGTGTGTAATATGATACAAGCATGGTGGATACGCCGCTGGTACTTTCTATATATAAGTGCTTGTATGGTATTACATATCGTAGCGTTATTTAAATCATTTCAATTTAAGACATATAACATTTTATACAAATAACATACTTTTCCTAAGACATTGTTTTACAAACAAACTCATCTTACATGGTTATTCATTTAACCTTACATTTATTTATACATATCATTTGATCTTATTGTTTTTTCAAGCGATTTACAAAACAAATCAATTTACAAGGTTCATGACTAAACTTTATTAAACATTTTCTTAAACTTACAAGTCATGAATCCTATTTTCACAAAACCAATGTATCTCACAGGCATTTTTATGCTGACGTACCTATTTTCACATGTGTTTTCAGGAGTTGATGCATAGGTCTTATCGAGACATACTTAGGCGGACATGTGCCTTAGTGACTTAAAACGAGACAAGAACTAGTTAATTTTTGTTATGTACTCTCTGTTTCTTGTTTAAAACAATGTAACTCTCTCGTTTGAATAATAAAACGAAACTTTAATTGCCATGGATTTGAAACAATTAATTCTGTTACAACACTCCCCGACGTTTCCGCCACGTTTCGTTGTCTCACGTGGTCGGGGTGTGACATGAAGCAAGCTTTCTCATCCATCTAAGAGCTCACAAGCATCAAGATCATCATTTTTCTTTTCTTAATCATCATCAAGATCATCCCTAGCCATTAGTGCTAGAAGTAAGCTTCAAAAATCCCTTTTTCATACTTATTTATGTATTTATTGTTAAAAGAACAAGTTATAACTAAAACAATCATACAAAATAATATGAAAATACAAAGAATCAAAATAATAATCATGATATAAAAGTGTGTTTATGTTGTGATTTAAAGATGATTACTTGCATATTTGATCTAGTTTTAATGATTAGCATACAAATAACTTATTAGATGATGTTTAAAAACATAATCTAACAAGTGTACATGAAAATGTTTAAGGGTTTTGTTAAACATAAATGTTTAGATGGATGATCATAATCTTTGATTTTGTTAAAGTATGTAAGGTTTTTAACTAAAAATAATACTTTTACAAAATTTTAAAAAGAAACATACAAGACGGGTTTTTATAAAAAGCTTGTTAAAACTAGAAGTAAAGTATGATTTTTGAACTAGTAAACATATGTAAAGATCATACCAAAACCCTACATGATTATGAGTTCATCTTGTTAAGTTTATGTTATAAATCTCATATGTTTTTATTAAGAAAAATATAAGAAGATTAGTGGTGATTTTATAAGAAAAAGATATGTTTTATTAAACATGGCAAAGTCCATATTTCTAATAAAATATGGCCAAGTTTTCTTAAAAATCATAAGTTATAAAAACTATTATTTTTGACAAAATCTTTATTAGATTAAAAAGATTTTAAAGAATAGTTTTTATAAAAGCAAAGTTTGATATAAATATATATATTTGAGAAAATATATATTTAATTAACTTAACAACTTATGTGCTATGTGTTTTTTGTTTGTATTAGTTATATTTATGATAACTAGGAACTTGAATACAATGATACAAATGAACACAATGTACATTTCGACTAAAGTCTTACAAGACTACATTTAAATAGACCTTATAAACAACTTACGGACATTCCGAGCTTTCGGACACAACTTATGGTCAAAACGGACGACGGGCGAATCTATGAACATATCGCCATTCTGAGGAGTTACTACGACGTTTAGGCGATCTTTCGACGTGAATACATACAAATCACCGACAACAATATCCGGATGTTTTGAAACTTATAAAAACTACTATGTATTCTTTTAATTAAAAAGCCTATAGTTAGTAACTTTTATAAAAATGAAAGAATATATTTTTAACACATGGGCTTATTTTATAACAAATGGGCTTATTTTACATATGGGCCTATTTTATATAAATAGACTTATTTTTTATACAAATGGGCTTATTTTACAAATGGGCTTATCATCCTAATTGGGCTTAACATAAATACATGGGCTAAGCCCAATATCAAGACTCATGGGTTAAGCCCAAAACCAAACATATAGGCCAAGGCCCAATAAAATTAAGCCCAATAACATTTGGGCCAACACTATTTAGGCCCAACACTATTGAGGCCCAACACTATTTAGGCCCAACACTATTGAGGCCCAACACTATTTAGGCCCAACACTATTGAGGCCCAACACTATTTGGGCCCAATAACATGAATTCTTGGGCTAAGCCCAATGACATATAATTGATAAAAAAATACAATTATACAATTTACTTATATAAAGACACGAAATCAAGAAGACAAGACCCGATGATACAACTCACAAGATACAAGATTACATATATATATATATATATATATAATTGGTGAAATATATATATAACAGTTTAACAATTCATACATCTAATACACAGTTCAACGAACAACAAAGACATACAAGTCTTACACATATTTAAGACACAAGACTTGTACTCAAGTCATTTACAAAGACCGAAGTGTCTAACAAATACAAGGACATTTGTAGGTCGCAAAATTGTTCAAGACGACCGTACGTCAGATCTCAGTTAGTTACTTTTCACGGACGCAATTCTGTGAGTTCATGTCCCCTATTCATTTTAAATGCTTTACAACTTTACAGCTATTGGGGAAAATACATGTTCAATTGTATGTTAAGTCATGGAATGAAACACCTTAGATCATGTGCGATTAGGGTCATACATCTAAGCACCATTAATCCAGTTTGGACCTAGGTACAGAGGGTTAGATCTAATGGGTTTTGGCGAGCCCCACTCTTGGTCGTGGACCCATACAGAAGAGTGCGTTTGTGTCCTAGTCGATAGTAGTCGACATAAAATCGTCTAGGTTTGGATTGCTTCCTATTTCGTCATACATATTAATGTTCTCGTGAAACATTAATGATCAACGATTTCATTGATGCTTTACATACTACATCATTACATACAGATACATTTTATACAACTCACATTTTATGGATACATTTTATACAACTCACATTTTATGGATACATTTTATACAACTCACATTTTACGGATACATTTTATACAACTCACATTTTACAGATACATCTCATACAATTAAACTGCATGAACTCGCCAACTTTTGTTGATGTTTTCAAACTTAACATGTATTTCAGGAAAATAGTGGACCATGCAGACATTTCAGTCAAGGAAAGCAAGTATCAAGACTCCATGCCACCATTTGAAGGGTTTCCCCATTATATACCGCCTCTTTGCGGTGATATAGTGGTCAAAGCCTTGACATTTTAAGACTTACATTTTGATGTATAAAACAATGACAACTTATTTTCATTTGATGGTTTGTAACCAATACATTTAACTTATGTTGCGTTCTTTTGAAACGATTATGACAATGGCATTGGAGCTTGTTTTTATTCATTTAGTATGTTCACTTATATTGTTATGCAATGAGAACCGATCAGATCACACCTCGCGCTTCCGCTACGAGCGGGTGTGACATTTAGACAGTTTGGAAGGCCCATAAAGCGTCGTCTAGTTTACCGCCCAATCTTTTTTATTTTGACCTACGGTTTTTTCTAAGATTCTTTTTAGCCCTCGATTTGTTACTTCGGCATGTCCGTTGGTTTAAGGATGGTAGGCGTTTAAAAGAAGGTGATAGACCCCATATTTTGTTAAAATATTATTTAATTAATGATTGCAAAAATGGGTACCTCTATCACCAATGAGTGATTTTGGAGCACCGAAACGAAAAACTAATCGTTTTAAGAATTTTACCAAAACTCTCCCATCGTTAGTTGGAAGAGCTTTAGCCTCGGCCCATTTGGACATGTAATCAACTGCTACAAGAATGTATTTGTTCCCTTTTGATGGTGGGAAGTTCCCATAAAATCCATACCCAAACATCAAAAATTTCAGAAATAAGAATGCCATTTTGAGGCATTTCGTTTCTTGATGAGATATTACCTGTTCGTTGGCATGCATCACATGTTTTAATTAAATGGTATGCATTCTTATGGATGGTTGGCCAATAAAATCCTGAATTGAGTACCTTTCGTGCGGTGCTTGTAACTCCATGATGTCCTCCATACGATCCTTCATGACAATGGCGAAGAATTTTTCTTGCTTCTTGACCATGGACACATCTTCAGATGAGTTGATCGTCACATATTTCAAAAAGATATGGGTCTTCCCAAAAATAGTGTTTTACATCGGTAAAGAATTTTTTTCTTCGTTGATGTGACCAACCTTTGACTAGAATGCCACTAGCGAGGTAGTTAGCATAGTCGGTGTACCATGGTTCTTCTTGATATTCGACCATCTCCAAGGATTCAGTGGGGAACTTTTCAATGATGAGTTAGCTTCAAAGCGGGATCTTCTAAGCGAGATAGATAATCGGCGGCGGTGTTTTCGGCTCCTCATTTATCTTTTATTTCATTGTCGAATTCTTGGAGGAGAAGAATCTACCGGATCAAACGGGGTTTGGCATCTTGTTTTTTGAAGAGGTATTGAATAGCGACATGGTCCGTATAGACTATTGTTTTAGAAAGAACAAGATAGGAACGGGATTTATCAAAAGCAAATACTATGGCTAGTAACTCTTTTTCGGTTGCTGTATAGTTTTCTTGAGCATCGTTAAGAGATTTACTTGCATAGTATATTGGGTGAAAGTCTTTTTCTTTTCATTGTCCTAAGGCGGCTCTAACTGCAAAGTCGCTTGCGTCGCACATGATTTCAAAAGGTAGTTTCCAATTGGGTGCTATCATGATTGGTGCATTGACTAGCATTTCTTTTAAGGTAAGAAAAGCTTTATCGCATTCCCTGTCAAAGATGAATGGTGCATCTTTTTCAAGTAATTTTGTTAGAGGTCTAGAGATTTTTTAAAATTCTTTGATAAATCGCCTATAAAATCCGACATGTCCTAGGAAACTTCGAATGGCTCGAATGGAGGATGGTGTAGGTAATCGGGAAATAGTGTCTATTTTTTCCTGGTCCACTTCCATTCCTTCACTTGAGATTTTATGACCGAGTACTATTCCTTCAGTTACCATGAAATGGCATTTTTCCCAATTAAAGGCGAGGTTAGTTTCCTCACATAGGGATAGCATTCGTTCAAGGTTATCGAGGCATTGGTCAAATGTATCTCCAAAGATAGAAAAATCATCCATGAAAACTTCCATGGTTTTTTCTATCATGTCATGGAAGATAGCAACCATGCAACGTTGAAACGTAGCGGGGGCATTGTATAGACAAAAAGGCATGCGTCGATAAGCGAAAGTTCCATAGGGACATGTAAAAGTTTTTTTTTTCTTTGCCCTCCGGTGCTATGAGAATTTGAATATACCCGGAGAAACCATCGAGAAAACAATAGAATTTATGATCGGATAGTCTTTCTAACATTTGGTCGATGAATGGTAAAGGAAAGTGGTCTTTCCTTGTTGCCTCGTTTAATTTGAGATAGTCGGTACGAACCCTCCATCCGGTGACGGTTCTCATTGGTATAAGTTCATTTTTATCATTAGTTATTACCGTCGTATCTCCTTTCTTTGGTACTACTTGGATGGGACTTACCCATGGGCTATCAGAGATAGGATAGATAAGTCCAGCGTCTAGTAGCTTGATGACTTCATTTTTAATGACTTCTTGCACGTTTGGATTTACCCTTCTTTGTAGTTGTATTCATGTTTTATAGTCATCTTCCATTAAAATTTTGTGCATGCACATGGAAGGATTGATGCCTTTGATAACCTTGAGCCTCCATGCGGTTGCATTTGTATGTTTTTTCAAAAGTTTTATTAATTTTTCTTTTTCAAAAAGTGTTAGTTTAGAAGAAATGATGACAGGGAGCTTACCATGTTCGTCCAACAATGTGTATTCTAGACCTTTTGGTAGTTCCTTGAGTTCAAGTGGTGGCGGGTCTTCAAAAGACCGCTTATTTTCTTCTTTATTAAGATCAATGGCCGAAAAGGTTTGTTCGATGGCGTCTTCCTCTTCGACGAATTGTTCTTCTATTTCTTCCGCATCGGGTGGCTCTACTTCATTTTCAATTAGGGGGTCATCATTGCAAATTGGGTATTTCATTGATTGCTCGAGGTTGACGTACCTTTTGTCGGCCCCTAATAGAAGTAGTAGGTTGTTTTGCTTCTGCTGGATCAAGGTTTGATGGGATTTTAGAAATGGCTGTCCCAACACGAGGGGGTAACATCTAGGATGATAAAGTCGGTTGGTACTACCGCTTGGCTTGTTTGAATTAGAACATCCTCAACCATTCCCATGGCATTAATCGTTTTTCGGTTAGGGAGAAAAATAAGAATTTTAAGAGGACAAAAATCACTAGTACCAAATTTTTCAAAAATATAGTTTGTCATTATTGTCACACCCCGACCGCGTAAAACAACAAGTCGCGGCGGAAACATCGGGGCGTGTTGCAACAGAATTAATGTTTCATAACCATGGATATCAAAAGTGTTTCGTTTTATTAAACATTGAGTAATTACATCGTCTGGAAATCTAAATACACTATTTAAACATAGTCTATCATTGTTATTGAGTCACTAAGGCCTTGTCCAGTCCTATGTGAGCATGCATCTTATCAATCGATATCATCCAACAATACCTGAAACATATGTGAAAACGAGGTCAGCAAAGAAATGCTGGCGAGTACATAGGTTTTGTGAAAATAAGATTCATGACTTCTGTTTAAGAAAAGGTTTAGTCATGAACCTTGTAATTTGCTTTGTCTTTGTAAATCATTTGAAAAATAATAAGTTCGGATGATAAGTATAAATAAGAAAATAATGCATGATTAAATGAATAACCATGTAAATGAGTTTGCATAAGATAAGTTGTTTATAAATCAATGTCTTGTGAAAAGTATGTTATTTGTATAAAATGTTCTATGTCTCAAACTGAAATGATTCAAATAACGCTATGATATGTAATACCATACAAACACTTATATATAGGAAGTACCAGCGGCGTATCCACCATGTTTGTATCATATTACACACGCATCGTTACTTAATCACTTAACCAAACCATACCAAACAATGTAAAATGTCTATGTTTAAATCAATTGTCAAATGTATTGAATAATATCTCAAAGTATTCATGTCAAGATGTAAATCATGTCAAAATGTCTATGTCAAATATCCATGTCAAATGTCTATGTCAAATATCCATGTATGGCAAGTGAAATGTCTCAACTAAACCATATGCACAAAAACAAAGTATTGAAGTAAAACTTGGTTTAAATCAAAGTTATGTTTTGTGAGAAAATGCATGATCAAATGTCAATCATGTTAAAATGTTTACCCAATCGTTAACCCATTTTGTAAAATCGTTCTAGTCGTTCTTGTTTTAATTGTGAAACTACTTTATGGTCGATTCTCTAATAACATTCAAACCTTCTTGACGCGTTCCTCGCTCCATCTCGCTCTCACTCTCGTTCTTAACAAACCCTTACCAAAGGATAAGTTAATAATTACAGATTCAGTCGCTACCCACAACCCCCACACATAACAATGGGTGCAGTAAATAACGGGATTTGTCAGATCCTATGGTACCATAACCTAATACTGGTCGGCTTGATCATTGCTAATGAATGTCATCGGTCATGTAAACTACAACCAACAAGTTTGTTCACTTTTTTGAAATTGTTATTAGTTTTTGAAATCATTGTATTCGTTCTTGAAATCATTGTATTCGTTCTTGAAATCATTGTTAGCGTTCTTGAAATAATTGTTATTGTTCTTGAAACCACATAGTAATTGTTATTGAAATCATTGATAAAGCATTTAGCACATATGAGTCACCCCAAAACAGTTTGGAAAACAGTAAAAGAGGGGAATAATGTACTCGCCTGGGAGTGCTTAGGAGTCTTGAACAACTACCAAGTAAGCTAGAGGAGTCCCGGAAATCAAACGGTACCTAACATAGGTAACTACATAATTAACCCGGACCTAAATCGGAAGACTGGGTAGCAGGAGGGTTTGTAAACCAAATGAGTGCAGGAACTCATATGATATGGTTTAACAAAGCCTACATACTAAATGAAACTTAACCTAAGTATTATCGACCCATCGCGACCCATTAAGGTAACTTATGCTACTTTAACGCGTCGTGCGCGTGAAACGCGTTCGGACCGTCTAACTAGCCCTATGACAAGTGTTATATGCCTAAACATGTTACATAATCAGTTATGTGACAAAAGTTTAGGTTACATATGCTTAATTACCAATTATACATGAAAAGGGTATTCTGGTAATTTACCTAAGGCATATAAACTACTTATCATACAACTACTTAAACGATGTGACCATAGGGTATAACCTCGGAAGGTTATGCCCTATACTAGGGTCACCTAATGTATTTGGTCGGATCCTAATGATCGACCAAACTGGGTCGGGTTCGAAGGTATAAGCGATTTATCAGATCGCTTACCCTACGACCCTAGACAACGTGGTAATCAGTAGGCATAGTCCCAAGGGACTATAACCAACGTGATTACAATCACGTTGCGAAGTTCATACGAACTTCGCATTGACCATTACTGGTCAACGCTGAAAGTCAAACAAAGTTTGACTTTCTGACTCGAAAAGCAGTAAAATAAGGAAAAGAACGAAAGAATACTTACGAAGGGTCCCCGAATGCTAAACTCGATTCAAAAATCTCAGGTATGAAACAAATGTTTCAACTTAGAGTTTCTCAAATCAAGTTTCTAGTGATTTTTAGCAATGGGGGTGGTTGGGTATTTATAGGAATACCCGAACCGTTAAGATCGTTTCATGGAAAACGTGCCTTAATCCCATCCGTACATGTGTTGAAATGTCATGGTGTTTAGGTGTTTAAATTCCATCCATACATGTGTTGAAATGTCATGGTGTTTAGGTGTTTAAATTCCATCCATACATGTGTTGAAATGTCATGGTGTTTAGGTGTTTAAATTCCATCCATACATGTGTTGAAATGTCATGGTGTTTAGGTGTTTAAATTCCATCCATACATGTGTTGAAATGTCATGGTGTTTAGGTGTTTAAATTCCATCCATACATGTGTTGAAATGTCATGGTGCCTAAATTCCATCCTTATCCGCTGACTAAGCAAGTTAGAATGTGTGGTTGTGAATTAAACAACGGCTAATACATCGAATCTGGTCCTGAATGCGAAAAACGATCCAAATGACGTGACGAATGGATTTTTCTTATGGCGAACACTAAAATAAAATATTTTAGTGCTAACATAATTTTTTTGGATGTCCGGATGTATTCAGAACGTAAGTTATGCGCGAAAATGCAAACTTGTGCACTTTTTGACACTTTTAGTCCCTGAATGACCCAAAAGTTTATTTTAGCACACCGAACCCCTCAAAGCCTATTTCTAAGCTATGTAAAGGATATTTATGGTGTGTTTAACTTATGGTCATGTTCCGGAAGGTCTGTTATAGTTCAAATTGGCATACTTTCGCAGTTTGTCAAATTTAGTCCCTGTAAGCGATTAGACTTTGATTTCACCACACCAAACCTTCCAAAACTTATATCTAAGTTATGTAAAGGTTATTTAAGGTATGTTAAGCCTATTTCACTCTTCCGGAGTGTTTGTTGCATTAAACTGGTTATATTTACGCATCAGTGCGCGTATAACCTTCCAGAAAGCGATTTAGAGTTTGAAATCGAACAAAAATTGATATGTGCAAATGATACACATATTTTTACAAATCCCAAGTATGAAATACAATATTTCATTGGTTTGGTATTTGTTTGATGGCCGTGGAGGCACAGGTGTTACAGTCTCCCCTACTTTAGGAAATTTCGTCCCGAAATTTATTTAGAGGAAACTTGTGAGAGCTTGAAAACATGAAATTGAAAAGATCGAACAACATTGGTTAGGGTTCTGAACTTCTAGTAACCTTTAATAACATCATGATTACAATGTAAGAGGGATACTTATATACAAGTATATGAAGCGTCATTGGTGCGTCCACCGTACCTCCATTACATCGTTCTCATTTCGTTATTGTTGTCACTATCGGCTCTTACACATAATAAATCTTACTGGGTTTCTGTGCACTAAATTTCATAATTATGTACGCGTCCATAATCAGACAATTCCTTGCACAGTTCACACAGTCTATTTTATAGTGTGTAGGGGAAAACCAAATGAACAATGACGCTTCATATACTTTTCTGTCACACCCCGACCGCGTAAAACAACAAATCGCGGCGGAAACATCGGGGCGTGTTGCAACAGAATTAATGTTTCATAACCATGGATATCAAAAGTGTTTCGTTTTATTAAACATTGAGTAATTACATCGTCTGGAAATCTAAATACACTATTTAAACATAGTCTATCATTGTTATTGAGTCACTAAGGCCTTGTCCAGTCCTATGTGAGCATGCATCTTATCAATCGATATCATCCAACAATACCTGAAACATATGTGAAAACGAGGTCAGCAAAGAAATGCTGGCGAGTACATAGGTTTTGTGAAAATAAGATTCATGACTTCTGTTTAAGAAAAGGTTTAGTCATGAACCTTGTAATTTGCTTTCCCCTACTTGTATATAAGTATCCCTGAATGACCCAAAAGTTGAAATGTCATGGTGTTTAGGTGTTTAAATTCCATCCATACATGTGTTGAAATGTCATGGTGTTTAGGTGTTTAAATTCCATCCATACATGTGTTGAAATGTCATGGTGTTTAGGTGTTTAAATTCCATCCATACATGTGTTGAAATGTCATGGTGTTTAGGTGTTTAAATTCCATCCATACATGTGTTGAAATGTCATGGTGTTTAGGTGTTTAAATTCCATCCATACATGTGTTGAAATGTCATGGTGCCTAAATTCCATCCTTATCCGCTGACTAAGCAAGTTAGAATGTGTGGTTGTGAATTAAACAACGGCTAATACATCGAATCTGGTCCTGAATGCGAAAAACGATCCAAATGACGTGACGAATGGATTTTTCTTATGGTGAACACTAAAATAAAATATTTTAGTGCTAACATAATTTTTTTGGATGTCCGGATGTATTCAGAACGTAAGTTATGCGCGAAAATGCAAACTTGTGCACTTTTTGACACTTTTAGTCCCTGAATGACCCAAAAGTTTATTTTAGCACACCGAACCCCTCAAAGCCTATTTCTAAGCTATGTAAAGGATATTTATGGTGTGTTTAACTTATGGTCATGTTCCGGAAGGTCTGTTACAGTTCAAATTGGCATACTTTCGCAGTTTGTCAAATTTAGTCCCTGTAAGCGATTAGACTTTGATTTCACCACACCAAACCTTCCAAAACTTATATCTAAGTTATGTAAAGGTTATTTAAGGTATGTTAAGCCTATTTCACTATTCCGGAGTGTTTGTTGCATTAAACTGGTTATATTTACGCATCAGTGCGCGTATAACCTTCCAGAAAGCGATTTAGAGTTTGAAATCGAACAAAAATTGATATGTGCAAATGATACACATATTTTTACAAATACCAAGTATGAAATACAATATTTCATTGGTTTGGTATTTGTTTGATGGCCGTGGAGGCACAGGTGTTACAATTATGTTGACACAAAGATCTTTATCAATTAGCACATTACTAATGAAGATGTTTTGAAAAAAATATGGTACCGGTTTTATGTTTAGTTCACGGTATTCATCTTTTATTAGCGAAGTTTGATCCTTTGTTAACGTGATGCTTACTAACTCTTCGATTTTAGAAGTAGTGTTTTAATCTTTTAAAAACTTGGCATGAGAAGATATCAAACAATGATTTTCAAAAGAAGTTGCAAAACGTGAGAAGATACTTAGGCGGACCTGTGCCTTAGTGACTTAAAACGAGACAAGAACTAGTTAATTTTTGTTATGTACTCTCTGTTTCTTGTTTAAAACAATGTAACTCTCTCGTTTGAATAATAAAACGAAACTTTAATTGCCATGGATTTGAAACAATTAATTCTGTTACAACACTCCCCGACGTTTCCGCCACGTTTCGTTGTCTCACGTGGTCGGGGTGTGACATGAAGCAAGCTTTCTCATCCATCTAAGAGCTCACAAGCATCAAGATCATCATTTTTCTTTTCTTAATCATCATCAAGATCATCCCTAGCCATTAGTGCTAGAAGTAAGCTTCAAAAATCCCTTTTTCATACTTATTTATGTATTTATTGTTAAAAGAACAAGTTATAACTAAAACAATCATACAAAATAATATGAAAATAAAAAGAAGCAAAATAATAATCATGATATAAAAGTGTGTTTATGTTGTGATTTAAAGATGATTACTTGCATATTTGATCTAGTTTTGATGATTAGCATACAAATAACTTATTAGATGATGTTTAAAAACATAATCTAACAAGTGTACATGAAAATGTTTAAGGGTTTTGTTAAACATAAATGTTTAGATGGATGATCATAATCTTTGATTTTGTTAAAGTATGTAAGGTTTTTAACTAAAAATAATACTTTTACAAAATTTTAAAAAGAAACATACAAGATGGGTTTTTATAAAAAGCTTGTTAAAACTAGAAGTAAAGTATGATTTTTGAACTAGTAAACATATGTAAAGATCATACCAAAACCCTACATGATTATGAGTTCATCTTGTTAAGTTTATGTTATAAATCTCATATGTTTTTATTAAGAAAAATATAAGAAGATTAGTGGTGATTTTATAAGAAAAAGATATGTTTTATTAAACATGGCAAAGTCCATATTTCTAATAAAATATGGCCAAGTTTTCTTAAAAATCATAAGTTATAAAAACTATTATTTTTGAAAAAATCTTTATTAGATTAAAAAGATTTTAAAGAATAGTTTTTATAAAAGCAAAGTTTGATATAAATATATATTTTTGAGAAAATATATATTTAGTTAACTTAACAACTTATGTGCTATGTGTTATTTGTTTGTATTAGTTATATTTATGATAACTAGGAACTTGAATACAATGATACAAATGAACACAATGTACATTTCGACTAAAGTCTTACAAGACTACATTTAAATACACCTTATAAACAACTTACGGACATTCCGATATTTCGTACACAACTTATGGTCAAAACGGACGACGGGCGAATCTATGAACATATCGCCATTCTGAGGAGTTACTACGACGTTTAGGCGATCTTTCGACGTGAATACATACAAATCACCGACAACAATATCCGGATGTTTTGAAACTTATAAAAACTACTATGTATTCTTTTAATTAAAAAGCCTATAGTTAGTAACTTTTATAAAAATGAAAGAATATATTTTTAACACATGGGCTTATTTTATAACAAATGGGCTTATTTTACATATGGGCCTATTTTATATAAATAGACTTATTTTTTATACAAATGGGCTTATTTTACAAATGGGCTTATCATCCTAATTGGGCTTAACATAAATACATGGGCTAAGCCCAATATCAAGACTCATGGGCTAAGCCCAAAACCAAACATATGGGCCAAGGCCCAATAAAATTAAGCCCAATAACATTTGGGCCCAACACTATTTAGGCCCAACACTATTGAGGCCCAACACTATTTAGGCCCAACACTATTTGGGCCCAATAACATGAATTCTTGGGCTAAGCCCAATGACATATAATTGATAAAAAAATACAATTATACAATTTACTTATATAAAGACACGAAATCAAGAAGACAAGACCCGATGATACAACTCACAAGATACAAGATTACATATATATATATATATATATATATATATATATATATAATTGGTGAAATATATATATTTAACAGTTTAACAATTCATACATCTAATACACAGTTCAACGAACAACAAAGACATACAAGTCTTACACACATTTAAGACACAAGACTTGTACTCAAGTCATTTACAAAGACCGAAGTATCTAACAAATACAAGGACATTTGTAGGTCGCAACATTGTTCAAGACGACCGTACGTCAGATCTCAGTTAGTTACTTTTCACGGACGCAATTCTGTGAGTTCATGTCCCCTATTCATTTTAAATGCTTTACAACTTTACAGCTATTGGGGAAAATACATGTTCAACTGTATGTTAAGTCATGGAATGAAACACCTTAGATCATGTGCGATTAGGGTCATACATCTAAGCACCATTAATCCAGTTTGGACCTAGGTACAGAGGGTTAGATCTAATGGGTTTTGGCGAGCCCCACTCTTGGTCGTGGACCCAAACAGAAGAGTGCGTTTGTGTCTCAGTCGATAGTAGTCGACATAAAATCGTCTAGGTTTGGAATGCTTCCTATTTCGTCACACATATTAATGTCCTCGCGAAACATTAATGATCAATGATTTCATTGATGCTTTACATACTACATCATTACATACAGATAGATTTTATACAACTCACATTTTATGGATACATTTTATACAACTCACATTTTACGGATACATTTTATACAACTCACATTTTGCAGATACATCTCATACAATTAAACTGCATGAACTCGCCAACTTTTGTTGATGTTTTCAAACTTAACATGTATTTCAGGAAAATAGTGGACCATGCAGACATTTCAGTCAAGGAAAGCAAGTATCAAGACTCCATGCCACCATTTGAAGGGTTTGCCCATTATATACCGCCTCTTTGCGGTGATATAGTGGTTAAAGCCTTGACATTTTAAGACTTACATTTTGATGTATAAAACAATGACAACTTATTTTCATTTGATGGTTTGTAACCAATACATTTAACTTATGTTGCGTTCTTTTGAAACGATTATGACAATGGCATTGGAGCTTGTTTTTATTCATTTAGTATGTTCACTTATATTGTTATGCAATGAGAACCGATCAGATCACACCTCGCGCTTCTGCTACGAGCGGGTGTGACATTTAGACAGTTTGGAAGGCCCATAAAGCGTCGTCTAGTTTACCGCCCAATCTTTTTTATTTTGACCTACAGTTTTTTTCTAAGATTCTTTTTAGCCCTCGATTTGTTACTTTGGCATGTCCGTTGGTTTGAGGATGGTAGGCGTTTAAAAGAAGGTGATAGACCCCATATTTTGTTAAAATATTATTTAATTAATGATTGCAAAAATGGGTACCTCTATCACCAATGAGTGATTTTGGAGCACCGAAACGAAAAACTAATCGTTTTAAGAATTTTACCAAAACTCTCCCATCGTTAGTTGGAAGAGCTTTGGCCTCGGCCCATTTGGACATGTAATCAACCACTACAAGAATGTATTTGTTCCCTTTTGATGGTGGGAAGTTCCCATAAAATCCATAGCCAAACATCAAAAATTTCAGAAATAAGAATGCCATTTTGAGGCATTTCGTTTCTTGATGAGATATTACCTGTTCGTTGGCATGCATCACATGTTTTAATATGCATTCTTATGGATGGTTGGCCAATAAAATCCTGAATTGAGTACCTTTCGGGCGGTACTTGTGACTCCATGATGTCCTCCATACGATCCTTCATGACAATGGCGAAGAATTTTTCTTGCTTCTTGACCATGGACACATCTTCAGATGAGTTGATCGGCACATATTTTAAAAAGATATGGGTCTTCCCAAAAATAGTGTTTTACATCGGTAAAGAATTTTTTTCTTCGTTGATTTGACCAACCTTTGACTAGAATGCCACTAGCGAGATAGTTAGCATAGTCGGTGTACCATGGTTCTTCTTGATATTCGACCATCTCCAAGGATTCAGTGGGGAACTTTTCAATGATGAGTTAGCTCCAAAGCGGGATCTTCTAAGCGAGATAGATAATCGGCGGCGGTGTTTTCGGCTCCTCGTTTATCTTTTATTTCATTGTCGAATTCTTGGAGGAGAAGAATCTACCGGATCAAACGGGGTTTGGCATCTTGTTTTTTGAAGAGGTATTGAATAGCGACATGGTCCGTATAGACTATTGTTTTAGAAAGAACAAGATAGGAACGGAATTTATCAAAAGCAAATACTATGGCTAGTAACTCTTTTTCGGTTGCTGTATAGTTTTCTTGAGCATCGTTAAGAGATTTACTTGCATAGTATATTGGGTGAAAGTCTTTTTCTTTTCATTGTCCTAAGGCGGCTCTAACTGCAAAGTCGCTTGCGTCGCACATGATTTCAAAAGGTAGTTTCCAATTGGGTGCTATCATGATTGGTGCATTGACTAGCATTTCTTTTAAGGTAAGAAAAGCTTTATCGCATTCCCTGTCAAAGATGAATGGTGCATCTTTTTCAAGTAATTTTGTTAGAGGTCTAGAGATTTTTTAAAATTCTTTGATAAGTCGCCTATAAAATCCGACATGTCCTAGGAAACTTCGAATGGCTCGAATGGAGGATGGTGCAGGTAATCGGGAAATAGTGTCTTTTTTTTCCTAATCCACTTCCATTCCTTCACTTGAGATTTTATGACCGAGTACTATTCCTTCAGTTACCATGAAATGGCATTTTTCCCAATTAAGGGCGAGGTTAGTTTCCTCACATAGGGATAGCATTCATTCAAGGTTATCGAGGCATTGGTCAAATGTATCTCCAAAGATAGAAAAATCATCCATGAAAACTTCCATGGTTTTTTCTATCATGTCATGGAAGATAGCAACCATGCAACGTTGAAACGTAGCGGGGGCATTGTATAGACCAAAAGGCATGCGTCGATAGGCGAAAGTTCCATAGGGACATGTAAAAGTTTTTTTTTCTTTGCCCTCCGGTGCTATGAGAATTTGAATATACCCGGAGAAACCATCGAGAAAACAATAGAATTTATGATCGGATAGTCTTTCTAACATTTGGTCGATGAATGGTAAAGGAAAGTGGTCTTTCCTTGTTGCCTCGTTTAATTTGCGATAGTCGGTACGAACCCTCCATCCGGTGACAGTTCTTGTTGGTATAAGTTCATTTTTATCATTAGTTATTACCGTCGTATCTCCTTTCTTTGGTACTATTTGGATGGGACTTACCCATGGGCTATCAGAGATAGGATAGATAAGCCCAGCGTCTAGTAGCTTGATGACTTCATTTTTAACGACTTCTTGCACGTTTGGATTTACTCTTCTTTGTAGTTGTATTCATGTTTTATAGTCATCTTCCATTAAAATTTTGTGCATGCACATGGAAGGATTGATGCCTTTGATAAACTTGAGCCTCCATGCGGTTGCATTTGTATGTTTTTTCAAAAGTTTTATTAATTTTTCTTTTTCAAAAAGTGTTAGTTTAGAATAAATGATGACAGGGAGCTTACCATGTTCGTCCAACAATGTGTATTCTAGATCTTTTGGTATTTCCTTGAGTTCAAGTGGTGGCGGGTCTTCAAAAGACCGCTTATTTTCTTCTTTATTAAGATCAATGGCCGACAAGGTTTGTTCGATGGCGTCTTAATCTTCGACGAATTGTTCTTCTATTTCTTCCGTATCGGGTGGCTCTACTTCATCTTCAATTAGGGGGTCATCATTGCAAATTGGGTATTTCATTGATTGCTCTAGGTTGACGTACCTTTTGTCGGCCCCTAATTGAAGAAGTAGGTTGTTTTGCTTCTGCTGGATCAAGGTTTGATGGGATTTTAGAAATGGCTGTCCCAACACGAGGGGGTATCATCTAGGATGATAAAGTCGGTGGGTACTACCGCTTGGCTTGTTTGAATTAAGACATCCTCAACCATTCCCATGGCATTAATCGTTTTTTGGTTAGAGAGAAAAATAAGAATTTTAAGAGGACAAAAATCACTAGTACCAAATTTTTCAAAAATATAGTTTGTCATTATGTTGACACAAAGATCTTTATCAATTGGCACATTACTAATGAAGATGTTTTGAAAAAAATATGGTACTGGTTTTATGTTTAGTTCATGGTATTCATCTTTTATTAGCGAAGTTTGATCCTTTGTTAACGTGATGCTTACTAACTCTTCGATTTTAGAAGTAGTGTTTTAATCTTTTAAAAACTTGGCATGAGAAGATATCAAACAATGATTTTCAAAAGAAGGTTGCAAAACGTGAATTTCTTGAAAAAAAATTTCTAGTTTAAAATCGTTAGTTTTAGACTTACCTTCTTGGTTTGGTTCATGCGTGAGTTTTTAATTTTGTTGCTCTTCTATTTTTACTTCTTCGATTACCTCTTTATTACAAATGGCCTCTGCCTTTTCACGATATCTCTTAATTAAGAGTTCTAGATTTTTGAGACTTTGTATTAGGCTTTCGGCTTTGGAATTAATTGTTGGTGGCGTGTCGTAGGTTTCAAACGAATTGGCATCCCAGTCAAAGCTTGAGTTAGGGAGCTCAAACCTTGGTTCTTCATAAGTCGTGTATGAGGTTGATGGTTTGAAATAGGAAGCAATCCAAACCTAGATGATTTTGTGTCGACTACTATCGACTGGGACGCAAACGGACTCTTCTGTATGGGTCCACGACCAAGAGTGTGGCTCGTCAAAACCTATTAGATCTAACCCCTTGTACCTAGGTCCAAACTGGATTAATGGTGCTTAATTGTATAACGATATTCGCACATGATCTATGGTGTTTCATTCTTTGACTTATCATACTATGAACATGTATTTTACCCGATAGTTGTAAAGTTGTAAAGTATTTAAAATGAATAGGGGACATGAACTCACAGAATTACGTTTCGTAAACTGTATATAACTGTAAGCTCACTGGTTGTTGTCTTGAATTGTATGACGACCTACAAAGGTCCTAGATTTGTTAGACACTTCGGTCTTTGTATTCACTCGTGTATAAGTCTTTTATCTTGAATATGTATTAAGACTTGTATGGATTTGTTATTCATTGAATTGTGAATTATATGTATTAATTGATAAACTGTTCAATATATATTTCGCTAAATATATATATTCTTGTATTTTATGAGTTGTATTACCGGATCAAGTCTTCTTAACTTCGTATTTCGTATGACTAAATTGTATATATATGAATGTGTCTCGTATGAGTGAACTGTTTGTGCATGAATGTGTCTCGTATGAGTGAACTGTATGTGTATGAATGTGTCTCGTATGAGTGAATTGTATGTGTATGAATAATTCCCATGTATTGAGCATACTTGTATTATGAGTACTTGTATACATAACTATGTATCTTTGATTAAGTATCATACTTGTATAATTGTATTTTCACCAAGTGTTATGTGATGTGAGTGAATATATAGTTGCACGTGTAGGAATACGTATGTTCTCGTGTTTATTATACGTGATCTTGTATTCTTAGAATATATATATACTTATATATTCTAAGATATATAACATAAGAATATATGATATATACTTGGTAAAAAGGTATAAAAATCATTTTAAAAATAATATATTTTTAAGACTTGTTCTAAAAATATAATTTTTAGTCTTTAACTAAAATAATATATTTTAGATGTTAGGAGATTTATATATATATATATATATATATATATATTTAAAAAACAATACCCTTTTTTTAAGTTAAACCATAAGTTATATATTTTGTATACTTGAAGAAAATATATGGTTACTTGTTCGGTTTAGAAAACGTAGTTTACCAAGTCTGTGATATAGTATAAATTGTAGTCCGAAATACTTATATACTCCATATATTTGTCCGTAAGTCCGATTTGTCCATAAGTTGTATCCTAATGCTTGGATCGTCCGTAGTTTGTATTTTAAGATGTATCTATATGTATTCTTGTAAGTCTTTAGTTGTTATGCGTCTTGTGTTTATTTGTATCCTTGTATTCAAGTCCCTAACTTTCATATATGTAACTAATACAATCAAATAACACATAGCACATAAGTTGTTTAGATCACTAAATATATATTTTCTCAAAATATATATTTATATCGAGTTTTGCTTTTATAAAAACCATTCTTTCAAATCTTTTATTCTAGTAAAGATTTTGTCAAAAATCATAGTTTTTATAATATGTGATTTCTAAGAAAAATTGGCCATATTTCCTTTGAAATATGGACTTTGCTATGTTTAATAAAACATATCTTTTTCTTTTCAAAATCACCAACAATTTACTCATAACATTCTTAACAAAAACATATGAGATTTATAACATAAACCTAACAAAATGAACTCATAATCATGCTGGGTTTTGGTATGATCTTTACATATGTTTACTAGTTCAAAAATCATACTTTACTTCTATTTTTATCAAACTTTTATGTAAAACCCATCTTGTATGTTTCTTTTTATAAATATTGTAAAAACATTATTTTTAGTGAAAAACTTTATATACTTTAACAATATCAAAGATTATGATCATCCATTAAACATTATGTTTAACATAACCCTTTTAACACTTTCATGTACACTTGTTAGGTCATGTTTTTAAACATCATCTAACAAGTTATTCATATGATATTCATCATAACTAGTTCAAATATGCAAGTAATAAGCATTAAATCATAACATAAACAATCTTTTATATTATGATTTTTATTTTGCTTCTTTGTATTTTCATCTTATTTTGTATGATTGTTTTTGGTTAATACTTGTTCTTTAAACAACATATACATAAATAAGTATGATAAAGAGATTAGAAGGCTCTCTTCTAGCTCTTGTGGCTAGGGATGATCTAGATGAAAATGAAAAACAAAGAAGATGAAGATTTGATGGTTGAAAGCACCAAAGTGGGTGAAAATGGGTGCTTCAACTTGGAGATGTCTTAGATCTTCATAACTTCCATGAAAACATCACTTGATCTTCTTGGAAATGGCTTAAAAATGAAGATGATTCTCATGGTTCTTTAGCCGAAAATATGGAAGGAACAAGGGAGGTTATGTGTGTTTTTTGTAAGTTGTAATTATGATGAACATGTTTAGTAAGGATAAGAATTACTAGACTTTTATCATTCATTTCAATCCCACTTGAATAAGTGAATAATATCTAGATATTATAGCAAGTTGGCAACTTGTGTGGGTCCCACAAGGGGGGCAGCCCATGTATCTAGGGGGGTCATGCTTGTGAACTTGTTTCACTTGTTAAAAGTGTCAGAATTTGTTGAAAATTGTTAGAAAAAGCTTTAGATGTTTAAGTGTTTAAGTCTTTCAATGTATTAAGTGACCATTACTAGACCAACATAATCCAAATAATGTTAGATGGTCACTAAAAAAAAGATTTGATATCGTTCGAATATTCGTTTGGCGTTGGTTCCGTTAGTCGTTAACTGAACGCTAAGCTTGTGTAAGATGTAGGAATTGATGTGATTACTGGTTTAGATGATACCCCAAGGTATTCTAATATGAATTCTAGGTTAAACGACACTTTTGTACATTTCATATAACTTACAATGCTTATTTCTGCAGAATTTCTGCGGAAAAGTGTTGAAATTGTGACTTTTAGTGCTTCTCAGGCAGTTTTTAGTGTTATCGGACTTCGGGAAGGTATTAAACCAAACCCTTGCATTCCTAGTTAGGGTTTAATGTATCTTTGATTTTGGACTTTCGTCTATGTCCTAAAGATGTCATTAAGATGGTTTCTGCAGATCCTGCGTTTTTGTCAACACACTAGTTCACTAGGTACTATACTAGTTGTTTCGAAGCATTGTTTAAACTGTTTCAAATGTAATCAATAAAAATGAATAATGTGCATCATAAATGAGTATTCCATGAGTATTCTAAGTGTATGTCATGAAATATGCAGTTCGGATGTTTAAAACGCATAACTGTATAGCTAAAATGAGTAATTTAATGGTACGAAAGTTACCGGAAAGTGGCAGTTGTCACATTCTCCCCTAGACTTAAAACCTTATGCGGTCGCATCTTTGGATGTGGCGCTGCCACCTGTTCCCAATCCATCGGGGTTTGAACTACTTGAACTACCAGTACCACCAGTATTGTCACTAGTTTCGTCTCGATTAACCTCATGTTGTGCAATTTTTGCACCCTCGTCTGGTTCCAAAAGAACTTTAGTTCGGCTTTATCCAGAACTTTTCGGCCGTAGACTTTCTTTTAGCGCCATGTTACGTTTGATACATAGTATCAAAGAATTTAGACTTATATTTGGGTAAATATAGTCTATTATGTGCCGAAGAATGAAATTAGTCATGGAAACCTCAAGATCGTATTGTTCATACATGTTTTAATAGATGATAATGTGGATAACCGCAACTAAATGCGTAGTGCCTCTTACGTGTATTGGTCATATGTCTATGTGGAAAAGTTGAGGAAGAGAAACCAAACGATCGTCTCCAATCTTACAATGGTGTATTCCATACTTCATGGATTTCTGTCATCCAAAGTAGGAAAATCCTTCGCTGCACTAACCCGTGTGACGAATACGTTGATATCCCTTGAGCTCCACGAGTTCCAACAAGATCATTAAAATCTTCGTAGATGTCGAATAGAATGCAATGAGGGAGTTGTAGCATGGCTCATGCCATACTATCCCTTGGGACAAGGCAAATGTAAAGCGGCGGAATTTATTGTATCCATTTCCATTAAATAAGTTAAGGTGTCATAGACACCAAGGAACCAACTCATGTACAAGAATTTTAGAATGTTGAGGAAAAATCCTCCATGAGTGGCTAACAAGTTTTGTTTGTTTAGATGACTAGTCTCGAATAACTCGTGTTGTAGATCGAATGTTAGGTGCAAACAATACGTATCGTCTTCCTGTATTGTATTAGAGGGTATTATAGTAACCATCTCGGTTAGTGTTCTACTGGATAGAAACTTGAATAACTTAACAATTTTGAATGGATAGTGATCACTAGCTTGATCCGCAGAGTCCACTATAATTCCCATGCACTACAAGTTGGTATTACGTGGGCCCTTGTAATAATAAATTGCCTTGCATGGTCACCCTAGCATTCTCTCGTTCAAGACAGACGATCTGTCAATGAGGGGACACTACGACCTATGTTTATCACAGGAGGGAACTTCATGATAGTTCATGTGTCAACGTCTGTTGTCATTACTCGCGGAATGGCACGGTGTTAGATGAAATAGAAATAGAGAGAATTTGTAAAAATAATATCTAGAGGGGCACCTTTGTGACACCCGGCTTTTCAGGCCGTATCGTACAATTGTAACACGTGTCGTGAATAGATAAAAAGGCTGTATGTGACTGATTATGATATTTATATGTGATATTTGATGTGTTTGGTAAATCCAAACATTGATAAAAATTATGTTGGCAATAATAAAATAAACGCTTATCGCGTAACGGATAAAATGCGAAACAAACGTCGGTGACCACCCGATCAGTGTTAAAATCCTAAAAATAGTCTGTTATGATTAGAATGGTAATTGTAATCAGGTTCACGAGGAAAAATAAATTAAAATGCTAAGAAACTCTATTTTTCGAGTTTGAGCGCGTACCGCGCGTAATTGACAAAATATTGTCAACGCAGCCAGTTAAGGCAACTGATAATTATTTCAGTAATAATTTAGTGTGATTATTTTTATAGAATGATAAAAATAATTTAAAACGCACTAAAATGGGATTAAAACGCTAGATAAAATACCCAGTATCTAGTAAAATACCAGTTTTAACTCTAATTTACATATATATGTGTATGTATATATCAATATGTGTGAGAGGAGTGCATGTTGGGGCAAGGTGGCGGCTAGGAGAATGTTCTCTCTCCTCTCTCCAACAATTGTTGGCCTAGAAATGTGTATGTGATGATTAATCATCACGAAACCTTCCAATATCTCTCATAATCCCAGACAAACTTTTCAAAATCATCTCCACTCTCTCTCTCTAAAATTCTCGGCCGAACACCTTCTATACCTCATCCATTTTCATTTTCCAACTTAATCTTGAAGATTCAAATCCATTTCAAGGAAGTTTCAAGTCCATTTTGTCACACCCCCAAATTCCACCATGCGGAGTATCACCGCTTGGAGGCGTGACATGACCAGGATCGAGCCACCAATCATATTGAACAACGTATTTAAGTAAATAAAACTAACCACAATTCAATTGGTGACCAAGAGGAAGTTAACCAAGTTTAGTTTAAACAGCGGAAGCATAAGACTTTAAACCAAAACATAAGTTCGTAGTTCATAAGTTTAAAGACCCAAAACATAAGTTTCATAAGTTCATAAAGTTTATTTACTGAGTACGGGACATAACAGTTCGCATCCCACAACGACCACCTCCTTGTGCAAGCTCCATAGCATCTAACGACCTGCAAAGCATGTAATAACGAGTCAACAACAAAGTTGAGTGAGTTCACGGTTGGTTGTCCATTTTAGAGTTGTTTCCAAAAACGTAGTTTAACCTTAATCAGCTATCCAGCCGTGGGGGTTACCCCATAGTTCAAAAACGTTTATTAGTTAACCGTCCCATGTTCACCTTCCCTGGCTATCCAGCCCGGCACTCCGGCCGTGGGGGCTACCCCATTATTTAAACTACCAGACTCGTTTATCATATCGACTACTAACGAAAATTAATTGTGCCCTTGCGTCGGTGTCTATCATCACCGACGTGCCATAGTCCATTAGTACACACCCGTCCAATTGGCACGGTGTGAGGTTTGTTAAACCTAATAGCGCTATTAACTAATGACCCGCTCGCCATAGCCTCGGCGATTAAGTCGATATAAAAGGGAGGGACTTCGCTGATAGAGTTCTAGTCCAGTAAGTCTAATTTCGTCCCAACAGGACGGGGAATTCTCATTCTTGAACACGTCCCAAGGACGAGGAATCCCTATTCCTGAACCCATTCCCATTCCCACCGGGAATTTCCATGCTTTGTAGAAAAGTGTGAACTCACCTTGGTTGCTCGGTTTGACTCTCAAAAGTAGCTAACAGTCAAGGTCGGTCAATCGCGTCCTAATATGATTACCAGTTAGTCATTTAGTGGTTTTCAAATAGAGCACAAAGTTCCTACACGTATCTATCACATAACATGTATCACTTTAACGGTTTATGCCCATATAAACTTCCCATCTATTCCCGTACATAAGCACATATACGACATTGCACATAACACTTTCATTGACATATAACATGTTAGATCATTCTCAGATAACCTACCTGACATTTAGACACGCAAATCACTACTTATGTCGTTTCAGCTTTAATCTTCAAAACCGGGCTGTTTTCGGGGATTTTAATAAAATAGTTAACTTATTCTAAAAATTCCCAACTTTTTACAAAAGGTCTTAAACGATCCAAATATTATTGTGTAAAAATATCCGGATCCAATTCATCACCAATATTTTATAAAAATTCATTTTCCGGACTGCAATTAGATTTATCTTTTTCTGATTGCAGTCCACGGAATAATTTATTAAAAATTCATCGTAAGTTCGATTTACGAAATTCATCGTAAGGTCATCTACTGTACAAATTTCGTGAGCTGATTCAACATAGATTTCCAGTTATGACTAAAAACATATCGCCCATTTACTGCAGTAAAAACTAAGCTTTAGCTGCTGTTACAAAAAGGGTCTTTAAAAATAGTAAACGAAGTCCAAAATTTATGATTCCAGTGCCATTAGAACCTTATTTCATAATACATAAATCTAGACTTTAGAAAATCAGTTTTTCGTCAAGTTACGGTCTGGTTACAGCCAACTGAAGTTGGCTGTAAACACCAACCAGCTTTCTGTTTTTAGTTCCCTACCTTCTAACGCATGTTCGATTGATTCCGTTAACATGTTTAGTGATCAATAATGACCTTTAACATCAATATTAGCAAGTAAATCATCAAGTAATCAACAACATGTTCACTACAACATCCCACTACAACATTTCATCATGTAAATCTTCATGTAACTTTTATGTTCATCTTCTTGTTTAAACCCTTTTAGTGTTCTTGTAACATTCATCATACTACATCTTTTATCTACTTAAAATGGAAGTGAACTAAGGGAGATCATAGACTTACAACTAGCATAAGGCTAGGGAAGAATCTCTAGTGAACAAGATGATGAGAAATGATGATGAAAAAAGCAAGAAACAAAGCCCTTTTGAAGCTTCCACAAGTTGCAACTTCCTTGAATCACCTTATAAGCTTAAATAGGACATGAAAATGGAAGAGGATGGTGGTGTTATGGTGGTGATGGTGGCGGTTGGGTGTGAGCCGAGAGAGGGAGGGAGAGAGTGAGTGAGGGATGTGATCTTTTAGAAGTGATGGAATGATATGGAAGCCATGCTTATAAATCTCCATATCAAATATTTTGTTCATATTCTTAAGCAATACATCAAATAATATCTAAACAAAATATATGAAGAGATCTAATGTGATCATGGTGATCTTGGTGGGGTCCATTTGGGGACGGTTGCACATGGGGGGGGGTTGATGTAAAAGTTTGATGGTAGATGGTAACTACTAGTAAATTTTCAAGTATATACTTACACATGTTAGTTAGTTGATATCTAGGGGGTGTTATGGTGTACGGGGATCACGACTAGCTCAAAAATAATTAAACAATGTACTTGACAAAAATTTTCTGTAACACTTTTAATTCCTAATACATAGGAGAATATTCAGGACCATTTAGTCAATTTTCTGTGCACGACTAGTATGTTAACAAACACATGTAAGTATGACACAGTAACCAGGAAACAGTTAAGTAATTCAATACAGTCACTAAGCACTTTAATTATCCTTAAATAATCGTACAGATACATGTAATTACGAGGGTTGTCACATTCTCTCCCCGTTAAGAAAATTTTGTCCTGAAATTTAGCACGTGGTTACTGAGGAAGCTAGTTAAGTTGTGGTGTTTACTGGCTTTTCCTGGGGTGTCACATCATCCCTCCTTTGATTTGGAATTTCGTCCCAAAATTCTGCAGTAGCTTCAGCCTCAGTAGTGGTTGCACTTTTCTTAAACAACTGGGGATACTTGAGTTTCATTTGGTCTTCTCGTTCCCAGGTATACTCTGGGCCATGACGGGAGTCCCAACGAATTCGAACAAGAGGTATTCTGGTCCGCTTGAGGATCTTAACATCTCGGTCTGTGATTTCAACTGGTTCCTCGACGAATCGCAGCTGATCGTCGATAGTGAGCTCTTTTAAGGGAACTATGAGGGTCTCATCTGACAGAAACTTCTTCAGATTCGACACATGAAAAACATTGTGAACTTCGCTGAGTTCTTCAGGTAGGTTCAACTTGTAGGCGACTTTGCCAATCTTCTCAATGATTTCAAAGGGTCCAACGTATCGTGGGTTGAGTTTGCCTCGTTTGCCAAAACGAACTACACCTTTCCAAGGTGAGACTTTGAGTAGCACTCGATCCCCAACCTGAAACTCGAGTGGTTTCCTTCGCTTATCAGCATAGCTTTTCTGCCGGTCACGAGCTGCCGCCATTCGTTGTCGTATCTGAGCAATCTTCTCGGTTGTATCTACTACAAGTTCTGGGCCAGTGATTTGACTATCGCCAACTTCTGCCCAACAAAGAGGTGATCGGTATTTCCGTCCTTACAACGCCTCGAACGGAGCAGCCTGGATGTTGGTGTGGTAGCTGTTGTTATACGAAAACTCCACTAGCGGAAGGTGCTTTTCCCAGCCATTACCAAAATCGATTACACATGCCCTAAGCATGTCTTCAAGGGTTTGGATGGTGCGTTCAGATTGCCCATCCGTCTGTGGGTGATAAGTGGTGCTCATATCTAAGCGTGAGCCAAAAGACTTGTGCATGGCTTACCACAGTTCCGAAGTAAAACGCGCGTCACGATCAGAAATGATGGAGGTTGGTACTCCGTGCCTTGATACCACTTCCTTTAGGTAAATGTCTGCTAGAGTAGAAAACTTATCCGTTTCCTTGATAGCCAGAAAATGTGCAGACTTGGTCAGTCGATCCACGATCACCCAAATGGTATCGTTTTCGCGTTGAGATCTGGGCAGGCCAGTAACGAAATCCATGGAAATTTGCTCCCATTTCCATTTAGGTATCTCTGGTTGTTGAAGTGGGCCTGATGGTTTCTGGTATTCGACCTTGACCCTAGCACAAGTCAAGCATTTACTAACGTTGGTTGCTATGCTGGCTTTCATACTAGGCCACCAGTATGTAGTCTTTAGGTCGTGGTACATCTTATCCGAACCAGGATGTACTGAATAACGAGACTTATGTGCTTCATCCATTACAAGCTCGCGTAAGCCTCCATAAAATGGAACCCAGATGTGTCCGTTAACATAGTAGGCGTCGTTTTCCTTTCGTTCTAGCCACTGCCTCGATCCTCGTAGGGACTTAGCCCTGATGTTCTCTGCTTTCAATGCTTCAACCTGAGCATCGCGAATCTGAGCGGGAAGGTTAGATTGGATGGTGAGTTGTAACGCTCGCAAACGTTTAGGTATAGTATCCTTTCGACTGAGGGCGTCGGCCACAACATTGGCTTTGCCTAGATGGTACTTGATCGCACATTCATAATCATTCAAGAGCTCGACCCATCGACGTTGTCGCATGTTTAATTCCTTTTGCTTGAAGATATGCTCGAGACTCCTGTTATCGGTGTAAATGGTGCACTTGGTACCGTACAGGTAATGTCTCCATATCTTAAGCGCGAAAACAACTGCTCCCAGCTCCAAGTCGTGCGTAGTGTAGTTCCTTTCATGAATTTTAAGTTGGCGTGATGCGTAGGCAATGACCTTGTCACGTTGCATCAATACGCAACCCAGTCCTTGGATGGAAGCGTCGCAATAAACCTCAAAATCATCTGTGCCTTCAGGCAATGAGAGGATAGGCGCGCTACAAAGTCTATCTTTTAAGTGTTGGAACGCGAATTCTCGTGCGTCACCCCAACGATAGGTGACACCCTTCTGAGTCAGTGAGGTGAGAGGTTGCGCAATCTTTGAGAAATCCTTGATAAACCTTCTGTAATACCCTGCCAAACCCAAGAATTGGCGGATTTCTGTTGGTGTGCGGGGTGCAGGCCAGTTCTTGATCGAGTCAACCTTGGATAGATCTACATGAATCCCATCCTTGTTTACCAGATGGCCTAGAAAGTGGACTTCGTGAAGCCAGAAGTCACATTTCGAAAATTTAGCATACAGTTGCTCTGCTCGAAGAAGTTCCAGCATAAGTTGTAGATGCCGCTCGTGCTCCTCCTGACTCTTAGAATAGATCAGGATGTCGTCGATGAAAACAATAACGAACTTATCTAGGTAAGGTTTGCATACTCGGTTCATGAGATCCATGAAGACCGCTGGTGCGTTCGTCAGTCCGAAAGGCATAACCAGAAACTCGTAATGGCCGTAACGAGTTCTGAATGCTGTTTTGGAGACGTCCTCATCTAGGACTCTCAGCTGATGGTATCCCGATCTCAAATCAATCTTAGAGTAATAACTCGACCCTTGCAACTTTTCGAACAAGTCATCAATACGTGGAAGAGGATAACGATTCTTCACGGTCACCTTGTTGAGTTCGCGGTAGTCAATACACATTCTGAAGGTACCGTCTTTCTTCTTTACGAATAACACTGGAGCTCCCCATGGCGAAGAGCTAGGACGTATGAAACCCTTTTCCAGGAGTTCTTGTAGTTGCGTAAACAGTTCTTCGAGTTCTGATGGAGCTAGACTATAAGGTGCACGAGCTATTGGCGCTGCTCCAGGAGCTAGCTCGATTTGAAACTCAACTTGGCGATGAGGCGGAAGACCAGGTAATTCCTTAGGAAATACCTCAGGAAAGTCGCACACAATAGGAATGTCTTCAATTCTCTTCTCTTCCGTTGATGTGTTAGTAACAAGTGCTAGAATGGCAGTGTGGCCCTTTCACAAACACTTCTGGGCCTTAAGGAAAGAGATGATGCCTACGACGGCACCACTCTTGTCGCCATGAATCACGAGGGGTTCTTCACCAGAACGAGGGATGCGGACAATCTTCTCGTTGCAAAGAATTTCCGCTTGCTGATGAGATAACCAATCCATCCCAATAACAACGTCGAAACTACCCAAAACGATAGGAATAAGATCGATAGAGAAGGTCTGACCAGCTAAGACGAGGTTACAACCCTTGACTATGTGCGTGGCATCTAAACTTTTACCATTTGCTAACTCTACGATGTGCTTGGTGTTCAAAAGTGTTGGAGTACATTTAAGCATCTGACTAACTTTTAAGGACACATAGCTAGTATCGGCACCCGAATCAAATAAAACAGTAACAAAGAAATCATCCAGAAGAAGCTTACCCATTACAACATTGGGATCGTTCCTTGCATCACCCTGACCAATCACGAACACACGACCCCTTGCCCCATTACCATTGTTGTTTCCCCCCATTGCCGTTTCCATTCCCCTGATTGTTGTTGTTCTGGTTCTGATTTAGCTGGGGGCAGTCTTTCTTGAAATGACCCTCTGCACCACATTGAAAGCACCCTCTGTTGTTACCTTGTTGTTGCTGCTGGCGTTGATTTGGTGGGGCTTGTTATTGCTGCCGGTTCTGATTCGCCGGACGCTGACTCTTGCAATCTCTTGCAATGTGACCAGACATGTTGCATCAATGACAGTTGCCTTTACTACCTGGCCCGCTGTGGTGCAAGTTACAGCGATTACATTTGGGGTGATTCCCCTTGTATCCACCCTGCCGTAGATTTCCAGAAGGCTGCTGACTGGGGCTCTTATGGTCCTCAGTCCTTCGTTGCTGATACTGAGACTGAACGGAGGTAGAGCCTTTGCTCGAATTTCCATCCCATTTTCGCTTGTTATCGTTGGGGGCATCAGTAGTAGCAGCGCTAATACGCTTAGGCAGCCTGTTTTGCTCAACTGCCTGATCCGTGAGACGATGAGCCAACTTGATGACTTGCTGAATGGTGCCAAGATTAGCTGAGGTTATGTGACTCTGAATCTCTGGTACAAGACCCTTGAGGTACAGTTCAATACGTTTGATGGGAGGGTCCACCATTGTAGGACACAAGATGGCCAGCTCGTTTGACCTCTTCGTGTATGCTTCGATCTCAGACCCCGTCATATTCAAATTGAAGAATTCCACCTCCAGCTTGTGGATGTCTTCACGACTACAGTACTCTTCCTTGATCAGTTAAAGTCATTCCATGGGGTGGCATTAGCACCCGCCAACCCAAGCAGTTGAACCTGTGCTTTCCACCAGGTTAACGCAGCACCTTCCAGCGTTCCAGTAGCAAATTTCACCCTACGATCTTCAGGGCATTCACACATCTCGAAAACAGACTCGAGCTTCTCGAACCAGTGAAGAAGTCCTACAGCTCCTTCTGTGCCGCTGAAAGTACTAGGTCGGCAATCCATGAAGGTTTTGAACGTACACACAGGAGGCTGAGCGTGCTGACCTGCCGCGCGAGAACAAAAAGACAAGATTAAACACGAGAGTTGGTTCATGAGAGTATGATCTAAACATCCTAGGATAGATCGAAATAGCAGGTTATACCTCCTGTTGGAACTGCTGCGAGTGCCTCAGCAACTTGTTCGTTGATTAGAGCCGTTAGCTGGGCTTGAGTCAAGTTCAGGCGTCCACCCATGATCTTCACAATGAAGCAATCATAAGTGAGAAACGTGTGGTGAAAGTGCGTAAGTGTGGGGTGACAGAAGGGAGCAAACACACAGAGTTTCAATTATCAGTTGTTATATTAACTAAGCATGCAATGTACTATGTAAACTAATAGACATGCAATGTAAGTATAAACTGTATCACCTATGGTGTTGAGTCTTGCACGTGGAGCGAAGCGTCGTTGTGGATCGTTGAGCACTGTACAGGTTATAGTCTAGTTTTATCAAAAATCTTTTCCCCTTTTTAAAACCAAGTTCGCTATAACCAATGGCTCTGATACCAATCTGTCACACCCCCAAATTCCACCATGCGGAGTATCACCGCTTAGAGGCATGACATGACCAGGATCGAGCCACCAATCATATTGAACAACGTATTTAAGTAAATAAAACTAACCACAATATAATTGGTGACCAAGAGGAAGTTAACCAGGTTTAGTTTAAACAGCGGAAGCATAAGACGTTAAACCAAAACATAAGTTCGTAGTTCATAAGTTTAAAGACCCAAAACATAAGTTTCATAAGTTCATAAAGTTTATTTACTGAGTACGGGACATAACAGTTCGCATCCCACAACGACCACCTCCTTGTGCAAGCTCCATAGCATCTAACGACCTGCAAAGCATGTAATAACGAGTCAACAACAAAGTTGAGTGAGTTCACGGTTGGTTGTCCATTTTAGAGCTGTTTCCAAAAATGTAGTTTAACCTTAATCAGCTATCCAGCCATGGGGGTTACCCCATAGTTCAAAAACGTTTATTAGTTAACCGTCCCATGTTCACCTTCCCTGGCTATCCAGCCCGGCACTCCGGCCGTGGGGGCTACCCCATTATTTAAACTACCAGACTCGTTTATCATATCGACTACTAACGAAAATTAATTGTGCCCTAGCGTCGGTGTCTATCATCACCGACATGCCATAGTCCATTAGTACACACCCGTCCGATTGGCACGGTGTGAGGTTTGTTAAACCTAATAGCGCTATTAACTAATAACCCGCTCGCCATAGCCTCGGCGATTAAGTCGATATAAAAGGGAGGGACTTCGCTGATAGAGTTCTAGTCCAGTAAGTCTAATTCCGTCCCAACTGGACGAGGAATTCTCATTCCTGAACACGTCCCAAGGACGAGGAATCCCTATTCCTAAACCCATTCCCATTCCCACCGGGAATTTCCATGCTTTGTAGAAAAGTGTGAACTCACCTCGGTTGCTCGGTTTGACTCTTAAAAGTAGCTAACAGTCAAGGTCGGTCAATCACGTCCTAATATGATTACCAGTTAGTCATTTAGTGGTTTTCAAATAGAGCACAAAGTTCCTACACGTGTCTATCACATAACATGTATCACTTTAACGGTTTATGCCCATATAAACTTCCCATCTATTCCCGTACATAAGCACATATACGACATTGCACATAACACTTTCATTGACATATAACATGTTAGATCATTCTCAGATAACCTACCCGATATTTAGACACGCAAATCACTACTTATGTCGTTTCAGCTTTAATCTTCAAAACCGGGCTGTTTTCGGGGATTTTAATAAAATAGTTAACTTATTCAAAAACTTTCTAACTTTTTACAAAAGGTTTTAAAAGATCCAAATATTATTGTGTAAAAATCTCGGGATCCAATTCATCACCAATATTTTATAAAAATTCATTTTCTGGACTGCAATCAGATTTATCTTTTTCTGATTGCAGTCCACGGAATAATTTATTAAAAATTCATCGTAAGTTCGATTTATGAAATTCCAGTGGGAGGATTACAAATACATCAGTGGTCATCTACTGTACAAATTTCATGAGCTAATTCAACATAGATTTCCAGTTATGACTAAAAACATATTGCCCATTTACTGTAGTAAAAACTCAGCTTTAGCTGCTGTTACAAAAAGAGTTTTTAAAAATAGTAAACGAAGTCCAAAAATTATGATTCCGGTGCCATTAGAACCGTATTTCATAATACATAAATCTAGACTTTAGAAAATCAGTTTTTCGTTAAGTTATGGTCTGGTTACAGCCAACTGAAGTTGGCTGTAAACACCAACTAGCTTTATGTTTTTAGTTCCCTACCTTCTAACGCATGTTCGATTGATTCCGTTAACATGTTTAGTGATCAATAACGACCTTTAACATCAATATTAGCAAGTAAATCATCAAGTAATCAACAACATGTTCAGTACAACATCCCACTACAACATTTCATCATGTAAATCTTCATGTAACTTTTATGTTCATCTTCTTGTTTAAACCCTTTTAGTGTTCTTGTAACATTCATCATACTACATCTTTTATCTACTCAAAATGGAAGTGAACTAAGGGAGATCAAAGACTTACAACTAGCACAAGGCTAGGGAAGAATCTCTAGTGAACAAGATGATGAGAAATGATGATGAAAAAAGCAAGAAACAAAGCCCTTTTGAAGCTTCCACAAGTTGCAACTTCCTTGAATCACCTTATAAGCTTAAATGGGACATGAAAATGGAAGAGGATGGTGGTGTTATGGTGGTGATGGTGGCGGTTGGGTGTGAGCCGAGAGAGGGAGGGAGAGAGTGAGTGAGGGATGTGATCTTTAAAAAGTGATGGAATGATATGGAAGCCATGCTTATAAATCTCCATATCAAATATTTTGTTCATATTCTTAAGCAAGACATCAAATAATATCTAAACAAAATATATGAAGAGATCTAATGTGATCATGGTGATCTTGGTGGGGTCCCTTTGGGGACGGTTGCACATGGGGGGGGGGGGGGGGTTAGATGTAAAAGTTTGATGGTAGATGGTAACTACTAGTAAATTTTCAAGTATATACTTACACATGTTAGTTAGTTGTTATCTAGGGGGTGTTATGGTGTACGGGGATCACGACTAGCTCAAAAATAATTAAACAATGTACTTGACAAAAATTTAGTGTCCCGGGTAATGTCCGGTTGTTCGGTTAAATATCGTTTCGTTAAAGTGTTTAATTATTCCGTAAAGTGTCTATTATATATATTTTTGTAACACTTTTAATTCCTAATAAATAGGAGAATATTCAGGACCATTTATTCAATTTTCTGTGCACGACTTGTATGTTAACAAACACATGTAAGTATGACACAGTAATCAGGAAACAATTAAGTAATTCAATACAGTCACTAAGCACGTTAATTATCCTTAAATAATCGTACGGATACATGTAATTACGAGGGTTGTCACACATTTGGTGGTTAGAAGTGATTTCAAGTTGTTTCAAGCAACAATCAAGTCCCACATCATCAATTTTTACTAAAAATCATTTAAGAACTTGAAGGTATATAATTTATTTTAAAAAACCTTGTTTTTGATTCTTGATGATGATGGAAGTTTCTCTTGTTCTTTAGTTTAATCACAAACTTGAAAACTAAAAACAAATGGGTTTTTGAATGAAATAAAATGGATTTATATATGTATGTATGTGTGGCCATGAGTGTGTGTGTATGTGTAGGTGATTGTGTTTTTTATTTTTATTGAAAGATTCTTGATTAACATGATTACTTGAAAAGTAGGATGCATGTAAGAATCAAATATGTCATAAAGGAATGTTCTAAAAAGAGTTTCAAGATTTGAAAGTGACATAATAAAAAGTGAACTTTTGGAAGTTCATATGTATATATGTATGTATATATGTATGCATGCTTGTAAAAGTTTGTTACATATTCATAATTGTGAAGGATACTTGCATTTATGTGTGAATGATTGGATGATCATGATGATATATGTTGTGTTTTGTAAGAACATGATATAAATGTGTTCTTGAGTATGATTAAATCATAAATAATGATGATGATGATAGTATGAGTGCATTAGATGCATATATGTGAACATACATGATGATATGAAAGCATGAAAGGATCATTTGAGCGTGATTTCATAAAAATCAATTTTTATCAGAATATAAACACTAAAATAAGAATATTTTGAAGTTTTTATTGACATAAATCTTTGTCATAAAGTTTACTAGCCTTGCATGTTGTACTTGGTGCTTTGGAAGTTGTAAAATACGTGAACTCGCATGATTTATGTGACTTACACAAAAACTGCACTAATCTAATTATAATCACTATTTTAATCAGTAAATAACATGTATTGTGTTAAAATATCAAGTCATTCCGAGCTGGGATGGTTATAGTAATGTTCAACGCAAAACTATGCGTTAAAACGGTCAAAAATCGGCTTTTCGTACGATTTTTATGAAACTGATTTAGATCAGTAAGTAAACTGATATTTTTAGTTTAAAAATAAGTATTTTAACTGATTTTAAGTTTACTTGGTGTTTGGTTGGTGATACGTGACTTCCGACGACCGAAAACGTTACCAAATCACTAAAATACGCGTTTTACACTGAACACTAGTATGGGTTATTTTTGGGTGAACCTTATGTGTTAAAATGTGTTATGTGATTTAAATATGTGAATATGAAAATATGTTAAGTGTTGACATGATAACGAGAAATTTAGACAATGCATGTATACTTGTACGTTTAGAACAGTGAAAATCGCGTTTAATGTGTAACTTGTTTGTCGAGCATGAAATTTGATACATATAAGTTATTTTATGTATGCATGTCTTAAAAATGACAAAATAGATATGTTAACGAGATTACGCATGTTACGATGTTGAATTATGTGTACGTTTATGTATATATATTACGACACGTAAATCGTAGATATATTACGTATAAACGGGTGTGTTAATGGATTTAAATGATAACGATCACCAATAAAATCGTTCAAGTCGCAAAATCATAAAATATATATATATATATGGACTCATATATATATATATATATTAACGTGCCAAAATAATCTAAAACAATAACTTTTCGAGAAAATCTCAAATTTATGTGAAAATTCTAAAAAACGGAGAAACTTAGGATTTTTGAGATATATTGATTTATAAATCGTTCCTACCTATAATAGGACGTGTAGAAATCAATCTGCGGGATTGCGCTATTTAAAAATATGCACCCAAAGGTGAGAGTCACTAAATCCCCTCTTTTTACTGTTTTGTATATGTTTTTGGGGAGGAACACGCCTAAAAGGGTTTAATAATGTTTTTGGAATAAAACATACCTTTTTGGTATAAATTATATATTTTCGTTGAAAATATATAGATTTTGATAAATTATATGTTTCGGGATGAAATGGTTTTGGTGAATATATGTTTCGGGGAGAAACTGGGATTGTACGGTGTTTTAGAGAAAATGACCTTGTTGTTGGGACGGGTTAGCTTGGTCCAAGGGATTTCAGTAAATTCGTACAGCTTTTTATATTAAATATTTCATATTATTAGGATATATATATTGTACGTGAGGCAGACATCATAAAGGGTCTCAATATGGGCCATGCGCAAGTGATGTCGTTTAATCATTTAAGTATTGCACACGAGGAATTGTTGGTAGATCTATCGGGTTGACAACCCCGTCATGACCGGTTGCTCCGTGTCAAGTCAAATGACGAATTGATATTCTGTACATTGTCTAGCTTTGATTATCCCTACATTGTAAATATATAGTTCATAATGTCTAGCTAATATACGAGTCCGAACATTTGATGCTATAAATTTAATATGTAAACTTGGGAAGAAGCCATTTTTGGAGGTTTCAAGAAAACGCCTGCGACGGTTGACCCATGGATTTTATTAAGGAAATGAATGGACTTTCGTAAATTATATGGATGTTTTATAATAAACACATAATTAGAAAGCTTTTTCCTTGGGATCAAAATGTTTAAATTTGAATATGTGAACTCACCTTCCTTTGTGTTGACACTTGATTTTAACGTGTTCTTCAGGTACTTGAGTTCGTCTTAGGGAATCATGGCGTATCTTGTGGTAGTTGATGCATGTTTTATCACTTAATATGTTGGACTAACTTTTAAAACTTTCTGGGACAAATGTAATAAGATCCGTGAGGATCAAAACAACTTAACTATGTTGTTGTTGTGTCATGTTTCGAAATGTTATGTTTAAAAAAACTTATGTTTTAATCAAGTTAGTATGTCCAATAATTTAATGCATCGATCATCAAGATATAAATGGGCACCAACTTCTGTCACCACAACGTTTTATATTCCGCTGCGATGTTTTTGGGGTGTGACAGAAGTTGGTATCAGTGCCAATGGTTGTTAGTGAACTAGATATTTTCGAGGGAAAACTCTAGACTTCAACCGAAGAATTTTGAGATTTAAGACCAAAATTATCGAAGCCAAAATTTTTAAATAAACATGGAAAATTTTATCATGTATGAAAAACCATTGTGTGTTTATTGCATACGTGATTATCTGTTTATTTGAGCCTTATGTGTTATTATTCATTTGATCACACACTTACTTGTACGGTTATATATGTGTCACAGATGTCGCACGAGCACGAGGTAATCGAGATCCATGACTCAGGTAGCGAGATAGCTTTCGAGACTTCACCCAGATCCATTCTACCAGAGATACCTCTCACGAATCCACAGATGGTTGGTATTGCCGAGTTTGCTTCGTCTTTCCACGTCGACCCTGCTGCTTTTTCCTGCCAGGTAGACCCCCGATACACTTTCACTAGCAATGGGTGGATAGATGATGACGATGATGCTCCTCTCTCGATTCATGAGATGGGAAATCATCCGGCACAGCAGCAGTTATCGATGACGTGATTAGAGGTGTCCCTACTACCGAAGGATCTCTCAGTATCACACCAGTAGTGGACGCTACTATTGTCACGGCTCGACCGTTAGAGCCATCAGTCGTCCCATCTACTGCTGTGATCGAGCCTATCGTTGAGATCCCTCCACCTGTTTCTTCTGAGTCATCTTTTCCGGTTATCAAGTCACGAGCTCCTACTACGCCTCTTCTGGTTTATTATCGTCATAGGAAGAGGACTAGGCCTACTGGGGAGATCGCATCTACGTCACACGCTGAGACGGCATCTGCTTCCAAGAAGCAGAAAGGGGTTTGGGTAGACCGATGTTGCCACTGCAATCGACAGTTTGCCACTCTGCGCGGAGATCTAGACACAACCAAGGGTAAGGTGAAGGACCTCGAGGGACAGATGGATTGGTATGATGAGTTGAAGGATTTAGACAACAGTGCGATCGACCAAATGCACTGGAGGATAGTGGATTTGGAGGAGCTTGTCAGGAAGATGCTAGATTTCTTGGGTTTGAAGCGTTAGATGCTTGTTGTTGTTGTTTGTTTTGATGGGTTGTTTTATTAGACACTTTTGATACTCTTTGTTTGGGGCCTGCGTGCCAGATATTTTTGGGATATTATGTGGAAATTTTGTGTGAACTTGTTTTGGGTGTCGACGTCGACATGCCAAAGATGGTTAGTTTGTACTAGAAACAAGTTTTATTAATTTCTATGATAATATCAGTTGAATTACTTTTGGTTTAAAAATTTATTCTCATTAATATGTGGATATTATGCATGCACAATGTTTGGTCCACTAGCATTTAATGATTGAATTATTTTTGGATTATTGGCTTATGTGATTATTATTGTTTTAATAATAGAAACGATGAAATGCCGCCAAAAGCAAGACAGGGTTTTGGACAACCTACCACACCGGAAGAGTTGGCACAACTCATAGCCCAACTCGTTAATACTGCCATGGAATAGCATGATGCTAACCAAAATGATGGCCAGGGAAGTGGACGTGGTGCTCATGGGCGTGGTTTTGGTGGGGCATAAATTGGAAACCCTCCAGGTAAAATAATGATCGGAAAATTTTAGTAGTTCATGTGTTATTACATTATCGGAACATATTCCTGATTTTCATTAACCTTGTGAATAGTACATAGATGTACACACAAAACAATCCAGGGTTGTAGCCCAAGATCATTTACTGGTGCTCTATGCAATGACGTAGCAACGATATGCGTAATATCGGGCCGTCATAACGCGTCGACCATTCAAGTAATTCAACATTCCGAGCCTAGATCCAAAGATTCAAAGAAGTGCAAGTCCGAGAGCTCAAAGAAGAATCCCGAAATGGAACGTGAGAAGAAACGCAGTTTGGAGAAAGCATGTGTAGCTAACTCTAGAGGGTCGGGAAAGGATAATTCCAGGGATGCCAGGAGTGGCCCTGAGAAGAAGACTCACGGTGATGAGCAAGGAAAGTGCGCCAGATGTGGCCGAATTGGACATGTGACTCGCGAGTGCTATGCTAAGAGTACATCGGAGGGAGTTACACTCGAGGGATGCTACGAGTGTGGTGAGCAAGGAGACTTCAAGAGAGATTGCCCAAAACTGAAGGGTCAGAATACCAAGGGCAAAGCTTTCGAGATGAATGCTGGAAAGGCACGCGACGATCCTGCTGTTGTTACCGTTCTGCGTTCGTACTCTTTGATACTGGAGCTGACTTGAGTTTTGTTTCGAAAAACTTTGAACCATTTTTGTGTTCACCAACAAGTAAGCTAAGTAAGAAGTACTCGATAGAACTAGCAAATGGTAAACCCCCAAAAACAAAGCTGAGATTATTTGCTCAGAGAAGCTGTCAAACCCCCAAAATACCACATGCGGGAACACCGCGGGATGTGTGACGTACCAGGATCCAAGCCACCAATCACTTTGAACCAACAATAAATATTTAAATAAAACATTCGATTCATTTCATAAGATAAATCCAAGTCATAAGTTAAAACCCAAGTAAACGTTCAGCGGAAGCATATAATAAATTGTAAATCAACTGTTCCAAAACAAGTGTTCAAAACCAATGTAACAAGTATCCAAGAGTCTCGATCCATGACCACTCCAGCACTCCCAGATAGCAAGCTCATAATTAATAATCTAACGTCCTGCAAGCATGCAGACAAGTGTGTCAGACGATGCAGGTGAGTTCAAAGTTTGTTAACACGTTTTAGTTACCAGATATAAGTGTAAGACAACTCAATGATTTGATTTGATGTTGTTATTAACTCGATTACCGCAGATGGCTCTTGATTTATTTGCCCAAACCCCAATGCTCTATCACACATTGGTCAAGTGGTTATGGTAATTAGTTCACGACCGTCCTCCCCGGTATGGTGTGAGGGTGCCAAACCTAATAGCGCTATCAACTAATAACCCCGTTGCCTCCCCGGCAACCAATCGGTATATGTAAGGGGACTTAATGATAGAAATGAGTGTAATAACCAACATCCCAATAACCCGACGTTCCTCCCCCGGAACGATTACTAGATGTCCCTCCCCGGGACGCATGCTTGGAGGAAAAAGTAGTGAACTCACCTTGGTTTGCTCGGTAAGATTAATTACTTGTTCACAATAATTCAGTCAAATCCTACGGTATTCATGTATGCATAATCAGTTTCACATTATCAAGGTAGACGTATAAATTGTAGCCATGATGTGCATTTAAACAACAGTTTCCGAATACACATAGCAGTTATATAACTCAATCAAGTCCATAGTTCATATGTATGTTTCGTATGCAAATTCATGGTTCCTCAATCATGATTAACATCATACACAGTCAGGTAGTGATCATTCAAGTTTCATACACATGTTAAACCACACTCTGTTGTGAACCATCCACTAGACGGCGAAACTCCAAAACGACGAAACAATAAAGTGTTTCGTCGACATGATATGTGGTGAAAGACTAGGGTGTTTCGTCGACATGCCATGTGACGAAATACTATATGTTTCGCCGATAATGAGAGTGATGAAACATCGAGTGTTTCATCGTGATGTTATTAGTTTCTTTCAATGGCTCTAACTATTCACCGTAGTTCCCGTAAACACCTCCCACAATTCAAAACCAATCAAACAACCAACCGTAGACATCAACCCTAGATTACCAGATCATTATCATGCGCGTAACCATATCTTCGATTCATTAGATATTAATACACCACAGGTAACATAACATTCCAACAACAAACAAACTCATCGATTTTGTGCAGTGGTCGTGAATGTATACATAAAATTCACATTCTGTGTGTTCTAATCTAATTGTTTAGCAGTAAAATATCAAAACCCTAATCAACAACGATTTTGTGTAGTGGTCATGAATCTATACATAAAATTCACATTCTGTGTGTTCTAATCTAATTGTTTAGCAGTAAAATATCAAAACCCTAATCAACAACGCATAAGGGTTTAGTTTCTAACAAATCCTATAATCACACATGATCACAGATACACATAACAATCATCGATCAATGTGGAGTGTAGTGGGATGCTAACCGGTCGATGGGATGATTACGGAAGTGCAAGGAATCTTCGAAGAAGAGATGGGTGCTGCTGACGGTTGACAAGAGATGACTAGGGTTTGATAACTGACGTTTTACGTACAAAGGTGCAAATATAAAACAAATTGACTTAGTCGCTGTTAGGCCTCACCTGGGCCGAAAGCCCATCTCGGTGAATGTCACACCCCGACCACGTAAAACAATGAAACGTGGCGGAAACGTCGGGGAGTGTTGTAACAGAATTAATTGTTTCAAATCCATGGCAATTGAAGTTTCGTTTTATTAATCAAACATGAAAGTTTACATTGTTTTAAACAAGAACCAAAGAGTACATAACATAAATTAACTAGTTCTTGTCTCGTTTTAAGTCACTAAGGCACAGGTCCGCCTAAGTATGTCTTGATAAGTCCTATGCATCATCTCCTGAAAACACATGTGAAAATAGGTACGTCAGCATAAAAATGCATGTGAGATACATAGGTTTTGTGAAAACAGAATTCATGACTTATGTTTGAGAAAATGTTTAGTCATGAACCATGTAATTTGCTTTGTCTTGTAAATCATTTGAAAAACGATAAGATCAGATGATATGTATAAATAAGAGAATAATGTATGGTTAAATGAATAACCATGTAATATGAGTTTGTATAAGATAAGTTGTTTGTAAATCAATGTCTTGTGAAAAGTATGTTATTTGTATAAAATGTTATATGTCTCAAATTGAAATGATTCAAATAACCCTACAATATGTGATACCATACCAACACTTATATATAGGAAGTACCAGCGGCGTATCCACCGTGCTTGTATCATATTACATACGCCTCGTTACTTAAATCACTTACTCAAACCAAACCATCAAGATGAAATGTTTAACAATTGTAGAAATGTTTATGTATAGTCAAATGTCTATTGTCAAATGTAAATCATGTCAACAGATGCTACTGGTTCACACGGTTCAATAGTTACAAACGGTTCATATAATCAAAGGGTTACGGCGGTTCACATAGTCAAATGGTTACAACGGTTCAAAATGTAGTATAATGTGTTCATATGCTGGATGAGCATATGCAACAGAAATGCAATGTAAAACAATGTACTAAGTATGCACGTAATGGACATACATAGCATAAGTGTAATGTAACACAATGTACTAAGTATGCACACAATGGGCGTACATAGCATGAAATGTATTGTAAAGTGATGTACTAAGTATGCACACAATGGGCATACATAGCATAAAATGTATTGAAATCATGTACTATAAATGTACTAATAAACATAGCAAGTATATGATGTGAAAACGGGAAAACATGAAAGTAACAAGTAGGCACATGTGTTTCACCCCAAAACAGTTTGGAAAACAGTAAAAGAGGGGTCTATGTACTCACTTGAGATTGCTCAGAAGTCCTAAGATAACCACCAAGCAATGCTAGAGATCACGGATATCAAACGGCACCTAATATAGGTAACTATGTTAATAAACCGGACCTAAATCTGAGGATCGGATAGAATGAGGGTTCGTAAACCAAACGAGTATGGAGACTCGTGTAACATGGTTTAACAAAGCCTACATATACTAAATGAAAGCTAACATAATTGCTTACGACCCGTTTAGGTAGCTTATGCTACTTTAACGCGTCGTGCGCGCAAAAGCGCCCTCGAGACGTCTAACTAGCCCTATGACAAGTGTTATATGCCTAAACATGTTACATAATCAGTTAAGTGACGAAAGTTTAGGTTACATATGCTTAATTACCAATTACACATGAAAAGGGTATTCTGGTAATTTACCTAAGGCATATAAACTACCTATCATACAACTACTCAATACGAAGCGACCATAAGGTATAACCTCGGAAGGTTATTCCCTATACACTATGGTCACCTAAGGTATTTGGTCGGATCCTAATGATCGACCAAATGGGTCGGGTTCGAAGGTATAAGCGATTTATTAGATCGCTTACCCTTACGACCCTAGACAACGTGGTAATCAGTAGGCATAGTCACAAGGGACTATAACCATCGTGATTACAATCACGTTGCGAAGTTCAAATGAACTTCGCATTGACCATAAACTGGTCAATGCAGAAATTCAAACAAATTTTGACTTTCGGTCTCGAAAAGCAATAAAAGAACGAAGGAATACTTACAAAGGGTCCCCGCAAGCAAATCGTGATCGAATAGCTCAGGTATGAAGCAAAAGCCTCAACTTAGAGCATTTAGATCGGATTTGGTGGGTTTTGAATGGAAGGGGGGTTGGGTATTTATAGTGTTTCTCGAACCGTTAGGATCGTTTCTTGGAAACCGTGGTTTGATCTTGGCCACACACCTCAAGATAGTGGTTATACAATACCATGTGAGCCCCTAGTATTGAGAAATACCATGTTCAAGGGATTAGGAGTGGTAAACAGTAGTTAACAGCCTGTTTAGAACATTGAATCTGGTCTGGGGACTGCTTGCGCACCGTAACACTAATAGTGTTGAGGTGCGCAAGGACCTAGTTTGGCAGAATGGCAGATTTGGTCCCAGCTGTGTAATAAGCTCATTTCGGACACGTTCAAGGCCCGTTAACCCCATTTCAAAGCTCTAAAATGAAGATAAAGTATAGGGAACTTAAAATGTGTTCAAAAATATCTCGGGTGTCGGTTCGTTTGGCCGTACGATCGCGATGTTCGCTTAATTACGACGGAATGCGCATATGTGCGAAAAACGATCCAAATGACGCGACGAATGGATTTTTCTTATGCCAAACACTAAAATAAAATATTTTAGTGCTTACATAAATTTTTGGATGTCCGGAGGTATTCAGAACGTAAGTTATGCGCGAAAGTGCAAACTTATGCACTTTTTGACACTTTTAGTCCCTGAATGACCCAAAAGTTTATTTTAGCACACCGAACCCCTCAAAGCCTATTTCTAAGCTATGTGAAGGATATTTATGGTATGATTAACTTATGGTCATGTTCCAGAATGTCTGTTATAGTTCAAATTGGCATATTTTCACAGTTTGTCAAATTTAGTCCCAGTAAGCGAATTAATTTGTTTTTGCCATACCAAAGCCTTCAAAACTTATTTCTAAGTTATGTAAAGGTTATTTAAGGTATGTTAAGTATATGTTGATGTTCCGGATTATTTTTCGCCTTAAACTGGTTACGTTTACGCACCAGTTTGCGTATAACTCTCCAGAAAGCGATATAGAGTTTGAAATCGAACAAGAATTGATATGTGCAAAAGATACACATATTTATACAGATCCCAAGTATGAAATACAATATTTCATTGGCTTGGTATTTGTTTGATGGTCGCAGTGACCCAGGTGTCAAAGTGAAATAACAATGGGGCGACGAAACTCCCTAAGTTTCGTTGAGTAGAGGTGACGACGAAACACTAATGTTTCGTTGGGTTCGAGTTTTGCAATGGGGGTCCAATGTTTCATCAAATGTGAGAGTGCAAGGGTTAGGTTTGTAAACTTTAAACAGATCATAAGTTCAGTAGTTCATTATTTAACAAAATAACACAATACACCAATCATATACCAACCGTGCACAAGTTACAATGCAGGCATATTACGAAAACATAATTTGTATCCAAGTAACGTGTCGAGGAAAAAGCCTTGAGAACTCGGTTTGTCACATCATCCCCAACTTGAAAGAAATTTCGTCCTGAAATTTGATAAGTACTCCGAAAGCAGCGATGTGTCAAATCAGGATGATTGTGGATCTTCCCCAGGTGCCACATCATCCCCAACTTGAAGGGGAATTTCGTCCCGAAATTCATTAGTTGCATTAGATTTAGATTTTCCAGACTTGGACTTGTCATCTGGAAATAAATGTGGGTACTTGAGCTTCATCTGATCCTCGCGTTCCCACCTGAACTCCGGTCCACGTCTTGAGTTCCAACGAACTCTCACGATTGGAATACGGCTGTGCTTACGAACCTTGACTTCCTGGTCCATAATTTCAATTGGTACTTCGACAAACTGCAACTTGTCGTCAATCTTCAGCTCTTGAAACGACTCCACAAGTGTTTCATCCGACAAGCACTTCTTTAACTGAGAGACATGGAAGACATCATGGACGTTACCCAACTCAGCAGGTAACTCTAACTTGTAGGCCACTTTACCAATTCATTCTAGAATTTGAAACGGCCCAACATAACGAGGATTAAGCTTGCCGCGTTTCCCAAAACGCACCACACCCTTCCAGCGTGAGACCTTCAACATAACACGACCACCAACAGCGAATTCCAAAGGCTTCCTACACTTGTTAGCATAGCTTTTCTGACGGTCGCGCGCTGCTGCCATACGGTTCCTGATCTGAACAATCTTTTCTGAAGTTTCAAATACAAGCTCCGGACCTGTGATCTGGCTGTCACCCACCTCGGCCCAACAAAGAGGTGAACGACATTTTCGTCCGTACAATGCTTCGAATGGAGCTGCTTGGATGCTGGTATGGTAGCTATTGTTATAAGAAAACTCTATTAAAGGCAAGTGTTTCTCCCAACCCAACCCTTGCCAAAATCAATCATGCACGCCCGCAGCATGTCTTCTAGTGTCTGGATGGTTCGTTCACTTTGACCATCCGTCTGTGGGTGATAAGCAGTACTCATGTCGAGGCGTGAGACAAACGATTTGTGCATCGACTGCCACAAATCTGAAATGAAGCGCGGGTCACGATCCGAGATGATAGAGGTCAGCACCCCATGCCTTGAAACCACTTCCTTTAGGTAGACAGCAGCTAGCTTTGAGAACTTATCTGTTTCCTTGATTGCTAGAAAGTGCGCTGACTTCGTGAGACAATCAAGGATCACCCAGATGGTGTCGTTTCCGTTTTGAGTTCTAGGTAGCCCAGTGACAAAATCCATTGCGATTTGCTCCCATTTCCACATGGGTATTTCTGGTTGTTGCAACAATCTAGACGGTTTCTGATATTCCACTTTAACTTTCGAGCAGGTCAAACATTTACTCACATAAGTCGCGATGTGAGCTTTCATCTTCGGCCACCAATACATGACTTTGAGATCCTGATACATCTTATCCGAACCTGGATGAACAGAGTATCGAGACTTGTGTGCTTCGTCCATCACAAGCTCTCTAAGATTTCCAAACAAAGGAATACCATCTGATCTCTCTACAAGTTGTTTTTCCATGCCCCTTAAGTACTCTGCTTCAATGTTTTCCTCTTTCAACCCTTCGGTATGTGCAGAACGAATCAGGTCAGGTAAATTAGAATGGATGGTGAGCTGTAAGGTGCTAACACGTTTGGGTTTCGATTCCTTTCGACTGAGAGCGTCAGCTACAACATTGGCCTTACCCGGATGATACTTGATTGCACAATCATAATCGTTTAAAAGTTCTACCCAGCGACGCTGCCACATAATCAAATCCTTCTAGTCGAAAATATATTGGAGGCTCCTGTGATCGGTATAAATAGTGCATTTAGTACCGTACAGGTAATGCCTCAAGATTTTGAGCACAAACACCACGGCTCCCAACTCTAAGTCGTGTGTCGTATAATTCCTTTCGTGGTCCTTCAACTGTCGCGAGGCATAGGCTATAACCTTCTCGCGTTGCATCAACACGCAACCGAGACCCTGAATGGAAGCATCACAATATACCACGAAATCTTTTGTACCTTCAGGTAGAGACAAGTTGACTATCAAGAATTGGTACCCTCTACCGAGGATTGACGATTTGTTTGATCAGCTACAGGGGTCTAGTTACTACTCGAAGATTGACCTGCGTTCAGGATATCATCAGTTGAAGGTTGCTGACGAAGATATTCTGAAGACAGCTTTTCGAACACGATATGGCCATTATGAGTTTTTAGTCATGCCTTTTGGCCTAACCAATGCACCAGCTGTGTTCATGGATCTCATGAACAAGGTATGCAAACCCTATTTGGATAAATTCGTGATAGTATTCATCGACGATATACTTATCTATTCACAAACCAAAGAAGATCATGAGTATCATTTGAAGTTGATTTTAGAGTTGTTGAAGGAAGAGAAGTTGTATGCCAAATTCTCTAAGTGCAAATTTTGGATTCGAGAAGTTCATTTTCTCGGACATGTTATAAATGAGAAAGGTATACACGTGGATCCATCGAAGATAGGGGCGATCAAGAATTGGGAAGCGCCAAAGACTCCGTCGGAGGTGCGGCAATTCTTAGGGCTTGCTGGGTACTACTGGAGATTCTTTGAGAATTTCTCCAGATTAGCGCAACCTTTAACGCTATTGACCCAGAAGGATAGGAAGTTTGATAGGACGAAAAAACAGGAGGAAGCTTTTCGGATGTTGAAAGATAAGTTGTGTATTGCACCTATTCTTTCCCTTCCTGAGGGAAGTGATGATTTTGTTGTATATTGTGATGCGTCACGTTTGGGCCTTGGATGTGTGCTTATGTAGAGGGAGAAAGTGATAGCCTATGCGTCTAGACAACTGAAAGTGCACGAGAAGAACTACACGACTCATGATTTGGAGTTGGGAGCAGTTGTGTTTGCCTTGAAGATCTGGAGACACTATTTGTATGGTACGAAGTGTACGATATACACAGACCATAAGAGCCTCCAGCATATCTTTGATCAGAAGGATCTTAACATGCGACAAAGGGAAGCTTTGAAGGATAAGAACCTGAGAAGGGAAGGTTTGAGAGGATTAGAATGTGAACTGATACCAAAAGCGGATGAAGTAATGTACTTCATGAACCGAGTTTGGGTTCCGCTTAGAGGTAACCTACGTGAACTGGTTATGAACGAAGCTCATAAATCCAGATATTCCATTCACTCAGGTTCTACCAAAATGTATCAGGATATCAAGGAGTTTTACTGGTGGCCGAATATGAAGAGAGATATTGCGGTCTATGTAGGTAAATGTCTGACGTGCGCTAAGGTTAAGGCTGAACATCAAAAGCCGTCTGGGCTTCTGCAGCAACCAGAGATTCCTAAGTGGAAATGGGAACGTCTTACGATGGACTTTATCACCAAGTTACCCCGTACGTCGCGTGGACATAATATGATATGGGTAATTATGGATCGATTAACAAAGTCTGCTCATTTCTTGGCGCTTAAGGAAACAGACAGCACGGAGAAGATATCACAGTTATACCTTAACGAGATTGTAGCCCGTCATGGGGTACCGGTGTCAATTATCTCGGATACAGACAGACGGTTTGACTCCAGGTTTTGGGGATCTCTTCAAGAGTCGTTGGGTTCTCATTTGGACATGAGTACTGCGTATCATCCTCAAACGGATGGTCAGAGTGAGAGAACCATTTAGACGTTGGAGGATATATTGAGAGCGTATGCGATTGATTTCAGTGGAAGTTGGGATACTCACTTGCCGTTGGCAGAGTTTTCTTCCAACAATAGTTACCACGCTAGTATCGAGGCTGCTCCGTTTGAAGCCTTGTAAAGAAAAAAGTGTCGATCGCCACTTTGTTGGGCTGAAGTCGGCGAAAAGCATTTAACCGGACCCGAGCTTATCCAGGAGACCACGGACAAGGTTGTCCAGATTAAGAGTAGGTTGAAAGCTGTCGCGGATCGACAAAAGAGTTATGCGGATAACCGGAGGAAGTCGTTGGAGTTTCAGGTCGGTGATCGAGTTATGTTGAAGGTATCGCCTTGGAAGGGCGTTGTGAGATTTGGAAAGGGGGGAAAGCTGAGCCCGCGTTATATAGGTCCTTTCCAAATCGCATCTCGAGTTGGATCAGTTGTGTATAGGCTTAAGCTGCCACAGGAACTGAGTGGAGTTCATGACGTGTTTCATGTCTCCAATTTGAAAAAGTGTATGTCTGATGAGATGCTAATTATACCCCCAGGTGATGTTCAAGTAGACGATAAATTGAGATTTATCGAGGAACCAGTGGAGGTTCTGGATTGGAAAATTTAGAAACTCGGGAGGAGTAGGATTAAGTTGGTCAAGGTCCGCTGGGATTTTAAGCGAGGACCCGAATTCACTTGGGAACGACAGGACCAGATGCAACGGAAATATCCTCATCGCTTCCCACCGAGTGCGAAAACGAAACCTGTAGAATAGAATTTCGGGGACGAAATTCCCTAAACAGGGGGAGACTGTGACACCCGGCCTTTCAGGCTGTACCATACAATTGTAACACATGTCGTGAATAGATAAAAAGGCTGTATATGACTAATTATGATATTTATATATGATATTTGATGTGTTGGTAAATCCAAACATTGATAAAAATTATGTTGGAAACGATAAAATAAACGCTTATCGCATAACAGATAAAATGCGAAACAAACGTCGGTGACCACCCGATCAGTGTTAAAATCCTAAAAATAGTCTGTTATGATTAGAATGGTAATTTTAAACATGTTCGTGAGGAAAAATAAATTAAAACGCTAAAAAACTCTATTTTTCGAGTTTGAGCGCGTACCGCGTGATACTGCGCGTAATTGACAAAATACTGTCAACGCAGTCAGTCAAGGCAACTGATAATTATTTCAGTAATAATTTAGTGTGATTATTTTTCAGAATGATAAAAATAATTTAAAACGTACTAAAATGGGATTAAAACGGTATCCAGTAAAATACCAGTTTTAACTTTAATTTACATATATATGTGTATGTATATATCAATATGTGTGAGAGGAGTGCATGTTGGTGCAAGGTGGTGGCTAGGAGAAGTGTTCTCTCTCCTCTCTCCAACACTTGTTGGCCTAGAAATGTGTATGTGATGATTAATTATCACCAAACCTTCCAATATCTCTCATGATCCAAGACAAACTTTTCAAAATCATCTCCACTCTCTCTCTCTCTCTAAAATTCTCAGCCGAACACCTTCTATACCTCATCCATTTTCATTTTCCAACTTAATCTTGAAGATTCAAATCCATTCAAGGAAGTTTCAAGTCCATTTGGTGGTTTAGAAGTGATTTCAAGGTGTTTCAAGCAACAATCAAGTCCCACATCATCAATTTTTACTAAAAAACATTCAAGAACTTGAAGGTATAAAATTTATTTAAAAAAACCTTGTTTTTGATTCTTGATGTTCTTGATGATGATGGAAGTTTCTCTTGTTCTTGAGTTTAATCACAAACTTGAAAACTAAAAACAAATGAGTTTTTGAATGAAATAAAATGGATGTATATATGTATGTATGTGTGGCCGTGAGTGTGTATGTATGTGTAGGTGTAGGTGATTGTGTTTTTTTATTTTTATTGAAAGATTCTTGATTAACATGATTACTTGAAAAGTAGGATGCATGTAAGAATTAAATATGTCATAAAGGAATGTTCTAAAAAGAGTTTCAAGATTTGAAAGTGACATAATAAAAAGTGAACTTTTGGAAGTTCATATCTATATATGTATGTATATATGTATGCATGCATGCATGTAAAAGTTTGTCACATATTTATAATTGTGAAGGATACATGCATTTATGTGTGAATGATTGAATGATCATGATGATATATGTTGTGTAACATCTGTGCTTGTAGTCATTGTGAACAGTTCAGTTATCAATAAAACAATGTCATTTGATCCCAATGTTTGTTTGGTTGTGTTTTACATTTTTCATGTTTTGACTTTTATGTAATTTCAAACTCTATATCACTTTCTGGAGAGTTATACGCAAACTGGTGCGTAAACGTAATCAGTTTAACGCGACAAATACTCCAGAACATCAACATATACTTAACATACCTTAAATAACCTTTACATAACTTAGAAATAAGTTTTGAAGGCTTTGGTATGGCAAAAACAAAGTTAATTCGCTTACAGGGACTAAACTTGACAAACTGCGAAAGTATGACGATTTGTACTGGAACAGACATTCCAGAACATGACCATAAGTTAAACACACCTTAAATATCCTTTAGATAGCTTAGAAATAGGCTTTGAGGGGTTCAGTGTGCTAAAATAAACTTTTGGGTCATTCAGGGACTAAAAGTGTCAAAAAGTGCACAAGTTTGCACTTTCGGGCATAACTCACATTCTGAACACATCCGGACATCCAAAAATTTATGTAAGCATGACTATATTATGCTTTGGTGTTTGGCTTAAGAAAAATCCATTCGTTGCGTCATTTGGATCATTTTTCGCGCTTATGCGCATTCCGTCGTAATTAAGCAAACATCGCGTTCGTACGACCAAACGAACCATCATCCGGCATATTTTTGAGCATGTTTCATGTCCACAATGTTTAGGCAACATTTTAGGGCCTTAAAGTTGGCTTTACGGGCCTTAGAAGTGTCGAAAATGGCTTAAAACATCAACAGGGACTGAAACTGTAATTTTGCAAACATATATCTGATCTGCAACTCCCAGGCGGCCCCCCTGAGTTTATGTACATCCTGAAGCGGGCCGCATCCGACTTCCTGACCAGATTAACTGCATTTAACAGCAGATTGCAGCTGTTTGATCCACAACCACACATTCTCAATTGCCTAGTCAGCTGATAAGGATCATTTTTAGCTACCATAAGGTTCCGACACTTGTACGGATGCGATTAAAGCACGGTTTCCATGAAACGATCTTAACGGTTACCCGAAAACTATAAATACCCCACCCCCCATTGCTTCAAAACCACTAGAATCTGATCTTAAAGACTCTAAGTTGGAACCTTTGTTTCATACCTGAGTTATTTCGATCTAGATTAGCATTCGGGGACCCTTCGTAAGTATTCTTTCGTTCTTTTATTGCGTTTCGAGTCTTTTCGAGTCTGAAAGTCAAACTTTGTTTGACTTTCTGCATTGACCAGTTTATGGTCAATGCGAAGTTCGTTTGAACTTCGCAACGTGAGTGTAATCACGTTGGTTATAGTCCCTTGGGACTATGCCTACTGATTACCACGTTGTCTAGGGTCGTAGCGTAAGCGATCTAATAAATCGCTTATACCTTCGAACCCGACCCATTTGGTCGATCATTAGGATCCGACCAAACACATTAGGTGACCATAGTATATAGGGAATAACCTTCCGAGGTTATACCTTATGGTCACATCGTTTAAGTAGTTGTATGATAGGTAGTTTATATGCCTTAGGTAAATTACCAGAATACCCTTTTCATGTATAATTGGTAATTAAGCATATGTAACCTAAACTTTTGTCACATAACTGATTATGTAACATGTTTAGGCATATAACACTTGTCATAGGACTAGTTAGGTGGTCCGAACGCGTTTCACGCGAACGACGCGTTAAAGTAGCATAAGCTACCTAAACAGGTCGTAATGGGTCACAAGCACTTATGTTAGGTTTCAATTAGTATGTAGGCTTTGTTAAACCATATTACACGAGTCTCCATACTCGTTTGGTTTACAAACCCTCATGCTACCCGATCTTCCGATTTAGGTCCGGATTATTAATGTAGTTACCTATATTAGGTGCCGTTTGATATTCCGAGATCTCTAGCATTGCTTGGTGCTTATCTTAAGACTTCTACGCAATCTCAAGTGAGTACATAGATCCCTCTTTTACTGTTTTCCAAACTGTTTTGGGGTGAAACACATGTGCCTACTTGTTACTTTCATGCTTTCCTGTTTTCACATCATATCCCTGCTATGTTCGTTAGTACATTATAGTACATGTTTTACATTACATTTCATGCTATGTATGCCCATTATGTGCGTACTTAGTACATTGCTTTACATTACATTTCATGCTATGTATGCCCATTGTGTGCGTACTTAGTACATTGCTTTACATTACATTTCATGCTATGTATGCCCATTGTGTGCGTACTTAGTACATTGTTTTACATTACATTTCTTGCTATGTATGTCCAATGTGTGCATACTTAGTACAGTTGTTTTCATCACATGCTTACATTTTGTTATGACATTTGGGTTGTTTACAATGGAACAATACATTCATTAACATTAGCTACGCCGTTCGTTAGTAGGTAGTGGTACCATAGGAATTGACAACTCCCGTTCCTGAAATCCTGGGTTTGTTTGGATTGGAAGGAATGACCGAATTCGATATACATAACTTAGATAAACCTTTAATTTGTTTAAGGGTTTATCGCCACAGTCTCAAGGCTTGGATGTATGCATTATAACAATACCACATAAATGTTTGTATCAGTATAGCATGCATTTGTTACACAAAACATAACTTTGATTTAAACTGTGTTTTACTTCAATACCTTGTTGTTGTGCATTTTACATATGGTTTAGTTGAAACATTTCACTTAGCATACATGACATTTCTGGTTACACATTACATGATCTACATTAAACATAAACATTTTGACATTGGTATACACATTTAGTGGTTTACATTGAACATAGACATTTCGATATGGTTTACACATTAACACATGACAATTCATTTATACATAAACAATTTACATTGATGGTTGGTTTGAATAAGCGATTTGAGTAACGAGGCGTGTGTAATATGATACAAACATGGTGGATACGCCGCTGGTACTTCCTATAAACAAGTGTTTGTATGATATTACATGTCGTAGCGTTACTTAAATCATTTCAATATTTGACATATTACATTTTACATAAACAACTTATTTTTCACAAGACGTTGATTTACAAAACAACTTATCTTATACAAACTCATTTTTTACTTGGTTATTCATTTAACCTTACATTATTCTCATACTTATACATATCATTGCTTTTTAATGATTTACAAAACAAAACAACTTACAAGGTTCATGACTGACTGTTATTAAACAATTTTTCCTAAACTTATAAGTCATGAATCCTATTTTCACAAAACCTATGTATCTCACAGGCATTTTTATGCTGACGTACCTATTTTTACATGTGTTTTCAGGAGCTTTTCCGTAGGATGATGATTGTGACACTAGGGCGGACCTGTGCCTTAGAGACTAAAAACGAAGATAGACGTGTTTAATTATGTTATAAAATCTTTGATTACTGTTTGAAACAATGAAACTCTTATGTTGATAAATAAAATACAACTTTGTATGCCATGGTTATGAAACAATTAATTCTGTTACAACACTCCCCGACGTTTTCCGCCACGTTTTGTATGTTACACGTGGTCGGGGTGTGACAGAAGAGTTGGTATCAGAGCCAATGGTTATAGGGAATTAGGTTATTAGTAATGCTTTGACCTAGACTATAAGCTTTCTAGGACCCTAACACAAGTTATCTTGTGTTTAGATCTTAAAACATGTACATCACCTATCCTTAGGTGATTATCAAAACAAAAACCAAATTTTTCCGAAACGATTTTTGAAAAATAATCATCTGTTCTTGGATGATTTATTACAAGGTTTTGAACCCTCTTTTGTAAGGTTTTGAACCCTTCCAGTTTGACTACATTTTTGGCCTTGTGCCTTCAAATTTTCAAAATCTCGTCAACATTTTGGGTTTTAAATAATGTGAACACGTGCAAACTGGAATAGTGAATGCCTGTATTCTGGGTTTTCTGTCTAGGCAAGCACTTCGTATATATCTCATCAGACGGGAGACCAGTTGTGCTTACCTGGGAATTCTTGGGATGAGTGTTCACTTATAGGTGAGCATGTCTTCACGATACATTATTTTTGACCCATTTACTTTGATTAGTCACTGTGTGTCATTTGTTAGCTTGGTAATGCGGACGAATGACCACCATCTTTGCTTTTGTTGATTTTATTTCATCTCATTCTCTTCATCCAATCATCTCACTCGTTTCCTTTCATGTTTTCCTCTTTTAGAATGCCTCCTCGACGTGAAAACCAGATAGCGACTGCCGAACTGGCAGAAATCATTGCGCAGCAGATGGCTGCTCAATTCCCAAATCTCTTTGCTCAATGGCACCAAGCCAACAACAACAACAATGCTCCATGCAAATACAAGGATTTTAACTCGGCTAAACCACTCAAGTTTAGTGGTTCTGAAGGAGCGACTGGGCTTCTTCAATGGTTCGAGAGCATTGAGAATACTTTCCGCCACGTGCAGTGTCCGGATAATCGCAAGGTCGAGTTTTCTTCGAGCGTGTTTCAGAAGAGGGCTCTCACATGGTGGAACGGGGTTATGAGAGACCGAGGTGCAGAAGTTGCTCTAGCACAAACCTGGGCTGAACTTAGGGCCCTTATGATGAGGGAATTCTGTCCTCGCCATGAACAGCGAGCGTTGGAGAAAGAGTTTGATGAATTGAAGCAAGATAGTGGCGAACACAGGGCATATACTGATAGGTTTGAGGAGTTGATTCTGCTTTGCCCAACGATGGTCACCCCACTCGACAAGGCTCTCGAAAGATATATCGACGGCCTACCTGACTCAGTGCAAGACATCATTACTGGTAGTAACCCTGCTACACTCCGTCAGGCGATCAAGTTATCAGCAACATTGACTGAGTCGCAGATTCGGAAGAATAAATTACACAGGAAGGGTGACAAGGGCAAGAAACAGTCGGCTGACAAGGAAGAAAGCAAGAAAGGTCAAAACAAGAATGGAAAGAATTCTGGTTCTTCGAGAGGGTCAAGGAAGCGTAAGGCTTCCCAAAACTATGTTGTCACTGCCCAAGCTAACCAGGCAGCTCCCAACCAACCCGCACAGCCTCCCGCGAAGAAACCCTATTCAGGGAATGCACCTTTGTGCAATAGATGCAACAGTCACCATCAGCCGCAACATCAGTGTCGTTTCTGTACTAACTGTGGGAAGTCAGGTCATCTTGTCGATGTTTGTCGGTTTGCTCAGAATCGGGCAGTTCAGAACCCGGCTCAACAAGTTGCTCAGCCTCCTGCTCAGTAACAGGGTCAAGCTGCACGACCACCCTACCCACCAGGTGCTTGTTATAACTGTGGGGATCTGACCCATTACAGAAATCGGTGCCCAAGGCTGGCTAACCAGAATCAGAATCCAAACCAGAATCAGGCTCAGGCTCGAGGGCGAGCTTTTAACTTGAATGCCCAAGAGGCGCAGGCGGACGATAATGTGGTGAATGGTACGTTCTTTATTAATAATCAGCCTGCATCTGTTCTTTTTGATACTGGTGCCGACAAGAGTTTTGTGTCATTGTCTTTTGAGCCAATGCTTCGCGTGTCTAGAACGAAACTAGGAAAACCTTTGACAGTAGAGGTTGCTAGTGGTGAACCCATTATTCTTGATTTTGTTCTTCACAACTGCCAGTTAAATCTTAACGACCATCTTTTTCCTATCGACCTCACGCCTATGCAACTTGGAAGCTTCGACGTTATTGTGGGAATGGATTGGTTATCCAAGCATCACGCAGAGGTGGTTTGTTTCGAGAAGATCGTTCGTGTGCCGCTTTCGACAGGCGAGATCCTACAGGTTCAAGGTGAGAAACCTGCCGGTGGTCTCAAACTCATGTCTTGTTTTAAAGCTCGGAAGTATCTGCGAAAGAATTATGTGGCCTTCTTAGCACATGTTACAGCAGATAAAGGCAAGGGTAAGTCAATTTCAGATATTCCTGTCGTTCGGGATTATTCTGAAGTTTTCCCTGAAGAGTTGCCTGGTCTACCTCCAGCACGCCAAGTCGAGTTCCGCATTGATCTCGTACCTGGTGCAAATCCTATTGCCAGAGCTCCATATCGTCTTGCACCATCTGAGATGCAAGAGTTGTCTAAGCAGCTTCAGGAGCTCTCTGACAAAGGTTTTATCCGTCCTAGCTTTTTACCTTGGGGTGCTCCCGTTCTTTTTGTCAAGAAGAAGGATGGATCCTTTAGGATGTGTGTCAATTATCGTGAGCTTAACAAGCTTACCATCAAGAATCGATATCCCCTACCGCGCATAGATGACCTCTTTGATTAGTTACAGGGCGCTTCTTATTTTTCGAAGATTGATCTACGTTCCGGATATCATCAACTTCGTGTGCATGAAGAAGACATTCCCAAGACGGCGTTCCGTACTCGTTATGGGCATTATGAATTCACAGTCATGCCATTCGGTTTGACTAATGCTCCTGCTGTTTTCATGGACTTAATGAATAGGTTCTGCAAACCTTATTTGGATCAGTTCGTCATTGTTTTTATTGACGACATCTTGATTTATTCTAAGACGCGAGCTGATCACGAGCAACATCTTCGTCTTACCTTGGAACTCCTAAAGAAAGAGCAACTTTTCGCCAAATTCTCCAAGTGTGAATTTTGGCTTAAAGAAGTTCAATTTTTAGGACATATTATCAATGAACAAGGTATTCATGTAGATCCCTCCAAGATCAGTGCGATTAAGGATTGGGATACGCCTACTACTCCTACTGAAGTTCGTTCTTTTCTTGGTCTGGCGGGTTATTACCGCCGCTTCATTGAAAACTTCTCAAAGATTACAGTTCCTCTAACTGCTCTAACTCAGAAGAACAAACCCTTTGATTGGGGATTCAAGCAAGAGGAAGCTTTTCAACACTTGAAGCAGAAACTTTGAGACGCACCTGTTCTAACTTTTCCTGAGGGCAATGATGATTTCGTCGTTTATTGCGATGCATCTAAATTGGGTCTTGGCTGTGTCCTGATGCAAAGGAACAAAGTCATAGCATACGCATCGAGGCAGTTGAAGATACATGAGAAAAACTACACCACTCATGATCTTGAGTTGGGTGCAGTTGTTTTCGCTCTAAAGATCTGGAGACACTATTTGTACGGTACAAAATGTGTGGTTTTCATGGACCACAAAAGTCTTCAGCATATCTTCAACCAGAAAGAACTCAACATGAGGCAACGACGTTGGGTTGAGCTCCTAAACGACTATGACTGCGAAATTCGCTACCATCCTGGTAAGGCGAATGTCGTAGCCGATGCTTTGAGTCGCAAGGAACATACTAAGCTTTATTGTGTTCGTGTTCAATCTGTTATTCAAGCTCGATCCGATATCCAAGCACGCATTTCTCAGGCTCAACAATCTTGTGTTTCACAAGGTTTGATGGATAAGGAATTTCCCTATCACATAACACCTGATCTGGAACTGAAGGACAATGGATCGTATTACTTCATGGACCGTTTGTGGGTCCCAAGCCAGGATGATCTTCGTACCTTGCTTATGGATGAAGCCCATAAGTCTCGTTATTCTATTCATCCGGGCTCAGATAAGATGTATAAGGATCTTCGTATTCACTATTGGTGGCCTGGTATGAAGAAAGACATTGCCTTATATGTATCAAAATGCCTTACTTGTCTCAAAGTTAAGGCTGAACATCAACGTCCTTCGGGTTTATTGGTGCAACCAGAGATCCCAGTTTGGAAATGGGAAAACATTACTATGGATCTTGTTACCAAACTTCCACGCACAAAGAAAGGTCATGATGCCATCTGGGTAGTCGTTGATCGTCTTACAAAGTCAGCGCATTTCTTGCCAATCCGTGAGGACTTTCCTGCTGACAGACTTGCAAAAATCTATGTGGATGAAATTGTAGCTCGACATGGTGTTCCTTTGAACATCATTTCTGACAGAGATGCTCGTTTCACTTCTCATTTTTGGAGAACCACGCAATCTGCTATGGGGACCCAACTTAATCTGAGCACAGCTTATCATCCGCAGACGGATGGTCAATCTGAAAGAACAATCCAGACTCTGGAGGATATGCTTAGAGCTTGTGTGATCGATTTTGGTGGTAGTTGGGATTCACACCTTAAGTTGATTGAATTCTCCTACAACAACAGTTATCACACCAGCATCAAAATGGCTCCTTTTGAGGCTCTCTATGGTCGAAAATGTCGTTCACCAGTCTGCTGGAATGAGATCGGCGAGGCTCAACTTACTGGGCCTGCTCTCATTTTAGAGACAACTGACAAGATAAAGAAAGTTCGTGATAACCTGCAAACAGCTAGAAGCTGTCAAAAGAGTTACGCGGATCCAAAACGCAAGCCCTTGGAATTTCAAGTCGGTGATCGAGTATTACTTAAGGTCTCACCTTGGAAAGGTGTGATCAGATTTGGAAAGAAAGGAAAACTTGCACCAAGATACGTTGGACCATTCAAGATCGTCGAAAGAATCGGAAAGGTAGCCTACAGACTTGAGTTACCTCCTGAACTTGGAAATGTTCATCCAACTTTTCACGTGTCCAATCTCAAGAGGTGTTTAGCTGATGAGAACCTCCACATACCACTTGACGAAATTCGTGTTGGTAAAACACTGAAATTTGTTGAGAGACCTGTGGAAATCATGGAACGTGAAGTCAAGTGGCTCAAACGCAAGTGCATTCCTTTGGTCAAAGTTCGCTGGGAAGCTAAACATGGACCCGAGTTTACTTGGGAACGCGAAGATCAAATGAAGGCGAAATATCCGCATCTTTTCCCACGAGTTTCCTCTAAATAAATTTCGGGACGAAATTTCCACAAGTAGGGGAGACTGTAACATCTGTGCTTGTAATCATTGTGAACAGTTCAGTTATCAATAAAACAATGTCATTTGATCCCAATGTTTGTTTGGTTGTGTTTTACATTTTTCATGTTTTGACTTTTATGTAATTTCAAACTCTATATCACTTTCTGGAGAGTTATACGCAAACTGGTGCTTAAACGTAATCAGTTTAACGCGAAAAATACTCCAGAACATCAACATATACTTAACATACCTTAAATAACCTTTACATAACTTAGAAATAAGTTTTGAAGGCTTTGGTATGGCAAAAACAAAGTTAATTCGCTTACAGGGACTAAACTTGACAAACTGCGAAAGTATGATGATTTGTACTGGAACAGACATTCCGGAACATGACCATAAGTTAAACACACCTTAAATATCCTTTAGATAGCTTAGAAATAGGCTTTGAGGGGTTCGGTGTGCTAAAATAAACTTTTGGGTCATTCAGGGACTAAAAGTGTCAAAAAGTGCACAAGTTTGCACTTTCGCGCATAACTCACATTCTGAACACATCCGGACATCCAAAAATTAATGTAAGCATGACTATATTATGCTTTGGTGTTTGGCTTAAGAAAAATCCATTCGTTGCGTCATTTGGATCATTTTTCGCGCTTATGCGCATTCCGTCGTAATTAAGCAAACATCGCGTTCGTACGACCAAACGAACCATCATCCGGCATATTTTTGAGCATGTTTCATGTCCACAATGTTTAGGCAACATTTTAGGGCCTTAAAGTTGGCTTTACGGGCCTTAGAAGTGTCGAAAATGGCTTAAAACATCAACAGGGACTGAAACTGTAATTCTGCAAACATATATCTGATCTGCAACTCCCAGGCGGCCCGCCTGAGTTTATGTACATCCTGAAGCGGGCCGCGTCCGACTTCCTGACCAGATTAACTGCATTTAATAGCAGATTGCAGCTGTTTGATCCACAACCACACATTCTCAATTGCCTAGTCAGCTGATAAGGATCATTTTTAGCTACCATAAGGTTCCGACACTTGTACGGATGCGATTAAAGCACGGTTTCCATGAAACGATCTTAACGGTTACCTGAAAACTATAAACACCCCACCCCCCATTGCTTCAAAACCACTAGAATCTGATCTTAAAGACTCTAAGTTGGAACCTTTGTTTCATACCTGAGTTATTTCGATCTAGATTAGCATTCGGGGACCCTTCGTAAGTATTCTTTCGTTCTTTTATTGCTTTTCGAGTCTTTTCGAGTCTGAAAGTCAAACTTTGTTTGACTTTCTGCATTGACCAGTTTATGGTCAATGCGACGTTCGTTTGAACTTCGCAACGTGAGTGTAATCACGTTGGTTATAGTCTCTTGGGACTATGCCTACTGATTACCACGTTGTCTAGGGTCGTAGGGTAAGCGATCTAATAAATCGCTTATACCTTCGAACCCGACCCATTTGGTCGATCATTAGGATCCGACCAAACACATTAGGTGACCATAGTATATAGGGAATAACCTTCCGAGGTTATACCTTATGGTCACATCGTTTAAGTAGTTGTATGATAGGTAGTTTATATGCCTTAGGTAAATTACCAGAATACCCTTTTCATGTATAATTGGTAATTAAGCATATGTAACCTAAACTTTTGTCACATAACTGATTATGTAACATGTTTGGGCATATAACACTTGTCATAGGACTAGTTAGGTGGTCCGAACGCGTTTCACGCGAACGACGCGTTAAAGTAGCATAAGCTACCTAAACAGGTCGTAATGGGTCACAAGCACTTATGTTAGGTTTCAATTAGTATGTAGGCTTTGTTAAACCATATTACACGAGTCTCCATACTCGTTTGGTTTACAAACCCTCATGCTACCCGATCTTCCGATTTAGGTCCGGATTATTAATGTAGTTACCTATATTAGGTGCCGTTTGATATTCCGAGATCTCTAGCATTGCTTGGTGCTTATCTTAAGACTTCTGAACAATCTCAAGTGAGTACATAGACCCCTCTTTTACTGTTTTCCAAACTGTTTTGGGGGTGAAACACATGTTCCTACTTGTTACTTTCATGCTTTCCTATTTTCACATCATATCCCTGCTATGTTCGTTAGTACATTATAGTACATGTTTTACATTACATTTCATGCTATGTATGCCCATTATGTGCGTACTTAGTACATTGCTTTACATTACATTTCATGCTATGTATGCCCATTGTGTGCGTACTTAGTACATTGCTTTACATTACATTTCATGCTATGTATGCCCATTGTGTGCGTACTTAGTACATTGTTTTACATTACATTTCTTGCTATGTATGTCCAATGTGTGCATACTTAGTACAGTTGTTTTCATCACATGCTTACATTTTGTTATGACATTTGGGTTGTTTACAATGGAACAATACATTCATTAACATTAGCTACGCCGTTCGTTAGTAGGTAGTGGTACCATAGGAATTGACAACTCCCGTTCCTGAAATCCTGGGTTTGTTTGGATTGGAAGGAATGACCGAATTCGATATACATAACTTAGATAAACCTTTAATTTGTTTAAGGGTTTATCGCCACAGTCTCAAGGCTTGGATGTATGCATTATAACAATACCACATAAATGTTTGTATCAGTATAGCATGCATTTGTTACACAAAACATAACTTTGATTTAAACTGTGTTTTACTTCAATACCTTGTTGTTGTGCATTTTACATATGGTTTAGTTGAAACATTTCACTTAGCATACATGACATTTCTGGTTACACATTACATGATCTACATTAAACATAAACATTTTGACATTGGTATACACATTTAGTGGTTTACATTGAACATAGACATTTCGATATGGTTTACACATTAACACATGACAATTCATTTATACATAAACAATTTACATTGATGGTTGGTTTGAATAAGCGATTTGAGTAACGAGGCGTGTGTAATATGATACAAACATGGTGGATACGCCGCTGGTACTTCCTATAAACAAGTGTTTGTATGATATTACATGTCGTAGCGTTACTTAAATCATTTCAATATTTGACATATTACATTTTACATAAACAACTTATTTTTCACAAGACGTTGATTTACAAAACAACTTATCTTATACAAACTCATTTTTTACTTGGTTATTCATTTAACCTTACATTATTCTCATACTTATACATATCATTGCTTTTTAATGATTTACAAAACAAAACAACTTACAAGGTTCATGACTGACTGTTATTAAACAATTTTTCCTAAACTTATAAGTCATGAATCCTATTTTCACAAAACCTATGTATCTCACAGGCATTTTTATGCTGACGTACCTATTTTTACATGTGTTTTCAGGAGCTTTTCCGTAGGATGATGATTGTGACACTAGGGCGGACCTGTGCCTTAGAGACTAAAAACGAAGATAGACGTGTTTAATTATGTTATAAAATCTTTGATTACTGTTTGAAACAATGAAACTCTTATGTTGATAAATAAAATACAACTTTGTATGCCATGGTTATGAAACAATTAATTCTGTTACAACACTCCCCGACGTTTTCCGCCACGTTTTGTATGTTACACGTGGTCGGGGTGTGACATGTTGTGTTTTGTAAGAACATGATATAAATGTGTTCTTGAGTATGATTAAATCATAAATAATGATGATGATGATAGTATGAGTGCATTAGATGCATATATGTGAACATACATGATGATATGAAAGCATGAAATGATCATTTGAGCATGATTTGATAAAAATCAATTTTAATCAGAATATAAACACTAAAATGAGAATATTTTGAAGTGTTTAATGACATAAAACTTTGTCAGAAAGTTTACTCGCCTTGCATGTTGTACTTGGTGCTTTAGAAGTTGTAAAATACGTGAAATCGCATGATTTATGTGACTTACACAAAAACTACACTAATCTGATTATAATCACTATTTTAATCAGTAAATAACATTTATTGTGTTAAAATATCAAGTCATTCCGAGTTGGGATGGTTATAGTAACGTTTAACGCAAAACTATGCGTTAAAACGGTCAAAAATCAGCTTTTCGAACGATTTTTATGAAACTGATTTAGATCAGTAAGTAAACTGATATTTTTAGTTTAAAAAAAAATATTTTAACTGATTTTAAGTTTACATGGTGTTTGGTTGGTCATACGTGACTTCCGACGCCCGAAAACGTTACCAAATCACTAAAATACGCGTTTTACAATGAACACTAATATGCGTTATTTTTGGGTGAATCGTGTGTGTTGAAATGTGTTATGTGATTTGAATATGTGAATATGATAATATGTTAAGTGTTGACATGATAGCGGGAAATTTAGACTATGCATGTACACGTGTACGTTTAAAACGGTGAAAATCGCGTTTGATGTGTAACTTGTTTGTCGAGCATGAAATTTGATACATATAAGTTATTTTATGTATGTATGCCTTAAAAATGACAAAATAGATAAGTTAACGAGATTACACATGTTACGATGTTGAATTATGTGTACGTTTATGTATATATATTACGACGCGCAAATCGTAGATATATTACGTATAAACGGGTGTGTTAATGGATTTACATGATAACGGTCACCAATAAAATCGTTCAAGTCACAAAATCATAAATATATATATATATATATATATATATATATATATATATATATATATATATATATATTAACGTGCCAACATAATCTAAAACAATAACTTTTTGAGAAAATCTCAAAGTTATGTGCAAATTCTAAGAAACGAAGAAACTTAGGATTTTTGAGATATATTGATTTATAAATGGTTCCTACGTATAACAGGACGTGTAGAAATCAATCTATGGGATAACGCTATTTAAAAACACGCACCCAAAGGTGAGTGTCAATAAACCCCCTCTTTTTACTGTTTTGTATATGTTTTAAGGGAGGAACATGCCTAAAAGGGTTTAATAATGTTTTTGGAATAAAACATACCTTTTTGAGATAAATTATATATTTTTGTTGAAAATATATGGATTTTGATAAATTATATGTTTCGGGATGAAACGGTTTTGGTGAATATATGTTTCGGGGAGAAACTGGGATTGTACGGTGTTTCAGAGAAAACAACCGTGTTTTTGGGACGAGTTTGCTTGGTCCAAGGGAGTTCAGTAAATTCGTACAACTGTTTATATTAAATTTGTCATATTAGTAGGATATATATATTGTACGTGAGGCAGACATCAAAGAGGGTCTCAATATGGGCCATTCGCAAGTGATGTCTTTCACACCCCCAAAATCCACCATGCGGAGTATCACCGCTTGGAGGCGTGACATGACCAGGATCGAGCCACCAATCATATTGAACAACGTAAATAAGTAAGTAAAACCAACCACAATACAATTGGTGACCAGAAAACAGTAACCAACTTTAAGTTAACAGCGGAAGCATAAAACGTAAGACTAAAACATAAGTTCATAGTTCATAAGTTTAAAGTCCAAAGCGTAAGTTTTAAAAAGTTCATAAGGATTTAAACATTAAGCACGGAACATAACAGTCCCTATCCCACAACGACCTCCTCCTCGTGCAAGCTCCATAAGCATCTAACGACCTGTAAGGCATGTAACAACGAGTCAACAACAATGTTGAGTGAGTTCACGTTTGGTTGTTTAGTTTTAAGTTGTTTCCGAAAACATGGTTTGTCTTTCGCTGGCTTATTTGCCGTGGGGGTTACCCCATAGTTGAAAGTATGATTAACCAGTTCCTTCTTTATTACCCAAACCATATCCAAAATCAGTGGGGGCTTCCCCATGTGAACCACTAGACCGTTACCATATCGACCACTGACGAACAATAGCTGTGCCCTACGTCAATGTCTATCATCATTGACAGTTTGCCATAGTCCATTAGTACGCGCCCGTCCGACTGGCACGGTGTGAGGTTTGTTAAACCTTATAGCGCTATTAACTAATGACCAGCTCGCCATTAGCCTCGGCGATTAGGTCGATATAAAATGAGGGACTTAATGATAGAGTTTTTGTCTAGTAAGTTTTAAGGTTGTTGTCCTACCCAAGGAGGACGAACGTACGTATTCTACCCAAGGAGAATACGCAGGATTAATATTGGCATCCTACCCATGGAGGATGGCCGTACATATCCTACCCAAGGAGGATATGTATGTTCCGTTTTAATTCTTTAACCCATTCCCAACCACCGAGAATCCCATGCCTTAGAAAGTGTGTGAACTCACATTGGTTTGCTCGGTTAGATTAGTTACTCTAATAATCAGAAATCAAGCACGTCCTAATAAAGTACAGATAACAATTAATTTCTCATGCATGCATAACACGTATCCTACGTACGGTTTATCTACTCATTACTTCTATCACATACCACACAATTCTAATGTCAAGGTACTTTGTTAAGTTTATATTATTTTACCCTAAAATAATATAACTATCTCACAAAATAAACAAGTATCCACACAAGTGTTCTAGTATAAAATATGTATTCTAAATATATATTTACCCATTTTTATTTACAAAACCAACCTCCGACACTTTGTATTTTGTTACAAAAATTATGGCGAAGTTTATATTCGAAACCCAAGTTATAAAATATACTTGTAACGCTTGTTTAGAAAAATATTTTCTAAGTGTTGGAATTTTTAGAAAATTTCGCCAGAGTCTCCTTTGTAAACGGAGGTGTCCATGCTTATTAGCATATCATTTTCTTTTCAAAAATTCATCCAAACAATCCTTAATCAACAATATACAATCTTTATTTACCAATCTTGTTAAAAACAAGCATAAACTACCAACTCATGAACTTGCAAAATTTATAAAAATGTGTAGTAACTTACTAGTGTATTTAGTAAGTCTTGTTACCCTTTAATTTAAGGTTGATTCTTTAAAAACTCCATTTTTAAAGAATATGGATCTTTACAACTTATGTTCATATTTTCCAAAAATACTTCTTCATGTATTTTTCTTGTTACACATGTGCTTCTTAGCTTTGTTAGCCACTAAAATGATGTATATTTATGTAAGAACCAAGATTTAGTAGATTTGCATTTTTAACTTGGTTACTTGGTAAATCATACTTGAAATATTTAGATTTTACAAGACTTTAAACTTACTTGTTCATTATTTTACAAGAAGCATCATATTTATTCAAGTTCATGACTTTTTGTGAGGATGGTTCATAACCTTTAACATGTTCATCCTCTCATCTTGCTAGATTATGTTTTTAATCATGATCTAGCAAGACTACATGATGATTAACATCATTTCTACAAACAATCAACAATCAACAAGTATATTAACACTAAACAACATGATTTCTTCATATTTAAAGCTTATGTTTAAGTTTCATTCTCATGTTTCTTAATGTTCTTCAAGATTATCATCATGTATCCTACTTTAACCACTTAAATAAGATGAGATATGAAGTGTAGGATGTTCTTACCACTAGCTCAAAGCTAGGGATGTTCAAGAGAAGAAATGAGGTGGATAATAGCAAATAGAGAAGGTCCTTCAAGCTTCAATGCCTTCAACCATCTTAAGTGTGCTTGAATCACCTTTGTATAAGCTTAGAATGTATGGAAATGGATTAAAAATGGAGGGGTTAGGAGGGGTGCTTGGGGCCTTAAGGTATGGTGGTGAGGGAGGTGATTATGGTGTTGAATGAGATGAAGATGAAGACCCTTGGTTCTTATAGAGTTACTTCCAACATATGAAGGACTAGTGTGTAATGTGTCCATGATCAACACAACATATCAAATAAAATATTAAAAGAAATCAAGGGGTGTGGGGCCCCTTGATGAACCGTGATTAGGGGGGTGTGTGGTTGCTTTTCAATTGTTAGTTAAGTAGGTTAGTTAGGTTAAGTGGTAAGGTTTCAAGTGAACTAGTTAGGTGTTTAGTTGATATAATGTTATTTAGTGTGTTATATTGTTCGGGAACCATAACTAGTTCAGAAAAATAAAAACAATGCTTCTAGCATTATTTTGGTGTTTCGGGTAGTGTCCGGTTGTTCGGTTAGATACCGGTTCGTTAAAGTGCTAAGTTATTCCGTATAGTGTCTTTTATGTATCTTTTTGTAACACTTTTAACTCCTAACACTTAGGAAGGCATACAGGACCATTTAGTCAATTTTCTACACAAGACTAGTATGTTAAAAAGCACATGTAAATATGATGCAGTAATCAGGAAGCAGTTAAGTAATTCAGCACAGTCATCAAGCACTTTAATTAACATTTAATTAATCGTACAAATACATGTAAATATGAGGGTTGTCACAATGTCGTTTAATCATTTAAGTATTTCACGCGAGGAATTGTTGGTAGATCTATCGGGTTGACAACTGTGACAACTTGTATTTCAGAACTCTTATTATACTGCGAGGTAACGTATGTGAACTTTATGTGATTATCTGATATGTTGGTTTTAATGAATGTTTATGAGTTAAATGTTACATGTTATGAGTGATTGTGTTATAAGTATAGGTGTATAAAAAATATCGACCGTACAACACCCGTCCAATCGCACAAGCCCTTCTGGGCCGAACACCTTGTCCTTTGTTATGAGAACCTGTAGCCAAGGGCAGCCCAAAGTTGGGATTGGCCCATTCCTCTTATGTTCATACAAACACCCACTAGGGTTTCATGTTAGAAAATATGCTAATAAACTTGTAAACAGGAAGTTTGGTTCGATGTTTATATGATGAAACTGTCCTTGTTTAATGATTTGAATCATATCATGGAAAGGATGAACTTAGGGGATATGATAATCGCATGACTTAATTTTGATATGCTTCGTATGATTAGAATCGAGTATGTACCATTGGAATTGTGATTCGTGGTTGTTGCTTGGTATTATTGATTTGATGTTACACAAGAACTAGAATTTGCATGATAATAATCGAGTTCATAAGGATGATGGTTTAATCGGATGTTTTGAATGATGAGTTGTTAGTGATTGTTCTTGATTAGAGAATAATTAGGGATCATAAGAGTTAATGGTGAAACCTTGATTTGATCGATAAATGCAAAGTTTGAAACTGTTAGAATTGATTGTGCTAAATAAAGAATGTAACCGATTGCCTTAAATTTAGAGATTCCATAACTGATCACACAACAGCAATCGCACAAGCATTCTGATCGCACAAAAGCCCAATCACACAAGAGCTCTGTCGCACAAGTGAATCGCACAAGCTCGGATATGTTAGGGTACAACTGTTAAAACACTAGGTACAACACAATACTGCATGAGCGCACAACATACTATGGATCGCACAAGCTGGTGCCGATCGCACAAGATGTTGGGCCACACACAATGCATTAGGTTAGGTGATGTTGTTGGGCCGAGCAGCCTAAAACCCAGTCGCACAAGTTGTCTGAGTCGCACAAGTCCATTTGGACCGCACAAGATTAAGTGTTTGTTTTACTGTTGGGCCGAAAGAGTTTTGGGTTGCACGTTTTGGGCCGGGTATGTTTCTGAGTCACAGAACCCATTGTGAGTCGCACAAGTTTGTGCTGGACGTACAACAGGTTGGGTCGATTATCTTTTGGGCTTCATATTTTGGATCACACAAGAGGATTGGGCTTGCACAACCATAACAGCCGAATCACTGGAAGTCGCACAAGTTGGGATATGCCTATGTGAACTGTATGCTACTGTTAATATGATCGATGTGTTTGCCATGTTCGCTATGTGTGGTAACTTGTTAGCTTATGTGTAAACCTACGTGCACTACTTGAACCTAGACCTGACTTGTATGGTAACCATGTTAGGATGTGGTTGACCACTAGCAGCTTGATTGACCTCTTTGTGTATCTGCCGAGCAAACCGAGGTGAGTTCACACTTTCTACAAGGCATGGGATTCCCGGTGGTTGGGAATGGGTAAAGGATTTAATCGGAAACTGCGTGACCTCCTGGTTTGGAACATGTACTACATCCTCTTTATTGAAGGGTGATAACAAGTACTAAGGATTTAATCGGAACCTGCGTGATCTCCTGGTTTGGGGATACGTGCCACATCCTCTTTATTGAAGGGTGATAACATTGATACTAGACCAAAATCTCTATCATGAAGTCCCTCATTTTATATCGACTTAATCGCCGGGCCAATGGCGAGCGGGTTATTAGTTAGATAGCGCTATTTAGGTTTGACAAGCCTCACACTGTGCCGCAGAGGACGAGCGTGAACTAATGGATCTGGGCACTAGTCAATGATGATAGACGTTGACGTTAGGGCACCAACTTACTTCAATCAGTGGTCGAGATGGTAACGGGTCTAGTGGTTAACATGGGGTAGCCCCCACTGGTTATGGTTATGGTTTTGGAAACAAGGAATTGGTTAACTCATGGTTTACGAATGAACTTATGGTTTTTGGAACAACTCTAAAATGAACACCAACTGTGATCTCGCTCAACTTTGTTGTTGACTCATTGTTACATGCCTTGCAGGATTTTAGGTACATGTTGCTGGAACTTACGGTCTGGGATGCTGGATTGGTCATGGGTCAAGTTATAAGGAATCACAAGACAAGCCTGATGGTTTTTATACACCTGTTTTATGAAACTCATAACAAATTGTAATATGCTTCCGCGGGATAATAACTCTTGTATTGTAATAGTTATTTTAAATAGATGAAAGTTTTATTTTATCTTTATAAGTTCAATGTGATTGGTGGCTAGATCCTGGTCATGTCACGCCTCCTACGGTGATACTCCGCTTGTGGATTTTGGGGGTGTGACAGAGTGGTATCAGAGCCATTGGTTATAGTGAACTTGGTTTTAAAAAGGGGAAAAACGTTTTTATAAAACCAGACTATAACCGAATATTTCTGAAAACGTGAATACGACCATGACACTCAGCTCCAGATTGCAAGGTTCGTCTTTCTTACTTATTGCATACATTACGTGACTAGTACACATTTGTTTATGACGAAACACACGAACACACACCCGTCACTATAGCATGATGGCATGGATTGCTTGCTTACCTTATGATGCGTTGATAGTAGGCCATAGTCCTTGGATTTTTTGTGATCTTATTACTTTGACGACCTCCGTTGGACATCTGAGTTTGAGGAACCATTTGACATGAGTTAGGAGGAACTGAGTTGAGCATGCAAATCGCAATATTATTGTGGGTGCACAGATAATAATAATGTGGGGTGCATGTGAGTCCCAGTGAGGCTTAACGAGTGGAAAAGGGGTTCCGTTCCATTATTTGACCATTGTGAAACATAAGAAACCTATAGGGGTCATAGCAGTGATTGTCCCCTACACGGACATGAACTTTTCATTCATCTCTGGATCCTTTCGAATCTCGATGCTATCGAGTATTACCTGAACACCCATCTGAACACCTACCGAACCGTGTAGAATGTTAGGTGCTTATACGAACGTCCCATAGTTGGATGTCGCAGTGTCAAACTCCTCTTCGTTTGCTGGAACTCATGTATTGACGTCCTAGATCCCGAAGTGTGATCACTTCTGCAACACTCTCGTAACAGATTGTGTATTACTCAAACAACTTTCAACATCAATGAACAAAAGGATGAGCGTAGTACTTTACCAACCTCAGTATTTGGACGACCCCGACTACCGGCAACGAACATCAGCAGATTGATTTCAATTGAGTCTGTAACTCTAGTCAGCAATTAATGGGAGTCAACTCTTACGAATCAATCGGGGCATAAGTGATGATAATTGACCATAGTGTGGTATGCGTAACTGCCAGCACAGTGAGTAGCGCTTTAGGAAGTGGCTCGGAATGTGAAAAGATGGACTTTGATGGTGAAGAATCGTAGGGCTTCGTCTCGAGCAATGACATTGGGGGCAGCAATCGCAGCGACATCAAGGTATTCGTAACCCTAGCCTACAGTAAGGAAATAAAGGTCCCTACAACATGGATTGGCCGTGGTTAAGTTAAGAAGACAACGACCAAAGGAACAACGACAGTACTTGAAATCCTTGTAATGAAAACAGCAACACTAGAAATGATGCTCATGGAAGGGCATTTAGAATTGGCATGGGCGATGCTAGGACTTTAGCAACATGGTAGCTAGTATGAGTAGCTAATCGCTTCGTCTTTGTTCCGTTTGACCCTGATGCTCCTTGAATTTGAACCTGTTGTGGAATTGGCTGACGGCAAGACAATTGACATTTCATATGTTAGTTGGGATGCAAACTCGACCTTGTGGGACAAGCGATCGACATCGATCTTCTTTCTGCTATCCTCGATGGTTTGAAGCAGTAGTTAGAATGGATTGGTAATCCATACATCGCGCAGATATACCCTGTGAGAAGAAAACTTCGCGTATCCCTCTCCCTAGTGGAGAATCATCATCTGTTTCAGAGTATCAGAATTGTGCAAAGGTTAGCGTCAATTCTGCAATGAAAGCTCGGAAGTGTCCATGGAAGGATTACCCTGCTATGTTAGCACTTATTATTGATGTTAAGGTTAAGGAAAGGAGGATCGAGGATCCACCCTTTGTTCATGATTTCTACCTATGTGCTACCAGAAGAACTATCAGGTGTACCTTCACATCGTCCGGAGGAATATCATATCAGTATCATGTCAGAGGCAGCCCTGATTACTCGTACTCTTACCGTCCTGCACCAGGAGGGTTGCAAGAGTTGTATTAATCAACTATAGGGATTATTGAATAGTAGATTTGTTGAACCTATCTTTTCGCTTTGGGGAGCCCCAGTTAGATCCATGAATGTGTACTGATTATCGAGAACTTAGTAAGGTGACAGTTAAGAACCGCTTGCCTCGACCATGTATTGACAACCTGTTGACCAGCTGCGAAGATGAAGCCCCATTCGAGGATTGACTAACGAGTGAGCTATCACCAGATGGATGTTCAAGGGGGAGTATGTTCCTACAACAGCATGTCGAACATGATGCAGAGATTTCAACTTTGTACACCATGATCATTGAATTAATCAACACACCAGCAGCTTCAAGGATCACGTGAATCGACCGTATTTATTGACGACGTTCTGAATCATGACCAGGAGAAAGGAACACCATGGGTGGCATATGTATCCTATTTCAGCGCTCATGTGGGAGGAGCCATTACGTGCAAAGTCTTGTTAAACGTCACATCCAGATTCGAGAGATGCATTTTGATCAGGTAACCAACGGAGTGGGAATACTCATGGATCTCGCTGAGATGCATCTTGTTAGAAACTGATCGACACCAAAGATTCCTTCGGGGATGCAGCAATTCCTTGGTTTCACTAGATACTATCGCAGCTTACCCACATGATTTTCGAAGGTCACACAGCTTAAATCTCTTTAGCACATTAGGGTACTGTGTTCATGAAAGACGGAACAGGAGGACGTCTTTTCAGCTTTCGAATTCCAACTCTGCAATGCACTGAGCATCGTCTTTACCCGAGGGTGTGGGTGATTTAGTGGTATACCACGATGGCCCGAATCAGAGTCCCAGATACACACCGACGCAACACGAGAGGGTGATGACTTACGTGATAGAGTTACAAAGAGGAGCTGCATGATACACAACTGGCGATGAAAACGTGGCCTTGGGATTTTAGATGGAGGCATTGCTTGGACGGTACTAGATGCGTTATTTAGACCGATCACAAGGGCCTCCCGTGTACCTTGGCTTTGACAGAGCTAAATCAGTTAATGGCATCGCTGGAGGGAACTTTAGAATGATTACAACTATGAAACTTGAACGTGCACGAGCTTTGCACCTCACTATCGACTCTAACTTACCTGATCAGACTCGCTATGTTCAAACTAGAGAACTGAAGGAAGAGGATTTTCAAGTTGAACCCATGCGGAGCATGGAGAAGCAACCTTTGACAGGTCGAACGATACTCGTTACCTCATGGAACGAATGTGGGTCTCATTATACGTCACCTGTAGGGAACTCATGTTGAGCAAAGCACACCGGCTTCGATATTCTAGCCGTCTGGGTTTTGACGAGAGGCTTTAGGATTTATAAACCTTGTGCTGGTAATCGGGCATGAAGGCCCACCTAGCTAGGTATGGGAATGATGTTTGACTTGTGGGAAAGTGAAGGTGAAGTGTTAGCAACCAAAAACACCTATAAGGAAAGCGGAAACAGACTGCCATGGATTTAGTCGCTAGTCTACTTACAACTCAAAACGGAAATAATATATCCTGGATGACCGTTGATTGCCTCACGTAACCAGCACACTTTCTAGCCATCAAGGAAATGGATAAGTTTTCTACTCTTGCAGTCATCTACCTGAAAGAAGTGGTTGCTAGGCACGGGGTGCCAACCTCCATTATCTCTGATCATGACCCACGGTTTGCATCTGATTGTGGAAAGTGATGCACAAATCCTTTGGCTCACGTCTAGACATGAGCACAACATATCATCCACAGACGGAGGGGCAGACTGAACGCACCATCCAAACTCTTGAAGACATGCTTCGAGCATGTGTAATCGACGTTGGCAATGGCTGGGAAAGGCATCTCCCCTTTAGTGTAGCTTTTTTATAACAACAGTTACCACACCAGCATCCAGGCTGCTCTGTTCAAGGCATTGTACAGACGGAAGTGCCGATCACCTCTCTGTTGGGCAGAAGTTGGCGACAACCAAATCATTGGCCCAGAACTCGTCGTAGACACAACAGAAAAGATTGCTCAGATACGACAAGGAATGGCGGCACCTCGTGACCATCATAAAAGCTATGCTGATAAGCGCAGGAAACCACTCGAGTTCCAGGTTGGGGATCGAGTGCTACTCAAAGTCTCACCTTGGAAAGGTGTGATTCATTTGGTAAACGGGGCAAGCTAAATTCACGTTATGTTGGACCTTTCGAAATCACTGAAAGAATTGGTAGGGTGGCCTATAGACTGAATCTACCTGAAGAACTCAGCGGAGTTCACAACATGTTCCATGTGTCAAATCTGAAGTAGCGTCTGTCAGATGAGACCCTTATAATTCCTTTAAAGGAACTCTCTATCTACAATGGGTTATTTGTCGAGGAACCAGTGGAAGTTTTGGACCGGGAGGTCAAGATTCTCAAACGCACCAGTATACCCATAGTTCGAGTCCGTTGGAACTCCCGTCGTGGCCCAGAGTTCACCTGGGAACGAGAAGACCAAATGAAACACAAGTATCCCTAGTTGTTGAGAAAATGAAACTGCTACTGAGGCTGAAGCTACTGCGGAATTTCAGGACGAAATTCCAAACCAACGGGGGAAGGATGTGACACCCCAGGAAAACTAGGAAACCACGCAACCTAACCAGCTTCCTCAGTGACTACGTGCTAAATTTCGGGACGAAATTTCTCTCAACTTGGGGATGATGTGACAACTCGTATTTCAGAACTCTTATTGTACTGCGAGGTAACGTATGTGAAATTTATGTGATTATCTGATATGTTGGTTTTAATGAATGTTTATGAGTTAAATGTTACATGTTACATGTTATGAGTGATTGTGTTATAAGTATAGGTATATAATAAATCTCGACCGTACAACACCCGTCCAATCGCACAAGCCCTTCTGGGCCGACCACCTTGTCCTTTGTTATGCGAACCCGTAGCCAAGGGCAGCCCAAAGTTGGGATTGGCCCATTCCCCTTATGTGCATACAAACATCCATTAGTGGATTGGTTTCTCATAATTTGCAAACTAAAGAACACACACAAAACCCTAAGCTCTCTCCTCTCCTCCCTCTTGTCCGACGGCAGCACTTCCTTGTACTCGAAGCCTTCTTCCGTTTGCAACGTGATCTTCCTTGCCCCAAATTCACATCGCGCACGTATGGTTAGTGTCTTGTTATTTTTGTATGATCTTTGGGATTTTGTTATCATGTTATTAACAAGGGTTTCATGTTAGAAAATATGCTAATAAACTTGTAAACAAGAAGTTTGGTTCGATGTTTATATGATGAAACTGTCCTTGTTTAATGATTTGAGTCATATAATGGAAAGGATGAACTTAGGGGATATGATAATCGCATGACTTAATTTTAATATGCTTCGTATGATTAGAATCGAGTATGTACCATTGGAATTGTGATTCGTGGTTGTTGCTTGGTATTATTGATTTGATTTGATGTTACACAACAACTAGAATTTGCAAGATAATAATCGAGTTCATAAGGATGATGGTTCAATCGGATGTTTTGAATGATGAGTTTTTAGTGATTGTTCTTGATTAGAGAATAATTAGGGATCATAAGAATTAATGGTGAAACCTTGATTTGATCGATAAATGCAAAGTTTGAAACTGTTAGAATTTATTGTGCTAAAAAAGAATGTAACCGATTGCCTTAAATTTAGAGATTCCATAACTGATCACACAACAGCAATCGCACAAGCTTTCTGATCGCACAAGAGCCCAATCGCATGTGACAACCCTCATAATTCCATGTATCCGTAAAATTTATTAATGATAATTAAAGTGCTTGATGATTGTGCTGAATCATTTAACTGCTTTCTGATTTCTGTGTTATACTTACATGTGCTTGTTAACATACTAGTAGTATACAGAAAAGTTACTAAATAGTCCGGTATGTTTTCCTGAGTGTTGAGAATTAAAATGATTACAAAAATATATATATAGGACACTTTACGGATTAATTAAGCACTTTAACGGAACAGTATCAAACCGAACAACCGGACTTTACCCATAACACTAAAATATTGTAAAAAGCATTGTTTTTATTTTTCTGCGCCAGTTATGGTTCCTGAACATCACAACACACCATAAAAATATCTAATAACTAAACATCCTAACTAAACACTTGGATTTGAACTAGGATGGAACTAACTAGTTAAAACCTAAGCTAAGACCCCCCCCCCCCACCCCCACCTATGATCGGCCAACACCAAGGGCCCACATAAAGATTTTAGTTAAGTATAATATTGGATTATGTTGGCACATGAGGAGCATATTACACAAGAGTTAATATAATAGAATGGTTATAAGTATACACCAAAAGTCCCAAGCTTCCTCTTCTCATTCACAACTTCAACACACCAAAACTCTCTCTTCCCTCTCCCTTGGTTCAGCCGAGATCAACAACCCCACAATCACCATCATTCAATCTTCATCATTCAATTCTACATATACTCAAGGGTGTTAGAAGGTGCACAACGAAGCTCGGTGTGTTCGGAAGTTGAAGGACCTCTCTTATCTTCTTTTATCCACCACTTTTCCACACTTGAACTCCCCTAGCCTTGAGCTAGTGGTAAGAACTAAGATCCTTGCATTGTACATATTGTTTTAGTGGTTAATAGATGTATTATGAAGAAAACATATGAACACCCTAAGATCTTACACTTAAAACTTGAACATAAGCTTAAACAAGATGATACATGAAGAAATGATGTTAGAATGATGTTGTTTGGTGTATGATGATTATGTGCTGATATGAAGGACTTATAATCTGCTGTAAGTATCGTTGTTTATCGCTAAACATGTTAACGGAATCAATCGAGCGCGCTTCAGAATGTTAGAAACTGAAAATAGAAGGTTGTTTGGTGATTACAACCAACTTTAGTTGGCTGTAACAGGACCTTAATAAAACGAAAAATGTATTTTCTGAATTTTAGATTTATGTATTATGAAATACGGTTCTAATGGCACTGGAATCATAATTTTTTGGACTTCGTTTGCTATTTTTAAAGGGTCGATTTGTAACAACAGCTAAAGCTGAGTTTTTACAGCAATAAATGGGTGTTATATTTTTAGCCATAACTTGAAACCTGGGTAGAACTAAGTCATGAAACTTGTACTGTAAATGACCACTGATGTATTTGTAATCCTCCCACTGGAATTTCATAAATCGGACTTGCGATGAATTTTAAATAAATTATTCCGTGGACTGCAGTCAGAAAAAGATAAATCTGAGTGCAGTCGGGAAAATGATTTTTTTAAAATATTGATGATGAATTGGATCCCGAGATTTTTACACAATAATATTTGGATCGTTTAAGAAATTCTGTAAACATTTGGGAATTTTTGGAATAAATTAACTATTTTATTAAAAAGCCCGAAAACAACCCGGTTTTGAATATTAAAGCTGAAACGACATAAGTAGTAAATTGCGTGTCTAAATGTCGAGTATGTTATCTGAGGATGATCTAACATGTTATATGTCAATAAAAGTAATATGTGAAATATCGTATGCTTGTTCTTGAGTAGCTGTAGGTGGAATGTTTATATGAGCGTGAACTATTAAAATGAATGCATGTTATGTAGTAGATACGTGTAGGAAATTTGTGCTCTATTTGAAACCACTAAATGACTAACTGGTAATCATATTAGGACGTGATTGACCAACCTTGACTGTTAGCTATATTTGAGAATCTAACCGAGCAAACCAAGGTGAGTTCACTCACTTTCTAAGGCATGGGATTCCCGGTGGTTGGGAATGGGTTAAAGAATTTAAAACGGAATCTACATATTCTCCTTGGGTAGGATATGTACGGCCATCCTCCATAGGTAGGATGCCAATATTAATCCTGCGTATTCTCCTTGGGTAGAATACGTGCGTTCATCCTCGTTGGGTAGGACAACAACCTTAAAACTTACTAGACAAAACTCTATCAAGAAGTCCCTCATTTTATATCTACTTAATCGCCGAGGCCAATGGCGAGCGGGTCATTAGTTAATAGCGCTATTGGGTTTAACAAACCTCACACCGTGCCAGTCGGACGGGCGTGTACTAATGGACTATGGCAAACTGTCAGTGATGATAGACACTGATGTAGGGCACAACTTATTTGCGTTAGTAGTCGATATGGTACGGTCTAGTAGTTCACATGGGGAAGCCCCCACTAATTATGGATATGGTTTGGGTAACCCCCACGTTTTCAGAAACAACTTAAAACTAATCAACCAATCGTGAACTCACTCAACTTTGTTGTTGACTCGTTGTTACATGCCTTACAGGTCGCTAGATGCTTTTGGAGCTTGCACGAGGAGAAGGTTGTTGTGGAATATGGGTTGTTGTGTCCCGTGCTAAACATTTAATCCTTATGAACTTATTAAACCTACCTTTTGGACTTTAAACTTATGAACTATGAACTTATGTTTTAGTTTTACGTTTTATGCTTCCGCTGTTAACTTAAAGTTGGTTACTGTCTTATGGTCACCAATTGTATTGTAGATGGTTTTACTTACTCATTTACGTCGTTCAATATGATTGGTGGCTCGATCCTGGTCACGTCACGCCTCCAAGCGGTGGTACTCCGCATGGTGGATTTTGGGGGTGTGACAGATTGGTATCAGAGCCATTGGTTATAGTGAACTTGGTTTTAAAAAGGGGAAAAGCTTTTGATAAAAACCAGACTATAACCTGTACAGTGCTCAACGATCAACAATAACGCTTCGCTCCACGAGCAAGACTCGACATAATAGGTGGTATGATTTATGTTATATTGTCGGTTAGATACTCTCTACTGTCGTCCCACACTTACGCACTTTCGCGACACTTTCCTCACTTATGTTGCTTCATTGTGAAGATCATGAAGGGACGTGGAGGACGTATCAACCTAACTCAAGCCCAGTTGACGGCTTTGATCAATGAACGAGTTGCTGAGGCACTCGCAGCTAACCCTGCAGGAGGTCAACATGCTCAGCCTCCTGTGTGCACGTTCAAAACATTCATGGATTGCCGACCTAGTACTTTCAGCGGCATAGAAGGAGCTGTAGGCCTTCTTCACTGGTTCAAGAAACTCGAGTCTGTCTTTGAGATGTGCGAATGCCCTGAAGATCGTAGGGTGAAATTTGCTACTGGAACGCTTGAAGGTGCTGCGTTAACCTAGTGGAAAGCACAGGTTCAACTGTTAGGGCTGGCGGTTGCTAATGCCACCCCATGGAATGGTTTTAAAGAACTGATTAAAGAAGAGTACTGTAGTCGTGACGACATCCATAAGCTGGAGGTGGAATTTTTCAATTTGAAGATGACTAGGTCTGAGATCGAGGCATACACGAAGAGGTCAAACGAGCTAGCCATCTTGTGTCCTACAATGGTGGACCCTCCCATCAAACGTATTGAGCTGTACCTCAAGGGTCTTGTACCAGAGATTCAGAGTCATGTAACCTCGGCTAATCTTGGTACCATACAGCAAATCATCAAGTTGGCTCATCGTCTCACTGATCAAGCAGTTGAGCAGAACAGGCTACCCAAGCGTATTAGCGCTACTACTACTGACGCTCCCAATGATAACAAGCGAAAATGGGATGGGAATTCCAGTAAGGGTCCTACTTCAGCTCAGTCCCAGCAGCGAAAGACAGACGAGTACAGGAGCCCCAGTCAGCAGTATTCTGGGAATCAAGGTCAGGGTGGATACAAGGGAAATCACCCTAAGTGCAACCGATGTAATTTGCACCACAGCGGGCAGTGCAACAAAGGTCGTTGTCAGAGATGTCACAAGCTGGGTCATGAAGCTAAGGATTGCAGGAGCCCGCGACCTGTGAACCAGAATCGCCAACAACAACAACAAGCTCCACAGAACCACCAGCAGCAGCAACAGCAGGGCAATAAAGGATGCTTTCAGTGTGGCGCTGAAGGCCACTTTAAGAGGAACTGTCCTCAGCTGAATCAGAATCAGAACAACAACAACAACCAGGGAAATGGGAACAACAATGGAGGCAATAATGGAGGCAACAACACAGGTAACAATAATGGCAATGGTCCCAGGGGACGTGTTTTCATGCTAGGACAGGGTGACGCAAGGAACGATCCCAACGTTGTGATGGGTAAGTTTCTTCTGGATGATTTCTTTGTTACTGTTTTATTTGATTCGGGTGCCGATACTAGCTATGTATCCTTAAAAGTTAGTCAGATGCTTAAGCGTACTCCAACACTTTTGAACACCAAGCACATCGTAGAGTTAGCAAATGGTAAAAGTTTAGAGGCTACACATGTAGTTAAGGGTTGCAAGCTTGTCCTTGCCGATCAGACCTTTTCTATCGACCTCATTCCTATCGTTCTGGGTAGTTTTGACGTTGTCATTGGGATGGATTGGTTATCTCAACACCAAGCGGAGATTATTTGCAAGGAGAAAATCGTCCGTATCCCTCGTTCTGGTAAAGAACCCCTCGTGATCCATGGCGACATAAGAGGTGCTGTCGTGGGCATTATCTCTTTCCTTAAGGCCCAGAAGTGTTTGCGAAAGGGCCACACTGCCATTCTAGCACTCGTTACTGACACATCAACGGAAGAGAAGAGAATTGAAGATATTCCTATTGTGCGCGATTTTCTTGAGGTATTTCCTGAGGAATTACCTGGTCTTCCGCCTCATCGACAAGTCGAGTTTGAAATCGAGCTAGGTCCTGGAGCAACACCCATAGCTCGAGCACCTTATCGTCTAGCTCCATCAGAACTTGAAGAAATGTCCACACAACTACAAGAACTCTTGGAAAAGGGTTTCATACGTCCTAGCTCTTCGCCTTGGGGAGCTCCAGTGTTATTTGTGAAGAAGAAAGACGGTACCTTCAGAATGTGAATTGACTACCGCGAACTCAACAAGGTGACCGTGAAGAATCATTATCCTCTTCCACGTATTGACGACTTGTTCGACCAGCTGCAAGGGTCGAGCTTTTACTCTAAGATTGATTTGAGGTCGGGATAGCATCAGCTAAGATTCCGAGAGGAGGACGTCTCCAAAACAGCGTTCAGAACTCGTTACGGCCATTACGAGTTTCTGGTTATGCCTTTCGGATTAACGAATGCACCTGCGGTCTTCATGGATCTCATGAACCGAGTGTGCAAGCCTTACCTGGATAAGTTTGTCATAGTGTTCATCGACGACATCCTGATCTATTCTAAGAGTCAGGAGGAACACGAGCAACATCTGAGGCTTATTCTGGAACTTCTTCGAAAAGAGCAGTTGTATGCCAAGTTTTCGAAATGTGACTTCTGGCTTCGCGAAGTCCACTTTCTCGGCCATGTAGTAAACAAGGATGGGATTCATGTTGATCCATCCAAGGTTGACTCGATCAAGAACTGGCCTGCACCCTGCACACCAACATAAATCCGCCAATTCTTGGGTTTGGCAGAGTATTATAGAAGGTTTATCAAGGATTTCTCAAAGATTGCGCAACCCCTCACCTCCCTAACTCAGAAAGGTGTCACCTATCGTTGGGGTGATGCACAAGAATCTGCGTTTCAGCACTTAAAGGATAGACTTTGTAGCGCGCCTATCCTCTCATTACCTGAAGGCACAGATGATTTTGTGGTTTATTGTGACGCTTCCATCCAAGGACTTGGTTGCGTGTTGATGCAACGTGACAAGGTCATTGCTTACGCATCGCGCCAACTTAAGGTTCACAAAAGGAACTACACTACACACGACTTGGAATTGGGAGCAGTTTTTTTCGCACTTAAGATATGGAGACATTACCTGTACGGTACCAAGTGCACCATTTACACCGATCACAGGAGTCTCGAGCATATCTTCAAGCAAAAGGAATTAAACATGCGGCAACGCCGATGGGTTGAACTCTTGAATGATTACGAATGCGCGATCAAGTATCATCCGGGCAAGGCCAATGTTGTGGCCGACGCCCTCAGTCGAAAGGATACCATACCTAAGCGTGTACGTGCGTTACAACTTACCATCCAATCTAACCTCCCCGCTCAGATTCGCGATGCTCAGGTTGAAGCATTGAAAGCAGGAAACATCAGGGCTGAGTCCCTACGAGGATCGAGACAACGGTTATAACAAAAGGAAAACGGCGCCTACTATGTAAACGGACGCATCTGGGTTCCACTGTATGGAGACCTACGCGAGCTAGTGATGGATGAAGCACATAAGTCTCATTATTCAGTACATCCGGGTTCGGATAAAATGTACCATGATCTCAAGACTGCATACTGGTGGCCTGGTATGAAAGCCAGCATAGCAACCTACGTCAGCAAATGTCTGACTTGTGCGAGAGTCAAGACTGAGTACCAGAAACCATCAGGCCTACTTCAACAACCAGAGATACCTAAATGGAAATGGAAGCAAATTTCCATGGATTTCGTTACTGGCCTGCCCAGATCTCAACGCGGAAACGATACCATTTGGGTGATCGTGGATCGACTGACCAAGTCTGCACATTTTCTGGCTATCAAGGAAGCGGATAAGTTTTCTACTCTAGCAGACATTTACCTAAAGGAAGTGGTATCAAGGCACGGAGTGCCAACCTCTATTATATCTGAACATGACGCGCATTTTACCTCTAAACTGTGGCAAGCTATGCACAAGTCTTTTGGCTCACGTTTAGATATGAGCACCGCTTATCACCCACAGACGGATGGGCAATCTGAACGCACCATCCAAACCCTTGAAGACATGCTTAGGGCACGTGTGATCGATTTTGGTAATGGCTGGGAAAAACACCTCCCGTTGTGGAGTTTTCGTATAACAACAGCTACCACACCAGCATCCAGGCCGCTCTGTTTGAGGCATTGTTTGGACGGAAGTGCCGATCACCCCTTTGTTGGGCAGAGGTTGGCGACAGTCAAATCACTGGCCCAGAACTCGTAGTAGATACAACCGAAAGGATTGCTTAGATACGACAACGAATGGCGGCAGCTCGTGACCGTCAGAAAAGCTATGCTGATAAGCGAAGAAAGCCACTCGAGTTCCAGGTTGGGGATCGAGTTCTGCTCAAAGTCTCACCTTGGAAAGGTGTAGTTCGTTTTGGCAAACGAGGCAAGCTCAATCCGCGTTATGTCGGACCGTTCGAAATCATTGAGAAAATTGGCAAAGTCGCTTACAGGCTGAATCTACCGGCAGAGCTCAGCGGAGTTCACAATGTTTTCCACGTGTCGAATCTGAAGAAGTGTCTGTCAGATAAGACCCTCATAGTTCCCTTAAAGGAGCTCACTATCGACGACCAGCTGCGATTCGTCGAGGAACCAGTAGAAATTACTGATCGAGATGTTAAGATCCTCAAGCGTACCAGGATACCTCTTGTTCAGGTTCGTTGGGATTCCCGTCGTGGCCCAGAGTATACCTGGGAACGAGAAGACCAAATAAAACTCAAGTGTCCCCATCTGTTTAAGAAAAGTGCAACCACTACTGAGGCTGAAGCTACTGCAGAATTTCGGGACGAAATTCCAAACCAACGGGGGGAAGATGTGACACCCCAGGAAAACCAGGAAACCAACGCAACTTAACTAGCTTCCTCAGTAACCACGTGCTAAATTTCGGGACGAAATTTTCTTAACAGGGGGAGAGTGTGACAACCCTCATAATTCCATGTATCCGTACAATTTATTAATGATAATTAAAGTGCTTGATGATTGTGCTGAATCATTTAACTGCTTTCTGATTTCTGTGTTATACTTACATGTGCTTGTTAACATACTAGTAGTATACAGAAAAGTTACTAAATAGTCCGGTATGTTTTCCTGAGTGTTGAGAATTAAAATGATTACAAAAATATATATATAGGACACTTTACGGATTAATTAAGCACTTTAACGGAACAGTATCAAACCGAACAACCGGACTTTACCCGGAACACTAAAATATTGTAAAAAGCATTTTTTTTATTTTTCTGCGCCAGTTATGGTTCCTGAACATCATAACACACCATAAAAATATCTAATAACTAAACACTTGGATTTGAACTAGGATGGAACTAACTAGTTAAAACCTAAGCTAAGACCCCCCCCCCCCACCCCCACCTATGATCGGCCAACACCAAGGGCCCACATCAAGATTTTAGTTGAGTATAATATTGGATTATATTGGCACATGAGGAGCATATTACACAAGAGTTAATATAATAGAATGGTTATAAGTATACACCAAAAGTCCCAAGCTTCATCTTCTCATTCACAACTTCAACACACCAAAACTCACACTTCCATCTCCCTTGGTTCAGCCGAGATCAACAACCCCACAATCACCATCATTCAATCTTCATCATTCAATTCTACATATACTCAAGGGTGTTAGAAGGTGCACAACGAAGCTCGGTGTGTTCGGAAGTTGAAGGACCTCTCTTATCTTCTTTTATCCACCACTTTTCCACACTTGAACTCCCCTAGCCTTGAGCTAGTGGTAAGAACTTAGATCCTTGCATTTTACATATTGTTTTAGTGGTTAATAGATGTATTATGAAGAAAACATATGAACACCCTAAGATCTTACACTTAAAACTTGAACATAAGCTTAAACAAGATGATACATGAATAAATGATGTTAGAATGATGTTGTTTGGTGTATGATGATTATGTGCTGATATGAAGGACTTATAATCTGCTGTAAGTATCGTTGTTTATCGCTAAACATGTTAACGGAATCAATCGAGCGCGCTTTAGAATGTTAGAAACTGAAAACAGAAGGCTGTTTGGTGATTACAGCCAACTTCAGTTGGCTGTAACAGGACCTTAATAAAACGAAAAATGTATTTTCTAAAGTCTAGATTTATTTATTATGAAATACGGTTCTAATGGCACTGGAATCATAATTTTTGGACTTCGTTTGCTATTTTTAAAGGGTCGATTTGTAACAACAGCTAAAGCTGAGTTTTTACAGCAGTAAATGGGTGTTATATTTTTAGTCATAACTTGAAACCTGAGTAGAACTAAGTCATGAAACTTGTACTGTAAATGACCACTGATGTATTTGTAATCCTCCCACTGGAATTTCGTAAATCGGACTTGCGATGAATTTTAACTAAATTATTCCGTGGACTGCAGTCAGAAAAAGATAAATCTGAGTGCAGTCCAGAAAATGATTTTTTATAAAATATTGGTGATGAATTGGATCCCTAGATTTTTACACAATAATATTTGGATCGTTTAAGACATTCTGTAAACATTTGGGAATTTTTGGAATAAGTTAACTATTTTATTAAAATGCCCGAAAACAGACCGGTTTTGAATATTAAAGCTGAAACGACATAAGTAGTAAATTGCGTGTCTAAATGTCGAGTATGTTATCTGAGGATGATCTAACATGTTATATGTCAATAAAAGTAATATGTGCAATAGCGTATGCTTGTTCTTGAGTAGCTATAGGTGGAATGTTTATATGAGCGTGAACTATTAAAATGAATGCATGTTATGTAGTAGATACGTGTAGGAAATTTGTGCTCTATTTGAAACCACTAAATGACTAACTGGTAATCATATTAGGACGTGATTGACCAACCTTGACTGTTAGCTATATTTGAGAATCTAACCGAGCAAACCAAAGTGAGTTCACACACTTTCTAAGGCATGGGATTCCCGGTGGTTGGAAATGGGTTAAAGAATTTAAAACGGAATCTACATATTCTCCTTGGGTAGGATATGTACGGCCATCCTCCATAGGTAGGTTGCCAATATTAATGCTGCGTATTCTCCTTGGGTAGAATACGTACGTTCGTCCTCCTTGGGTAGGACAACAACCTTAAAACTTACTAGACAAAACTCTATCATGAAGTCCCTCATTTTATATCGACTTAATCGCCGAGGCCAATGGCGAGCGGGTCATTAGTTAATAGCGCTATTAGGTTTAACAAACCTCGCACCGTGCCAGTCGGACGGGCGTGTACTAATGGACTATGGCAAACTGTCAGTGATGATAGACACTGATGTAGGGCATAACTTATTTGAGTTAGTAGTCGATATGGTACGGTCTAGTAGTTCACATGGGGAAGCCCCCACTAATTATGGATATGGTTTGGGTAATAAAAGGAACTGGTTAAACATACTTTCAACTACAGGGTAACCCCCACGATAATATAAGCCAACGAAAGTCAAACCACGTTTTCAGAAACAACTTAAAACTAATCAACCAACGGTGAACTCACTCAACTTTGTTGTTAACTCGTTGTTACATGCCTTACACGTCGCTAGATGCTTTTGGAGCTTGCACGAGGAGAAGGTTGTTGTGGAATATGGGTTGTTATGTCCCGTGCTAAACATTTAATCCTTATGAACTTATTAAACCTACGTTTTGGACTTTAAACTTATGAACTATGAACTTATGTTTTAGTTTTAAGTTTTATGCTTCCGCTGTTAACTTAAAGTTGGTTACTGTCTTATGGTCACAAATTGTATTGTAGTTGGTTTTACTTACTCATTTACGTCATTCAATATGATTGGTGGCTCGATCCTGGTCACGTCACGCCTCCAAGCGGTGGTACTCCGAATGGTGGATTTTGGGGGTGTGACATCGCACAAGAGCTCTGTCGCACAAGTGAATCGCACAAGCTCGGATATCTTAGGGTATAACTGTTAAAACACTAGGTACAGCACAATACTGCATGATCGCACAACATACTGTGGATCGCACAAGCTGGTGCCGATCGCACAAGATGTTGGGCCACACACAATGTATTAGGTTAGGTGATGTTGTTGGGCCGAGCAGCCTAAAACCCAGTCGCACAAGTTGTCTGAGTCGCACAAGTCCATTTGGACCGCACAAGATTAAGTGTTTGTTTTACTGTTGGGCCGAAAGAGTTTTGGGTTGCACGTTTTGGGCCGGATATGTTTCTGAGTCGCACAACCTGTTGTGAGTCGCACAAGTTTATGTTGGACGCACAACAGGTTGGGTCAATTATCTTTTGGGCTTCATCTTTTGGATCGCACAAGATGATTGGGCTTGCACAACCATAACAGCCCAATCACTCGAAGTCGCACAAGTTAGGTTATACCTATGTGAACTCTATGCTACTGTTAATATGATTGATGTGTTTGCCATGTTCGCTATGTATGGTAACTTGTTAGCTTATGTGTAAACCTACGTGCACTACTTAAACCTAGACCTGACTTGTATGGTAACCATGTTAGGACGTGGTTGACCACTAGCAGCTTGATTGACCTCTTTGTGTATCTGCCGAGCATACCGAGGTGAGTTCACACTTTCTACAAGGCATAGGATTCCCGGTGGTTGGGAATGGGTAAAGGATTTAATCGAAAAATGCGTGACCTCCTGGTTTGGAACACGTACTACATCCTCTTTATTGAAGGGTGATAAAAAGTACTAAGGATTTAATCGGAACCTGCGTGATCTCCTGGTTTGGGGACACGTACCACATCCTCTTTATTGAAGGGTGATAACATTGATACTAGACCAAAATCCCTATCATGAAGTCCCTCATTTTATATCGACTTAATCGCCGGGCCAATGGCGAGCGGGTCATTAGTTAGATAGCGCTATTTAGGTTTGACAAGCCTCACACCGTGCCGCAGAGGACGGGCGTGAACTAGTGGATCTGGTCACTAGTCAATGATGAAAGACTTTGACGTTAGGGCACCAACTTACTTCAGTCAGTGGTGGAGATGGTAACGGGTCTAGTGGTTTACATGGGGTAGCCCCCACTGGTTATGGTTATGGTTTGGGAAACAAGGAATTGGTTAACTCATGGTTTACGAATGAACTTATGGTTTTTGGAACAACTCTAAAATGAACACCAACTGTGAACTCGCACAACTTTGTTGTTGACTCGTTGTTACATTCCTTGTAGGCTTTTAGGTACATGTTGTTGGAACTTGCGGTATGGGATGCTGGGGTGGTCATAGGTCAAGTTACAAGGAATCACAAGACAAGTCTGATGGTTTTTATACACCTATTTTATGAAACTCATAACAAATTGTAATATGCTTCTGTGGGATAATAACTCTTGTATTGTAACACTTATTTTAAATAGATGAAAGTTTTATTTTATCTTTATAAGTTCAATGTGATTGGTGGCATGATCCTGGTCATGTCACGCCTCTTGCGATGATACTCCACTTGTGGATTTTGGGGGTGTGACAACAACCCCGTCGTGACCGGTCGCTCCATGTCAAGTCAAACAATGAATTGATATTCTGTTCATTTTCTAGCTTCGATTATCCCTACATTGTAAATATATAGTTCATAATTTCTAGCTAACATACGAGTCCGAACATTTGATGCTATAAATTTAATATGTAAACTTGGGAAAATGCCATTTTCGGAGGTTTCAAGAAAACGCCTGCGACGGTTGAACCAGGATTTTATTAAGGAAATGAATGGACTTTCGTAAATTATATGGATGTTTTATAAAAAGCACATAATTAGAAAGCTTTTTCCTTGGGATCAAATTGTTTAAATTTGAATATGTGAACTCACCTTCCTTTGTGTTGACACTTGCTTTTAACGTGTTCTTCAGGTACTTGAGTTTGGCTTCGGGAATCATGGCGTATCTTGTGGTAGTTGATGCATGTTTTGTCACTTAATATGTTGGACTAACTTTTAAAACTTTCTGGGACAAATGTAATAAGATCCGTGAGGATCAAAAAACTTAACTATGTCATGGTTGTGTTATGTTTCGAAATGTTATGTTTAAAAAAACTTATGTTTTAATCAAGTTAATATGTCCAACAATTTAATGCATCGATCATCAAGATATAAATGGGCGCCAACTTCCATCACCACTACGTTTTATATTCCGCTGCGACGTTTTTGGATTGTGAGAACCTTTAAGAAGAGTACTTCGTCTTCCTTGTCTAGACAAGAGTGTCGTCAATCATGATTTGTGTGAGCCACAGGTACCTTGTCCCACTAATGGGGTTGTTGTCTAAGGCTGCCACCTCTGCCTCATCATCACTACCGAAGCCAGGCATCTCAGCATCCGCGAGAAAGCAACCATCTTCCACGGGATCAATGCTTTATGGTCTCACTTAGGAACCACGTTCGCCATAAGCTCCGCAATAGTTGTGAGGTCGATATTCTCAGGGAAGATGTATTGTATAAAATATGTCTTGTTTTGAAATATAGTATCATATCTTGTGTAAAAGATGTCGTGTCTTAACCATGTCATGCGAGTCAAGAATAACAATAGAATTCGAAGTCAAAGGCATTACTATGACAACTGTGCTCGGTAATCGATGTACAATGTAAAACAATGTAAATAATTAATAAAACAATGTGCTTTGGTGTTATTATATGTGTTTTCGTGTTATTATGTGTGTATTTTTGTTTGATGATTTTTCGATTTGATTCGGTTCTGATTTCAAACTTTAAATCGCTTTCTGGAAGGTTATACGCAAACTGGTGCGTAAACGCAGTCAGTTTAATGCGACAAACACTCCGGAATAGTGACATAGGCTTAACATACCTTAAATAACCTTTACATAACATAGAAATAAGTTTTGGATGGTTTGGTGTGTTGAAAACTAGTTTGTTCGATCGCAGGGACTATTTGTGTCAAACTGTGAAACTATACCGATTTGTATAGTAACGAACGTTCCAGAACTTGATCATAAGTTAAACATGCCCTAAATATCCTTTACATAGCTTAGAAATAGGCTTTGAGGTGTTTGGTGTGCAAAAATAAACTTTCTTCACCAATAGGGACTAAAAGCGTTAAAAAGTGCATAAGTTTGTATTTTCGCGCATATCTTACGTTTTGAATATATCCAGACATCCAAAAATTTATGTATTCATTAAAATATGTTATTTTAGTGATTGGCGTGCTAAATTTCCATTCGTCGCTTAATTTGGATCGTTTTTACGTCCGTTACGACTTCCGTCGTAATTAACCGAACAACGCAATCGTACGACCAAACGAACCAACATCCGAGATGTTTTTGAGCATATTTTATGTTCTCTATACTTTAACATCATTTTAGAGCTTTGAAATGAGGTTAGCGAGGCTTAAACGTGTCAAATATGCATCAAAATACAAATTTTTAAAGTTTAAGGACCAAAAGTGTAATTTTGTCAAAGTATTCAGGAGGGGCGCGTAAGCCCAGTGCTATTCTTACGCGGCCCACGTCAGCACACCAGATCAGAAACATTGAATTTGGACTTCCAGCCTGTTTTTGATGGTTTTAACCCAAGGTTTTGCACTCTATGGGCTAGATTTGATGGTTTTTAGTATGCCCATTGTATTACAATACCATGTGCCCATATGGAGGGTCAAGATTGAAGCACGTTTTGCGAGGAACAATACTAACGGTTGTGGGTTTCCTATATAAACCCAACTCAATTTCACTCATTCCTCACAATCTGATTTAATTGCTCTAAGTTGAGGTTTAAATACTTCATACCTGAGCAAATTGGATCAAGATCTTCCTAGCTTGGACCCTTTGTAAGTATTCTTTCATGCTTTTTATGCGTTTTTAAGCAGAAAAGTCAAACAGTGTTTGACTTTCTGCTTTGACCAGTCTTTGGTCAACACGAAGTTTGTTTGAACTTCGCAACGTGAGAGTAATAACGATGGTTATAGTCCCTAGTGACTATACCTACTGATACCACGTTGATTAGGTGTAGTGACGAGTCATAGTTTCGGTCAAAATGCGTATTTATGTGTATTTTGTAACCAAACTATTCTTGGGTATCAAAACCGTTTGTTTTGATATCAAAACATGTTTTCTAACTTAGTTAAACATATTTCAACATGTTTAGCTCGTCACTTTTAGTTTAGTGCTTGTATAGAGTCGTAAGTCAAGCGGTCTAAACAACCGCTTAGACTTTCGAACTCAACTCGTTTGGTCGATTATTAGGATCCGACCAAGCATGTTTAGTGACCATAGGTGTATAGGGAATAACCTTCCGAGGTTATACCTTATGGTCACTTAGATTTAATTAGTTGTATGATAGGTAGTTTATATGCCTTAAGTAAATGACCAAAATGCCCTTTTCATGCATAATTGAATTTTAAGAATATGTAACCTAAACTTTTGTCACATAACTAATTATACAACATATTAAAACATGTTTAGGCATATAATACTTGTCATAGGACTAGTTAGACGTCTCGAACGCGCGTTTGCGTGAACGACGCGTTAAAGTGGCGTAAGCTACCTTAATAGGGCGTAACGGGTCGAAAGCACTTAGGTTAGGCTACGATTTAGGATGTAGGCTTTGTTAAACCATATCACATGAGTCGCAATACTCCTTTGGTTTACAAGACTTCATCCTATCCAATCTTCCGATTTAGGTGTCGATTATTTATCAAGCAATCTGATTTCTAGGTGCTGCTTGATTTCCTTGTTTGACCTTTGTTTAGTTCTTTTGATTGAGGATACTTTGCACTTCAAGTGAGTACATAGTTCCCCTATTTTACTGTTTTCAATTGTTTTGGGGTGATTCATATGTGTTAAATGATTTCGAGGTTTAAACGATGGTTTCAAAAACGATAAAAAAAGTTTATATTAAACTAATAACGATTTCGATAATGTGAACAAACTTGTTGGACGTATTTACATAAAGAATGACATTCATTAACATTGATCAAGCCGACCAGTATTAGGTTATGGTACCATAGGATCTGACAAATCCCGTTATCAGACTGCACCCATGGTTATGTATGGGGGTTATGTGGGTAACGACTGAATCTGTGATTGTTAATTTACCCTTTGGTGGTTTATTAATGCGAGAATTGGCGATGGACGAGTTACGAAGGTTATTTCTAAGCTATGTAAAGGATATTTAGGGCATGTTTAACTTCATGATCATGTTCCGGAATTTTTGTTATCACACGAATCGGTATACTTTCGCAGTTTGACACAAATAGTCTCTGCGATCGAATAGACTTGTTTTCAACACACCAAACCATCCAAAACTTACTTCTAAGTTATGTAAAGGTTATTTAAGGTATGTTAAGCCTATGTCACTATTCCAGAGTGTTTGTCGCATTAAACTGACTATGTTTACGCACCAGTTTGCGTATAACCTTCCAGAAAGCGATTTAAAGCTTGAAATCGTAATCGAATCAAATCGTAAAATCGTCAAACACAAATATACACATAATAACACCAAAACACATATAATAACACCAAAGCACATTATTTTATTGATAATCAGCACAGTTGTCACAGTCTCCCCTACTTTAGGAAATTTCGTCCTGAAATTTTAACTAGAGGAAACTTGTGAGAACAATTACGGATATTTCTCCTTCATTTGGTCCTCACGTTCCCAAGTAAACTCTGGGCCACATTTGGACTCCCAGCGAACCTTGACCAATCGAATCCGTTTGTGTTAGGACCGGTTTGAATCCGTTTCGATTACGAACCGACTCGTGCGACGTGCGGAATCCGTTGACGAGCAAGACCGAACACACGAACAGTAATTATAACTGTGATTCTATTCAAAGATCTGATATCGTACACAAACCGTGAATCACCTAGACACTTTCTCTCTCTAGTTTCTCTCTCTAGAACTAGAGCTCTCAAAGTCACAAATGACTAAAAGTGTCCAAAAGTCTTCCAAAAGTCTCTAATTCTAACCCTACCTCATCTATTTATAGGACAAGGCTTATAAGAGCTTTCCTCTTATTTACAATATTGCCACCTTGCCTTTTCTTTCTAATATTACAATGTAAGGCTAGAAATAAACTATTTCAGCTACGATTTGAGATAACGGAGGCGATAGACATAAATGCACTAACAGACTCCCCCTTGGATATTGCCGCAGTCAATCTCAATCATTGAGTCAAACTCGTAGCTTCTGGTCTTTCACTCTCTCTAGCTCGAACAGAATCCCCGTGGATCTGTCTTCAGCTCCAGCTCCTCCTTTCGGTAAACTCTTCAGGCTCCCCCTTTTGTCAAGCTTCCGTGCTTTGGGATCGACACCTGGCTTTCCGGTTACAAGCTCTTCTGGGAAGGTATCCTGGCTCCTATGCACGCTTCCCCTTGCGTTGAGCTCGTCTTCAGACTCCCCCTTAGACACTGCTGTCGGGATCGTAGTCTAGTACAACATCTGCAACACTCAAACGTTTATAAGTAACAACGTTTTGAACATCCAGGATTGAAAACCTGGCTCTCTCAACTTTTGCTAAAATATTTTACAATGAAAGCATTTTCGGTTGTCCAGGCATCGTAACCTGGCTCTATTAAACTTTCTAAATCAAGATCCTGGGACTAAGATATAATAATATGAAATATATCCAGGATTACTTGATATTCTCCCCCTATCAACAATCTTCAAAGGTTTGGCAGTTTCAACGAACCGGATCGGAAACTAGCTCTTTTACAAATTTTAACAATATGAGCATCCAAATCCCTCACAGTTAATCATCCAAGTCCAACTTAATGACCTTGGAGATATCACAAACTGTTTTTGATTTTTGATTTTAAAACATCAAGTTTCAAATTAATGAACTTGTTTTATTTTCAGAAACACAATCAGCATACTTAGATTTTAAAACTCAGCTTCAGACATCGGTTGTCGAAAATAAAGCAGAATCAAAAATCTTTTTGTATTTTTCTGAAAATAAAAAGCAGTAAAGAAATATTTACAAACATATTTACAGACAATATTTTTGTTTTGAGTTTGCGTCAGAGGATCATATCAGTTTTTGACAAGTCACAAGTACCATTGAGCTTAGTTACACATTAAGAAATAAACAATTCACTTAGATTGTCGATATACTGATCCACTTAAATTTTCATACAAATTTCAACTGATTTAGGATACGAATTAAGTGTTTTAAGAACTTAAACTTATTCATGTGTCCCACCTCTTGAATATACTCTCGTATCCAGATCCCAATATTCAGTCTTACAGGTAATTATAACACAAATGATATCTGTAAGGGGTTAATAATTTATGAAGAATCATGAGAGCTCAGGTCAGAACTACCGTTCAGCAGAGAGATCATGACTCAACTTGGGTGTGTCCCCTTTAGAGGATCTTTTTGCTACAACAGCAGCGACTATCAATTTTATTGTTTCATCTGCATGCTGAGGGTTTATGCTATGTTTCAAGCATTTGCAGAAAGTATTATTCAAGGACTAGGTCAGAACTTCCATTTAGCAGAAGTCCCGGAATAATACCCCAGATATCACTGAGTATAAAGACCTAGTATATCAGATTATGAGACCTTTCAAACGAGATTTCAGGGATTACCTATATATCCAAGTAGTGTTCCCCACGAAATAAGCAAGTTTGAATTTAGGTTTATATCCCGAAAAAGTTTACTAAATGTATAAAGACCTATCGGTATATCATCAGTGAGACTGTTTAACGCTATATAAACATTACATTTCTTTAGCATACTGTAATTGTCTACTGATGTACTATCATTTCCTCTTTTTGCACAAAAACTCATTTTTGAATTTTATCATGTTTTTGGCTTTTTCAAATTTTCTAATGTTTTTGGATTTTCTGACAATAATACTCGCCCTAAAATTCAAAACCATTTAAAGAAAATTTGACAACCAATACTGATAGCTTTGTCTCGCCATCCATTTTCTGCTTCACATGCACTGATTTGCAGAAAACATAATGTACCCCCATGATTTACAACCCATTGATTTTCGACAGTTTGAAAACCGTTTTTCAATCTTGTGAAAGTAATCATGTTTGTTCAGCCGTGAGGGTTTCGGCGTATTCAATCAGAACTCCCCTTTACAACAAACTATTTTCCCATAATGATTTCAAAACACTTAAGTTTGTTTTAATCAGAATGGTTTTTCCGGAAAAATTAGTTTGTTTACTCATCACTTGTGGATTCGGGGTCATCTCATCACCTTGTTCTCTTTTAACCATTTTGAAAATTTAACATTATTAGGTCAAACACCACTATCACTTGTAGAAAATCAAGTACAACTTAATGTCCTTGATTAACCACTTGTAAGACGAAATATCACAGTTACCATCCTGAGAATTTCTCAAGAATGATGCCGATACCTGCTTCACACTTACCAACCTGGAAGCTCCGGCAAGTCAGGAATTCAACCAACAGATTTATGTACCCAAGCCTGACCATTCTTGGGTGTGTTTTGAACATTTCTCTTTTCTTCATAAAATTCTTTTGCCCCTTTTACCTTTCCATCAGCCATATTGCTAAAAATATGTTTAACATTGCTATTAAACATTTTTCCAGCATCAACACCTTTTGATTTTAGGTTTGCGGCACGTAATGGTGCAAAATTCTCATCATTCATTAACGGAACTGTCTCTTCCCTTTTTACCTCAACTTGTGGCTCCTCTGATTTTGTGGAATCAGATTCATTGCCCGAACTTGGCTTGTCTGACTTGGATGAGCCAGATTCATCACCAATAACTTTCTTTTTCTTCTTGTTTGTCCTTAGATTTGCATCTGAAGAATTCAATTTTCTTGACTTTGCCGTCGAGTGAATCGATTCATCAGAACTTTTATTCGAACCAACAGGTGATCCTGAAGACAAAATCTTCTCCAAGTATTCTCTCGCCTTCTGTAACACCTGTGTCACTTCAACCATCAAACAAATGCCAAACCAATGAAATATTGTATTTCATACTTTGGACTTGTATAAATATGTGTAGCTTTTGCACATATCAACTCTTGTTCGATTTCAAGCCCTAAATCGCTTTCTGGAAGGTTATACGCGCACTAATGCGTAGATATAACCAGTTTAATGCAATGAACACTCCGGAATAGTGAAATAGGTTTAACATACCTTAAATAACCTTTACATAACTTAGATATAAGTTTTGGAAGGTTTGGTGTGGTGAAATCAAAGTTTAATCGCTTACAGGGACTAAAGTTAACAAACTGTGAAAGTATGGCAATTTGAACTGTAACAGACATTCCGGAACATGACCATATGTTAAACACACCTTAAATATCCTTTACATGGCTTAGAAATAGGCTTTGAGGGGTTCGGTGTGCTAAAATAAACTTTTGTGTCATTCAGGGACTAAAAGTGTCAAAAAGTGCACAAGTTTGCACTTTCGCGCATAACTTACGTTCTGAATACATCCGGACATCCAAAATTTTATGTAAGCACTAAAATATTTTATATTAGTGTTTGGCATAAGAAAAATCCATTCGTCACATCATTTGGATCGTTTTTCGCGCTTATGCGCATTCCGTCTTAATTAAGCGAACATCGCGTTCGTACGACCAAACGAACCAACATCCGACACATTTTTGAGCATGTTTCATGTCCACAATGTTTAAGCATCATTTTAGGGCCTTAAAGTTGGCTTTACGGGCCTTAGAAGTGCCGGAAATGGGCTTAAACACGTGCAGGGACTGAAACTGTCATTTCTGAAACTTTGTTCTGATCTGACATGGCCAGGCGGCCCGCCTGAGTTTATGTGCATCCTGAAGCGGGCTGCGTCCGCCTTCTGGACCAGATTAACTGCATTTAACAGCAGATCCAGCTGTTTAATCCACAACCACACACTCACACATGCTTAGTCAGCTGATAAGAACCATTTTTAGCCACCATAACTTTCCGACAAGTGTACGCATTAGATTCGAGCACGGTTTCCATGAAACGATCTTAACGGTTACCCGAATACTATAAATACCCCACCCCACAACTTCAAAACCCACTAGAATTTTGATCTTAGAAACTCTAAGTTGAAACCATTGTTTCATACCTGAGATTCTTGGATCGAGATTAGCATTCGGGGACCCTTCGTAAGTATTCTTTCATTCTTTTATTGCTTTTCGAGTCTTTTCGAGTCTGAAAGTCAAACTTTGTTTGACTTTCTGCGTTGACTAGTTTATGGTCAATGCGAAGTTCGTTTGAACTTCGCAACGTGAGTGTAATCACGTTGGTTATAGTCCGTTGGGACTATGCCTACTGATTACCACGTTGTCTAGGGTCGTAGGGTAAGCGATCTAATAAATCGCTTATACCTTCGAACCCGACCCAGTTTGGTCGATCATTAGGATCCGACCAAATACATTAGGTGACCATAGTATATAGGGAATAACCTTCCAAGGTTATACCTTATGGTCGCTTCGTTTAAGTAGTTGTATGATAGGTAGTTTATATGCCTTAGGTAAATTACCAGAATACCCTTTTCATGTATAATTGGTAATTAAGCATATGTAACCTAAACTTTTGTCACATAACTGATTATGTAACATGTTTAGGCATATAACATTTGTCATAGGGCTAGTTAGGCGGTCCGAACGCGTTCCACGCGAACGACGCGTTAAAGTAGCATAAGCTACCTAAACGGGTCGTAATGGGTCGTAAGCATTTATATTAGGTTTCAATTAGTATGTAGACTTTGTTAAACCATATTACACGAGTTCCCATACTCGTTTGGTTTACTAACCCACATTCTATCCGATCCTCCGATTTAGGTCCGGTTTATTAACATAGTTACCTATATTAGGTGCCGTTTGATATCCGTGATCTCTAGCATTGTTTGGTTGTCACTCAAGGACTATTGAGCATTCTCAAGTGAGTACATAGAACCCCTCTTTTACTGTTTTCAAACTGTTTTGGGGTGAAACACATGTGCCTACTTGTTACTTTCAAGCTTTCCTGTTTTCACATCATATACCTGCTATGTTCGTTAGTACATTATAGTACACGATTTCATTACATTTCATGCTAGTGGTGCCCATTGTGTGCATTACTTAGTACTTCGTTTTACATTACATTTCATGCTAGGTATGCCCATTGTGTGCATTACTTAGTACATAGTTCTACATTACATTTCATGCTATGTATGTCCATTGGGTGCGTACTTAGTACATTGTTATACATTACACTTTATGCTATGTATGTCTTTTGTTGCATACTTAGTACAGGTCACATGCTACGTATGTCTATTGCTGCATACTTAGTACAGGTCACATGCTACGTATGTCTATTTGTTGCATACTTAGTACATTTGTTATTCATCACATGCTTATAATTTGGATACATATTACATGATTTACATTAGACATGAACATTTTTCTTTGGTAGTTTTGTTTGAGTAAGTGATAAAGTAACGAGGCGTGTGTAATATGATACAAGCATGGTGGATACGCCGCTGGTACTTCCTATATATAAGTGTTTGTATGGTATTACATATCGTAGCGTTATTTGAATCATTTCAGTTTGAGACATAGAACATTTTATACAAATAACATACTTTTCACAATACATTGTTTTACAAACAACTTATCTTATACAAATTCATTTTACATGGTTATTCATTTAACCATACATTATTCTCTTATTTATACATATCATCTGATCTTATCGTTTTTCAAATGATTTACAAGACAAAGCAAATTACAAGGTTCATGACTAAACATTTCTCAAACATAAGTCATGAATTCTGTTTTCACAAAACCTATGTATCTCACAGGCATTTTTATGCTGACGTACCTATTTTCACATGTGTTTTCAGGAGATGATGCATAGGACTTATCAAGACATACTTAGGCGGACTTGTGCCTTAGTGACTTAAAACGCAACAAGAACTAGTTAATTTTTGTTATGTACTCTTTGTTTCTTGTTTAAAACAATGTAAACTCTCATGTTTGATTAATAAAACGAAACTTTAATTGCCATGGATTTGAAACGATTAATTCTGTTACAACACTCCCCGACGTTTCCGCCACGTTTTGTATGTTCCACGTGGTCGGGGTGTGACACCTTCTTCCTCTTCTTCCTCAGTCTGTCTCTCTGCCCCTGTGAAAGCTTTACTTTCTTATCTTCCACTTTCTGTTCTTTGGGCTTGACAGTGACTGGTTTCTTTACCGTTCTCTAAGATTCAACCCTTGATCTCCCCATCGATCTCCTTTGGGCAATCTCTGGCAATGTGACCTTTGATATTGCATTCAAAGCATCTTCTTGTCTCAAGATACCGATTCTGGCAGTTAACAGCAATGTGTCCTCTCACACCACAGGTGTAGCACACTCTGTTATCATACCATCCACTTCTGTCAGTCCAAACCTTTAGATCATAACATTGTTTGGCTTGGTGATAATAATTTCTCCTCTTCATTGCTGGATTTGTCTTTTGAGCACTGTGGTCAAACCTGCACCACTTATTACCATTATTTTGTGAATTTTCATTTACAAATTTTTGTGATTTTTTATAATGATTTGATGACTGAACTGATGAGCTTTTATTTTCCTTTTTAAAAATTTTCGAATTTTTAACTTTTTTGTTTCTGTTCTACACTCTTCTTAACAGGTTTTTGTTTAGAACATTCACCTGTTTCAGTAGATTGCAAAACAGTATTTTTAAATTTTTCTTGTAAATCTAAAAATATTTTTCTTTTCTTTTCTTTTTCTTTTTCATCATCAGCTTTGTCATCACAATCTTCAATTTTGACTTTGTCAAAATTTGTGACATTGTCACTTATTGGAACAACGTTGATTGGTTTTGGACACACATATGGTGTAGAAGTCACAAAACTTTTCAACTTATTCTCTAACTCAGCAATTTTCTTTCTATTATCTTCGGCTTCATGCTCAAGACGAATGATTTTATCAAGATGAGAATTTATCGCACATTGTTTTTCGAGATTATTTTTACCAAAAATATCTCTCTCATTTTCTAAAATCTTTAACTGACTTTTGAAATCATTTTCAAATTTTAATTTTTCATTTTCAAATTCTTTTTCTTTTTCTTTCAAAATCTTGTTATCCAATGTCAAACTGTCCGCATCACTCAACAGTTTGATATTTTCAGATTTTAGTTTTTCACAGTTCAAGCGCAACTCCAGAATCTGTTCATCATCAGCTTTCTTCCCATCTTTCAAAGCTTTGTTTTCCAATGTCAAATTCTCCGCATCACTCAATAATTTGGCATTGTCTGCTCCAAGTTTACCACATTTTGAGCATTTTTCATTCATCTTTTCAACATCAGCTTCTTTCTTTGTTTCCATCCTGAATGTTCCTGCACAAAAAAATTTAACAAAATCAAGAGGGTTTGCATATTCATCAATAAAACAACCTCTCTTAATATCATATTTCATGACATTTTTTGCAGCAAGACACACAAAGATTCTTTTTCTCATTTCGATAATCACTTCCAAATTTATCTTTTCTAAATCCCTCTTCATTTCATTCATCAACTCTTCTTTTCTTTTTTCTTTATCAAACTTATGTGATCTGAGCTTATCGATGAATTCTCTAAAATGAAGTTTTGAGAAACTAGCATCCCTTTTTAGTTCACTTAAAAAAATTTCCCACTCTAAAGGTAATGCATCAGCAAATTTTGAAATTTTTTCAGCATTTGAAACGCTTATCTCATATCTATCTAACTTATCAATCAACTCATCAAACCGTCTGTCCAATTGTTCCAAAGATTCATTTTTCATGCACAAGAAATTTTCGAATCTTTTAATCCAAACATCCTTCTTATTCTTCTTATCAATCCAAGATCCAGAAGTCCAAACGTTTAAATTTTTAATATTCTCGTTTTGCTGTTCATCAAACGTTTTAGCCATCTTGTATCACCTGAATCACGATCAAACAAACACAATGAGTTTAATCAATATCAAACAAATGAATCGGACAGGTATCTGATCGAGTGAGTCAACACAAGTCAATAGTGAAAATAATCTCGTGACAATGCTTGTCCGTTCGAGTGAGACTGCTATTCGTTCGGGTGAGATAGTGTCCGGATGAAGATCTGTTCGGATGGAGATCCGGATGATGATTCGTCCAGATGGGGATCCGGGTGACTAAGGTGATCCGTACGGGTGAGGATCCGGGTGACGTTATCCGCACGGGTGGTGATGTTATCCGCGCGGACAAGTTGTCCGTGCGAGTGGCAAGTCAACAAGTCAACAAGTCAACACGGATGGCTGAAAGTAATCCGTGCGGGTGAGAAATGATGCTATCCGCACGGGTGGGTGCTATCCGTACGGGTGATGATCCGGATGAAATGAATGTTATCCGCACGAGTGCCTTGATTAACTCACATGCTACCTGCCACTTCAACAATTATGAGAATTATCTGCTATAATGAAGATCACATGCAATCAACAACTTCACATGCAAATGGCAGACAATTATGCGATAACATGCAGACTATTTTTATATCAACAATAAAGTCAACCTGGATGGTTTAGGTCAACACGGATTTGTTATCCGTGCGGGCGACTTATCCGGATGAAACGTTATCCGTGCGGGTGGCAGAGTCAACAAGTCAACCCGGATATGTTATCCGCACGGAGAAGTCATCCGTGCGTGTGAACATCAATAACAACAGCAACAGTTTTCAACATTTTTCACTTTTCGGACACAAAAATTCTAGATTTCTCCCAAAATACTTTGAATTAAGATCTAAAATTTTATAGGCTTTTAGATTAACTGATTTCTCATATCATATCCAAAAATCATTAATTTTGAACCGTTAAAACTCGATTAATTTGTCGATTATCTGTTGAAAACGTGAAAAGATGTAAAAGTTAAGAAATTGATCGAATCTGATGCGAATTGAGATCTGAAATTGATCAAATCTTGAACGAAATCGTGCGTTTGATCCTCGCAACCGAGCTCCTGCTCTGATACCACTTGGTAGGACCGGTTTTGACTCCGTTTTGATTGCGAACCGACTCGTGCGATGTGCGGAATCCGTGCATGAGCAAGACCGAACACACGAACAGTAATTATAACTGTGATTCTATTCAAAGATCTGATATCGTACACGAACCGTGAATCACCTAGACACTTTCTCTCTCTAGTTTATCTCTCTAGAACTAGAGCTCTCAAAGTCACAAATGACTAAAAGTGTCCAAAAGTCTTCCAAAAGTCTCTAATTCTAACCCTACCTCATCTATTTATAGGCCAAGGCTTATAAGAGCTTTCCTCTTATTTACAATATTGCCACCTTGCCTTTTCTTTCTAATATTACAATGTAAGTCTAGAAATAAACTATTTCAGCTACGATTTGAGATGACGGAGGTGATAGACATAAATGCACTAACAGTTTGTTCTTCAACTGTTTGACTGTACGGTCCATTATCTCCACAGGTTTCTCGACAAAGTGCAACGTTTCATCAACTTGAATCTCGTCGAGTGGAATGTGAAGATCAGCATCAGCTAAACACTTTCACAAGTTGGGCACGTGAAAAGTCTGATGAATATTTCCAAGCTCTAGAGGTAGCTCTAGTCGATAGGCAACCTTTCCAATTCTGTCAACAATCTTAAATGGTCCAACATATCGAGGTGCAAGTTTTCCTTTCTTTCAAAATCTTACCACTCCCTTCCAAGGTGACACCTTGAGTTGGACACGGTCTCCGACTTGAAATTCCAAGGGCTTGCGCCGCATATCCGCATAACTCTTTTGACGGCTTCTAGCTGTCACAAGATTATCGCGAATCTTCTTGATTTTGTCTATTGTTTCCAGAATGACCTCAGGTCCAGTAAGCTGAGCTTCACCGATCTCATTCCAATAGACAGATGAACGACATTTTCGACCATAAAGAGCTTCAAACGGTGATACAATCTCATCAACATAAATCTTTGCAAGTTTATCAGCAGATAGATCCTCGCGAATCGTAATAAAATGAGCTGACTTCATTAATCGATCAATAACAACCCAAATAGCACCGTTTAAGCTCTTTATGGTCGAAAATTTCGTTCACCTGTCTATTGGAATGAGATCGGTGAAGCTCAGCTTACTGGACCTGAGCTCATTCTAGAAACAACAGACATGTAGGATCGTATTCTGACCCGAACGAGTCTTTCAGAGGAGTTTTAATCAGTTTCAGGTGCGGAAAACAAGAAACTGATGTAGAAACAGCAAGCAATTCACTTTTAATCACCTTTTGTATTGATTTGTAACAGATTACATGCAAACGTCACACCGGCAGCACCTCGGTATGGAATACAAGAACTCTCTCTGATTTCGCTCATGCAAACCTATATATAGTGCCTTTAATTCCGCTCATAATAACACAACACATTAGGAGCGAAATCACCTAAAAGTGATTTCGGGCGGAATCAAACACATGCACGTGTCTAGGAGCGAAATCAGTCACTCATTTACAATTAATATTCAAACATGCAAACTCTTTTGTCTTCTAGTGAATCATTTCATTTGAATTCATATGCTAATGTAGGAATGATGATGCAAGATCTTAGGTCTCTTGGATGATGTCATCATTAAGAATGATGATATCATTCTTGTTCCGAACCGCAACGAATCGAAGACTCGATATAAGACGAAGACGACAGATGTGTGCACCAACAGACTCCCCCTCAGATGTTGACGAGTCTTAAGTGTCGAGTCTTTACAATCTTCAGTCTTTATCAGTCTTTGTTCTTCACTATTTTGAGCATTTTTCATTCATCTTTTCAACATCAGCTTCTTTCTTTGTTTCCATCCTGAATGTTCCTGCACAAAAAAATTTAACAAAATCAAGAGGGTTTGCATATTCATCAATAAAACAACCTCTCTTAATATCATATTTCATGACATTTTTTGCAGCAAGACACACAGAGATTCTTTTTCTCATTTCGATAATCACTTCCAAATTTATCTTTTCTAAATCCCTCTTCATTTCATTCATCAACTCTTCTTTTCTTTTTTCTTTATCAAACTTATGTGATCTGAGCTTATCGATGAATTCTCTAAAATGAAGTTTTGAGAAACTAGCATCCCTTTTTAGTTCACTTAAAAATTTTTCCCACTCTAAAGGTAATGCATCAGCAAATTTTGAAATTTTTTCAGCATTTGAAACCCTTATCTCATATCTATCTAACTTATCAATCAACTCATCAAACCGTCTGTCTAATTGTTCCAAAGATTCATTTTTCATGCACAAGAAATTTTCGAATCTTTTAATCCAAACATCCTTCTTATTCTTCTTATCAATCCAAGATCCAGAAGTCCAAACGTTTAAATTTTTAAGATTCTCGTTTTCCTGTTCATCAAACGTTTTAGCCATCTTGTATCACCTGAATCACGATCAAACAAACACAATGAGTTTAATCAATATCAAACAAATGAATCGGACAGGTATCTGATCGAGTGAGTCAACACAAGTCAATAGTGAAAATAATCTCATGACAACGCTTGTCCGTTTGAGTGAGACTGCTATTCGTTCGGGTGAGATAGTGTCCGGATGAAGATCTGTTCGGATGGAGATCCGGATGATGATTCGTCCGGATGGGGATCCGGGTGACTAAGGTGATCCGTATGGGTGAGGATCCGGGTGACGTTATCCGCACGGGTGGTGATGTTATCCACGCGGACAAGTTGTCCGTGCGAGTGGCAAGTCAACAAGTCAACACGGATGGCTGAAAGTAATCCGTGCGGGTGAGAAATGATGCTATCCGTACGGGTGATGATCCGGATGAAATGAATGTTATCCGCACGAGTGCCTTGATTAACTCACATGCTACCTGCCACTTCAACAATTATGAGAATTATCTGCTATAATGAAGATCACATGCAATCAACAACTTCACATGCAAATGGCAGACAATTATGCGATAACATGCAGACTATTTTTATATCAACAATAAAGTCAACCTGGATGGTTTAGGTCAACACGGATTTGTTATCCGTGCGGGGGACTTATCCGGATGAAACGTTATCCGTGCGGGTGACAGAGTCAACAAGTCAACCCGGATATGTTATCCGCACGGAGAAGTCATCCGTGCGTGTGAACATCAATAACAACAGCAACAGTTTTCAACATTTTTCACTTTTCGGACACAAAAATTCTAGATTTCTCCCAAAATACTTTGAATTAAGATCTAAAATTTTATAGGCTTTTAGATTAACTGATTTTGTATATCATATCCAAAAATCATTAATTTTGAACCGTTAAAACTCGATTAATTTGTCGATTATCTGTTGAAAACGTGAAAAGATGTAAAAGTTAAGAAATTGATCGAATCTGATGCGAATTGAGATCTGAAATTGATCAAATCTTGAACGAAATGGTGCGTTTGATCCTCGCAACCGAGCTCCTGCTCTGATACCACTTGTTAGTTCATATGCTGATGTAGGAATGATGATGTAGGAATGATGATGCAAGATCTTAGGTCACTTGGATGATTTCATCATTAAGAATGATGATATCATTCTTGTTCCGAACCGCAACGAATCGAAGACTCGATATAAGACGAAGACGACAGATGTGTGCACCAACAAGACAAAATCAAGAAAATTCGCGATAATCTTGTGATAGCCAGAAGCCGTCAAAAGAGTTATGCGGATATGCGACGCAAGCCCTTAGAATTTCAAGTCGGAGACGGTGTCCTACTCAAGGTGTCACCTTGGAAGGGAGTGGTAAGATTTGGAAAGAAAGGAAAACTTGCACCTCGATATGTTGGACCATTTAAGATTGTTGAAAGAATTGGAAAGGTTGCCTATCGACTAGAGCTACCTCCAGAGCTTGTAAATATGCATCCGAATTTTCATGTGTCCAATTTGCGAAAATGTTTGGTCGATGCTGATCTTCATATTCCACTCGACGAGATTCAAGTTGATGAGACTATGCACTTTGTCGAGAAACCTGTGGAGATAATTGACCGTGCAGTCAAACAGCTGAAGAACAAACGAATTCGATTGGTCAAAGTTCGTTAGGAGTCCAAACATGGCCCAGAGTTTACTTGGGAACGTGAGGACCAAATGAAGGAGAAATATCCGCATTTGTTTTCACAAGCTTCCTCTAGTTAAAATTTCAGGACGAAATTTCCTGAAGCAGGGGAGACTGTGACAACTGTGCTCTGTAATCGATGTACAATGTAAAATAATGTCAATTATTAATAAAACAATGTGCTTTGGTGTTACTATATGTTTTTTGGTGTTATTATGTGTGTATTTATGTTTGATGATTTTTCGATTTGCTTCGATTCCCATTTCAAGCTTTAAATCGCTTTCTAGAAGGTTATACGCAAACTGGTGCGTAAACGCAGTCAGTTTAACATGACAAACACTCCGGAATAGTGACATAGGCTTAACATACCTTAATTAACCTTTACATAACTGAGAAATAAGTTTTGGATGGTTTGGTGTGTTGAAAACAAGTTTGTTCGATCACTAGGACTATTTGTGTCAAACTATGAAACTATACCGATTTGTATAGTAACGAACATTCCGGAACTTGATCATAAGTTAAACATGCCCTAAATATCCTTTACATAGCTTAGAAATAGGCTTTGAGGTGTTTGGTGTGCAAACATAAACTTTCTTGATCTATAGGGACTAAAAGCGTCAAAAAGTGCATAAGTTTGCTTTTTCACGCATATCTTACGTTCTGAATATATCCGGACATCCAAAAATTTATGTAATCATTAAAATATGTTATTTTAGTGATTGGCATGCTAAATTTCCATTCGTCGGTTAATTTGAATCGTTTTTGCGTCCGTTACGACTTCCGTCGTAATCAACCGAACAACGCAATCGTACGACCAAACTAACCGACATCTGAGATGTTTTGGAGCATATTTTAAGTTCCCTATACTTTAACATCATTTTAGAGCTTTGAAATGAGGTTAACGGGGCTTAACCGTGTCAAATATGCATCAAAATACAAGTTTTTCAAGTTCATGGACCAAAAGTGTAATTCTGTCAAAGTATTCAGGAGGGGCGCGTAAGCCCAGTGCTATTCTTACGCGGCCTGCGTCAGCAGCCCAGATCAGAAACATTGAACTTGGACTTCCAGCCTGTTTTTGATGGTTTTAACCCAAGGTTTTGCACTTTTTGGGCTAGATTTGATGGTTTTTAGTATGCCCATTGTATTACAATACCATGTGCCCACATGGAGGGTCAAGATCGAAGCACGTTTTGCGAGGAACAATCCTAACAGTTGTGGGTTTCCTATATAAACCCAACTCATTTTCACTCATTCCTCACAATCTGATTCAATTGCTCTAAGTTGAGGTTAAAATACTTCATACCTGAGCAAATTGGATCAAGATCTTCCTAGCTTGGACCCTTTGTAGGTATTCTTTCGTACTTTTTAAGCGTTTTTAAGCACAAAAGTCAAACAGTATTTGACTTTATGCTTTGACCAGTCTTTGGTCAACACGAAGTTTGTTTGAACTTCACAACGTGAGCGTAGTCACGATGGTTATAGTCCCTAGCGACTATACCTACTGATTACCACGTTGATTAGGTGTAGTGACGAGTCATAGTTTCAGTCAAAATGCGTATTTATGCGTATTTTGTAACCAAACTATTCTTGGGTATCAAAACCGTTTGTTTTGATATCAAAACCTGTTTTCTAACTTAGGTAAACATGTTTCAACATGTTTAGCTCGTCACTTTTAGTTTAGTGCTTGTATAGAGTCGTAAGTCAAGCGGTCTAAACAACCGCTTAGACTTTCGAACTCGACCCGTTTGGTCGATCATTAGGATCCAACCAAGCATGTTTAGTGACCATATTTGTATAGGGAATAACCTTCCAATGTTATACCTTATGGTCACTTAGGTTTAATTAGTTGTATGATAGGTAGTTTATATGCCTTAGGTAAATGACCTAAATGCCCTTTTTCATGCATAATTGAATTTTAAGCATATGTAACCTAAACTTTTGTCACATAACTAATTATGCAACATATTTAAACGTGTTTAGGCATATAATACTTGTCATAGGACTAGTTAGACGTCTTGAACGCGCGTTTGCGCGAACGACGCGTTAAAGTGGCGTAAGCTACCTTAATGGGTCGTAACGGGTCGAAAGCACTTAGGTTAGGTTCCGATTTAGGATGTAGGCTTTGTTAAACCATGTCACATGAGTCCCAATACTCCTTTGGTTTACAAGACTTCATCCTATCCGATCTTCCGATTTAGGTGTCGATTATTTATCCAGTGATCTGATTTCTAGGTGCTGCTTGATTTCCTTGTTTGTGCTTTGTTGAGTTCTTTTGATTGAGGATACTTTGTACTTCAAGTGAGTACATAGTTCCCCTATTTTACTGTTTTCAATTGTTTTGGGGTGATTCATATGTGTTAAATGATTTCGAGGTTTAAAGGATGGTTTCAAAAACGATTAAAATGGTTTATATTAAACTAATAACGATTTCGATAATGTGAACAAACTTGTTGGACGTATTTACATAATGAATGACATTCATTAACATTGATAAAGCCGACCAGTATTAGGTTATGGTACCATAGGATCTGACAAATCCCGTTATCAGACTGCACCCATGGTTATGTGTGGGGGTTATGTGGGTAACGACTAAATCTGTAATTGTTAATTTACCCTTTGGTGGTTTATTAATGCGAGAATTGGCGATGGACGAGTTGCGAAGGTTTGGATTAAGCGAGACGACCAAAAGTTTTTTTCACAATTAAATCGAGTTAAACGATTTTGGGACGAGTTAAACGATTTGAAACGATTTTGAAAACGAATGGTACAAGTTAAACAATTTGAACAAACGATTTGTTTTTGGTGGTGATTAGGTAACGGGACGGGTGTAACATGATAAAAGCATGGTAGATACGCCGCTGGTACTTCTTATATATAAGTGTTTTTATCATATTACATTCCGTGCATTATTCATTGGGCAAATGATTTTGAAACAATGTCACATAACGATGTTTTCTAAATGATATAAACCATACGAGTTTTATTAACGAGTTTTTACGATATGTTTTACAATTTGGTTTACTAAAACAAATGTTTTACGGTTAAGAATCATGGCTATGAGATTTTATAAACTATAACCCACTTGATTTGAGTTGCTTAATTATGTTGCAATACTATACACTTTTCAAAAAAAGGTTTTTAATAAGGTATTGCAACATGTAAACGAGCCATGAATCCGATACTCTCATAAAACCTATGTGCTCGCCAACATTTCTTAGCTGACTTTGTTTTTACATATGTTTTAGGTATTGTTGCATGATGATTGATTGCTAGGATGCATGTTCACATAGGATCTGGACAAGGCCTTAGTGACATAATAACAATGATAGACGATGTGTAAACTGTTTGTTTAACTTTAAGAAAATGTTAATGCTTAATATTATCAATAAAATGAAACTTTTGTATCCATGGTTGTGAAACAATAATTCTGTTGCAACACTCCCCGACGTTTCCGTCGCGTTGTCTTTGTTTTAACGTCGTCGGGGTGTGACAATTACGTTCTTGCCAAAATATTCCATAGAACACATAAATAATTTATATATATAATCATATAAAATCCTATCTAACAAGGATTTCTATCTTGTTTAAGCTGAACTTGTAAGTTGTTTATAATGCATAAACTGATAATGTAATGTGTTGTAGGCACATAGTCTGTTAACGTAATTTGTCTATTTCTCATAGACTTCACCCATGGAAATGTCCTCACTTGGTTTATATGAAATGAATTTTGTTGTAGTGGACCTTGAATAATGTTTATGCAATGAAAACCTCTTGTTCTTTGTATAAATTGTTTTCGTGAGAGGTCCATAGTGATTGTAGACTAGACTCGAGAAATAATCCTGGTTCACTACAATCGATGCTCTGATACCAACCTGTCACACCCGCTCGTAGCTGAAGAGCGAGGTTTGATCTGATTGGTTCTCATTGAATAACAATATAAGTGAACATACTAAATGAATAAAAATATGCTCCAATGCCATTATATAGTTGTTTCAAAAGAACACACAAGAGTTAAGTGTATCGGTTACAAACCATTAACATGAAAAGTAAAGTGTCATAGCTTCCTACATCAAAATGTAAGTTCTAAAATGTTAAGGCTTTGACCACTATATCACCGCAAACGGGCGGTATATAATGGGCAAACCCTTCAAATGGTGGCATGGAGTCTTGATAATTGCTTTCTTGTCTGAAATATTTGCATGGTCCACTGATTCCCTAAAATACATGTTAAGTTGAATACATCAACAAAAGTTGGCGAGTTCATGCAGTTTAGTTATATAAGATGTATCTTGTAAAATGTGAGTTGTATAAAATGTATCTGTAAAATGTGAGTTGTATAAGATGAAAGCCAATATGTAAAGATGTAGTATGTAAAGCGTCAATGAAATCGTTGATCATTAATGTTTCCCGAGGACATTAATATGCGTGACGAAATAGGAAGCAATCCAAACCTAGACGATTTTGTGTCGACTACTATCGACTGGGACACAAACGCACTCTTCTGTATGGGTCCACGACCAAGAGTGGGGCTCACCAAAACCCATTAGATCTAACCCCTTGTACCTAGGTCCAAACTGGATTAATGGTGCTTAGTTGTATAACCCTAGTCGCACATGATCTATGGTGTTTAATTCCTTGACTTATCATACTATGAACATGTATTTTCCCCGATAGTTATAAAGTTGTAAAGCATTTAAATGAATAGGGGACATGAATTCACAGAATTGTGTTCCGTAAACTGTACATAACAGTAACCTCACTGGCTGTTGTCTTGAATTGTATGACGACCTACAAAGGTCCTAGATTTGTTAGACACTTCGGTCTTTGTATTGACTCGTGTATAAGTCTTTTATCTTGAATATGTTTTAAGACTTGTATGGATTTGTTATTCATTGAATTGTGTATTAGATGTATTAGTTGATAAACTGTTCAATATATATTTCGCTAAATATATATATTCTTGTATTTTTGTGAGTTGTATTACCGGATCAAGTCTTCTTGACTTCGTGTTTCGTATGACTAAATTGTATATGTATGAATGTGTCTCGTATGAGTGAACTGTATGTGTATGAATGTGTCTCGTATAAGTGAATTGTATGTGTATGAATAATTCCCATGTATTGAGCATACTGGTATTATGAGTACTTGTATACATAACTATGTATCTTTGATTAAGTATCATACTTGTATAATTGTATTTTCACCAAAGGAACGTCGTTCGGGAGAGACTGCTTAAGGGCCCAACATCTTTTAGATGCTTTTTGTGGGGAGGGGTCTGTGATTGCTGATAGCCTACTTAGGGCTACTTCAGCTATGGTTAATTTGTGCTTGGGGGGAGGTGCCCGAGGAGTCTGGCGGAGTTTGTTGCTTCTGCTCCTCTTACACCTCTTCTCAAACCGGATAATGGGATTAGGCCTATCGCTGTTGGGTCAATTTGGATGAGGGTGATCTCCAAGGTGGCCATGAAAGGTGTTTGGAAGGAGATGGCCAAATACCTTGGCGATTTCCAGTTTGGGTTAGGGATTCCGTGTGGGGTAGAGGCCGTTCTTCATAGTGCGAACAGGTTCCTTAATGAGTACCACCAAGATGGGTCTCTTGCTATGCTTAATGTTGATTTTTCGAACGCTTTTAATTTGGTTGATAGGACAGCCCTACTGTACGAGGTAAGAAAAAGGTGTCCTTCTATTTCTACGTGGGTTGATTTTTTATATGGTCAACCAGCTAGATTATATGTGGGGGATGAGTATATTTGGTCTACTACTGGCGTTCAGCAGGGGGACCCCTTGGGGCCCCTCCTTTTGGCCCTTGTTCTACACCCCCTTGTTCACTGAATAAGGGATCGCTGCAAACTTCTATTTCACGCATGGTACCTAGATAGCGGAACGCTTATTGGAGATGCCACCCAAGTGGCTAATGCCTTAGATATCATCAGAGCTGAGGGTCCTTCCTTAGGGCTTCAACTTAATATAAAGAAAACTGGAGTTTTCTGGCCAACCTGCAATGGTGTAAAGGTTCAGGAGGGCTTATTCCCTCGGGGGATTGGGAGGCCGGTGCGGGGTGTTAAACGATGGTTTCAAAAACGATTAAAATGGTTTATGTTAAACTAATAACGATTTCGATAATGTGAACAAACTTGTTGGACGTATTTACATAACGAATGACATTCATTAACATTGATCAAGCCGACCAATATTAGGTTATGGTACCATAGGATCTGACAAATCCCGTTATCAGACTGCACCCATGGTTATGTGTGGGGGTTATGTGGGTAACGACTGAATCTATGATTGTTAATTTACCCTTTGGTGGTTTATTAATGCGAGAATTGGCGATGGACGAGTTGCGAAGGTTTGGATGTTATTAAGCGAGACGACCAAAAGTAGTTTTCACAATTAAATCGAGTTAAATGATTTTGGGACGAGTTAAACGATTTGAAATGATTTTGAAAACGATTGGTACAAGTTAAACGATTTGAACAAACGATTGGTTTTGGGTGGTGATTAGGTAATGGGACGGGTGTAACATGAGTAAAACATGGTAGATACGCCGCTGGTACTTCTTATATATAAGTGTTTTTGTCATATTACATTCCGTGTCATTATTCAGTTCACTTGGCCAAACGATTTTGAAACAATGTCACATAACGATGTTTTCTAAATGATATAAACCATACGAGTTTTATTAACGAGTTTTTACGAGATGTTTTACAATCTGGTTTACTAAAACAAATGTTTTGGGGTTAAGAATCATGGCTACAAGATTTTATAAACTATAACCCACTTGATTTGAGTTGGTTAATTATGTTGCAATACTATACACTTTTCAAAACAAGGTTTTTAATAAGGTATTGCAACATGTAAACGAGCCATGAATTCGATACTCTCATAAAACCTATGTGCTCGCCAACATTTCTTTGCTGACTTTGTTTTTACATATGTTTCAGGTATTGTTGCATGATGATTGATTTCTAGGATGCATGTTCACATAGGATCTGGACAAGGTCTTAGTGACATAATAACAATGATAGACGATGTGTAACTTGTTTGTTTAACTTTAAGACAATGTTAATGTTTAATATTATCAATAAAACGAAACTTTTGTATCCATGGTTGTGAAACAATAATTCTGTTGCAACACTCCCCGACGTTTCTGCCGCGGTTTCGTTGTTTTAACGTAGTCGGGGTGTGACAATTACGTTCTTGCCAAAATATTCCATAGAACACATAAGGTATTCTCGTATAAATCAAGTATTCTTGTATAAATAAGGTATCCTCGTATAAATCAAGTATTCTTGTATAAATCACGTATCCTTGTATAAATCAGGTATTCTCGTATAAATCACATATTCTTGTATAAATCAGGTATTCTCGTATAAATCAAGTATTCTTGTATAAATCACGTATTCTTGTATGTATCAAGGTTGTTAATGGGTTGCAAGGCCATTAACATGTGACACGACATAGGAAGCAACCAAACCATAGGCATTTTTCTAGTTGTCGATTCACGACGGAGACACAAAAGCACTGCTCGGTACTAGTTTTCACCAAGAGTGTGGCTGCCCGAAAACCCATTAGATCTAACCTTTTGTTCTACGGTCTAAGTATGTACACGATTAATGGTGCTTATGGTACCCTATTCGTGACACGATTTCTCGTATCATTCCTTAAAACGCATCATACTTGGTACTAGTTATCACCAAGAGTGCTTCTTGTTTTTGTATCATACCATTTATAAACATTGTAACAATTGTAACATGTATTTCACCCCCGAAGTTATAAATCTGAAAACAGTTAAAAGAAAAGGGGGAGCATGAACTCACAACTTTGCGTTCATGCGTCGTAAACTTCGCCGGATTTGCCTATTTAGCGTCGTGACCTAAACGTATTTTATTAACGTTAGTCACCAGACTTGTATCGCACAAGTACAAGTCACTATCTTTTGTGTATGTATTCTTGTGTTAAAAATAATTTATATTTTTAACTATGTGTCTTACTTATATTATTTTCTCAAAAATAAATATAAGTATCTTGTATTTTTCATCCGAATTATATTTTGTCCAAAACTTCATTTCATGTTCATAACTTGTCCAAGTTATTTATTCTATCAAGTAATATATTTTCATAAATATATTCTCTTGTATTTGTCTAAGTATGTTGTATGTGTATTTTTGTCTTTTCACTCCTTAGGAGCATTTAGTGCATTTTCAAGTCCTAATACACTATTACACGTAATACATACTACATACACTTAGCACAAAATTTGGTGATAAATAAATATATAAATCTTTCTAAAAAATATACATACTTAATATCAATTTTAATCTTGAAGAAATCATTATTTCTTAACACAAAAATTAGGGAAACCTTGGTAAATGTTTTTGGATACATTTTTAGGGAATAAGTTTCTCAAAAACTTATATTTTTCTAAGTGTCAAAATTTATAGAAATTTTGACAGAGTTTCCCCTAAAAAATGGAGGTTTCCCATGTTTTCAAAACATGTGTTTATTTTCTTTTAAATCATCATCAAACATCAACAACTTATTCTACACTTATCAAGTGCCAAAATCAAGTAAATCACACTACATCATGAACTTGAATTTTTGTAAAAATTTGTAGTAATTTACCATGTTATTTAGTAGGTTTAGTTACCCTTAAAACATGGTTATTTGTTTGTAAATCTCATTCTTGAAGGATTTAGTCATTTACAACTTGTAAGATGATTCTTCTAAAAATACTTCTTTTGTATTTTTCTTGTTTCATAGGTGTTTATACAGTTGTTTTTCTAATAAAAATAGTGTAAGTTCAAGTAAAAACCAAGATCTTCTAAAAATCACATTTTAAACTTGGTTCTTTTAGAAAAAACCATTCATACATCTTAGATCTATAAGTTTACTAGCTTACTTTGTTTATTATTTTCCAAGAAATCATTTATTCATCAAGTTCATGTCTTTACAAGAAGATGATTATTCTAAGTTGTTACATATATCATCCTCCCACTTGCTAGATTATGTGTTTAATCACCATCTAGGAAGCTTCATGTGATGATTAACATCACATCACTAATAATAAATCAATAAGAAGCAAATCAACATATTCAACATGTATTCTTATATTTTTAAGCTTATGTTAAGGTATCATAATCATGTTCTTTAGTGTTCTTGTGTTTAACCATATGCATCATCTTTTAACTATCAAGATATGAAGAAATAAGAGATCATGAAGGCTCACCACTAGCAACAAGGCTAGGGAAGAATACTAAGACTTGAAGATGACAAAATGGTTAGATAAAAGCAAATGGGGGAGGTTCTTCAAGTTCCACAAGCTCCACACTTCGTTAATCACCTTCTAGCACCTTATATGAAGCTTGGATTGGATGGAGCTTGATTGGAAATGGTGGTGGTGGTAAGGGGGTTCACGGTCGTAGCTTATGGAGAGGGAGGAAGAAGTGAAGTGGTGTAGATGGTGAAGTGAGAGTTGATACTTATAACATGTGACAAGATCTAAGTAAGATCATATAAGATCTATGAAGATCAAGTAAAGATCTAGTAAGGATTCATGGAGATCTAAGTGAATCAAGGGGAAATATTTGGTGGGGCCACCCTATTTGCAATCGTGAATGATATGGGGGGGGGGGGCAAAGTGTAACTTCCAACCTCTAATTTTAATAACAAGTTAGTTTACAAGTGTAGTTTTTAGGGACTTGTGTATTATTATGTTATAAGAGGTGTTATGGTGTTCGGGGACCATAACTAGTTCGAAAACATTAAAATAATGCTTCTAGTAATATTTTGATGTTCCGGGTAAAGTCCGGTTGTTCGGTTAAATACCGTTTCGTTAAAGAGCTAAATTGCATCGTTTAGTGTCCTTTATGTATCCTTTTGTAACCCTTTTAATTCCCAACACTTAGGAGGGTATTCTGGATATTAAAACATGAATTCTGCACAATATTTATCTATTAAAAAGTTGATTATAGCTGAATTATGCAGATTTCTGCATTTAAAGTACGTTTCGGGTGCTTTTTAGTGCGTATTTTAGCTTCCGGAAAGTCTATATGTTAACCCTTGTATATACTCTTGGGTTTTAATGTATTCTTGACGTTGGACCTACACCTAGGCTCCAATTTTATTGTCTGACTGCTTTTCGCGGAATTTGTTCACACAATGTGTCTTACCGTTGAGTTTACTAGTATTTCTGACGCAACGCTATCATAAAGTAATTCTTGTAGTATAAAACATGCATGAATTCACTTGTATAGTATGTAATCAAACAATGTTGACATTTAAGCACATAATTGCAGTCATTAAATAATAATTAAAGTGTACGGAAATTACCGGTTTGGTGCCAGTTGTCACAGTCTCCCCCCGTTAAAAGAATTTCGTCCCGAAATTCAGGCTGAGCGGACTCTTGCAGGAGTCTTCTTGAACAGGTGGGGGTACTTTTCTTTGAACTGGTCTTCACGTTCCCACGTGTACTCGGGTCCGTGCTTAGAGTTCCAACGTACTTTGACAAGTTTGACAGTGCTCCTCCTGGTCTTGTTGACTTTCCAGTCGGTAACCTCAACGGGTTATTCTGTAAATCGGAGGGCGTCATCAATATGCACTTCATCCGCAGGGATGATCACGTTTTCTTGTGTTGGACTCTTCTTGAGGTTGGATACATGAAATGTATCATGTACTCCATTAAGTTCTTCCGGTAATTCCAACTTGTATGCCACGGTACCAATTCTTTCTAAGATCTTGAATGGTCCGATGTATCGTGGATTCAGCTTTCCACGTTTTCCAAATCTTACTACGCCCTTCCAGTGTGAGACTTTTAACAACACTTTGTCTCCCACCTCGAACTCTAATGGTTTTCGTCTTCGATCAGCGTAGCTCTTTTGTCGATCTCGAGCCGCCTTAATGCGCTCTCGGATCTGCATAATCTTGTCGGTTGTCTCTTGTACAAGTTCAGGACCAACCATACGGTTATCTCCAGCGTCTGCCCAACATAAGGGCGATCGGCACTTGCGGCCATACAGAGCTTCGAACGGTACGGCTTTTATACTTGTATGATAACAGTTATTGTAGGAAAACTCAACTAAAGGTAGATGAGTATCCCAGCTGCCGCCTAGGTCCATAACACATGCACGAAGCATATCTTCCAACGTTTGTATAGTTCGTTCGCTCTGGCCGTCTATTTGTGGATGGAATGTCGTGCTTAGATCTAGCTGAGATCCAAAGGCTTCCTGAAAGGATTGCCAGATTCTTGAGACAAAGCGTCCATCTCTGTCTGAAATAATTGAGATAGGCACTCCATGACGTGCCACGATTTCTTTTAAGTATATCTCAGCAAGCTTTCCAGTGCTATCATTTTCTTGGATCGGTAGGAAATGCGCAGATTTCGTCAATCGATCGACTATCACCCATATCATATCGTGCCCCCTAGGGGTCTTGGGTAATTTCGTTATGAAGTCCATTGATATTTGTTCCCACTTCCACATGGGTATCTCTGGTTGTTGTAGTAGGCCAGACGGTTTCTGATATTCGGACTTAACCTTAGCACAGGTTAGGCATTTTCCAACATAAACAGCAACATCGCTTTTGAGTCTCGACCACCAATAGTATTCTTTCAAGTCTTGATACATCTTGTCCGATCCTGGATGGATCGAGTATCTCGATTTGTGTGTTTCATCAAGGATGACTTCTCGAATGTTGCCATAGAGCGGAACCCAAATACGCTTCTTAAAGTATAAGGTTCCCTCTTCATTTGGCACCATGTACTTCAACATACCCCGGAGTTATTCAGCTTTACGGTTTTCTCCCTTAAGGGCTTCTTGTTGTGCGTCATGAATGTGTGCAGTGAGGTTCGTTTGAATAGTCATTTCTAATGCTCGAACCCTTAGGGTCTTAAGCCTTTCTTTTCGGCTTAATGCGTCTGCTACAACGTTTGCCTTTCCGGGATGGTACTTAATCTCACAGTCATAATCGTTCAGCAGCTCGACCCATCGTCGCTGACGCATGTTTAATTCCTTTTGATCAAATATGTGTTGTAAGCTTTTGTGATCTGTGAAGATTGTACATCGAGTACCATATAGATAATGTCGCCAGATTTTCAAGGCGAATACCACCGCACCGAGTTACAAGTCGTGAGTGGTATAGTTTCTTTCATGTATCTTCAATTGTCTTGAAGAGTAAGCGATGACTTTCTGGCATTGCATGAGCACGCAACCCAATCCTTGTCGTGAAGCGTCGCAGTATACCACGAAGTCTTCAGTGCCTTCGGGTAATGATAGTATTGGTGCATCGCATAGCTTATTTTTAAGTAGCTGGAAGGCTTCTTCCTGCTTGTCACCCCAGTCGTACTTCTTGTCTTTCTGCGTAAGGGAAGTCAGCGGTTGAGCTATTTTTGAGAAATTCTCGATGAATCGTCGGTAATAGCCCGCTAAGCCCAAAAATTGTCGAACTTCAGTCGGGGTTTTGGGAGCTTCCCAATTCTTTATGGCTTCTATCTTGGATGGGTCTACATGAATGCCCTTCTCATTCACAACGTGACCAAGAAATTGTACTTCGCGAATCCAAAACTCTCACTTGGAGAATTTTGCATAAAGTTTCTCTTTCTTCAGTAGTTCTAGAATGGTTCTGAGGTGTTGCTCGTGCTCTTCTTTCGTTCGCGAGTAAATCAGGATATCATCGATAAATACAATCATGAATTTATCAAGATATGGTTTGCATACGCGGTTCATCAGATCCATAAAGACCGCTGGCGCGTTCGTCAGTCCGAATGGCATCACAAGAAACTCGTAATGCCCATAGCGCGTTCTGAATGCAGTCTTTGGTACGCTTTCCTCTTGTATCCTTAACTGATGGTATCCAGATCGAAGATCGATCTTGGAATAGTAGCTTGATCCTTGCAACTGATCAAATAAGTTATCAATCCTCGGTAAAGGATACTGATTCTTGATTGTGAGCTTGTTCAGTTCTCTGTAATCGATACACATCCGCAGAGTTCCATCCTTCTTCTTCACGAACAATACTGGAGCTCCCCAAGGCGTGAAGCTTGGCCCTATGAATCCTTTATCCAACAACTCCTGGAGTTGTGTAGATAAATCTTGCATTTCGGATGGTGCAAGCTGATAGGGTGCCTTGGCTACAGGAGCGGCTCCTGGAACCAAGTCTATTCGGAATTCGACTTGTCATTGTGGAGGTAGTCCTGGTAGATCTTCGGGAAAAACATAAGGGAATTCCTTCACTACAGGAATGTCTTCGAGTTTCGGCTCCTCAACCTTCTTATCTACAACGTGTGCTAGGAAAGCAACACATCCTTTCCTTAAGCACTTCTGTGCCTTCATACAACTAATGATTCGTAGAGGCGTGTCTCGCTTCTCTCCATGTACGATGAGGGTTTCATCATTCGCCAAAGGGATGCGAATGATTTTCTCATGGCAAATAACTTCAACTCTGTTCTTTGACAACCAGTCCATTCCGACCACCACATCGAAGCTACCCAATTGGATAGGTAAGAGGTCAATGCTAAATCTTCGTTCACCAAGTTCCAATGTGCAACCTCTAACAACTTCGCCCGACTCAACAAGTTTACCATTGGCTAGTTCTATGGAATGAGGAATATCTAATCTACTAGATTCTATTCCAAGCATACGTTTAAATTCCTCGGACATGAAGCTATAGTCGGCACCAGTGTCAAATAATATGGATGCAAAGTGATTGTTAATGAGAAACATACTTGTGACCACATTAGGGTCCTCGCGTGCGTTCCTTGCTCCAATCATAAATGCTCATGCCTGAGCATTGTTTCCCTTTGGGCAGTTCTTCATGAAATCATCCTTGCTTCCACAACTGAAGCATCCTTGATTTTGCCCAGCTCCATTCCCATTCCGATTACCATTGCCATTTCCATTTCTACCGTAGCTTCTATTACCAGCACCGATGCGATTTCCATTTTCGTTCCTGTTTTCCTTTACCCCAACAGTCTTCAGTATGGTGACCCAACTTTCCACACTTGTCGCATCTTGGAATGCGACAAACTCCTTCGTGATGAGGCTTGCACTGATTGCATTTGGGCAGAGTGCCCATGTATCCTTTAGCTGGAGCATCATTCATGGTTGCAAGAGTTTTCGCCTCCTGAGGCGGGTTGGAGTCTCGTTTCTTGTTGTTGAAACCCTTGTTGTTGTTGCGGGTTGCTTGGTTCAGATTCAAATGCTTTCTCTTCTTGTCACTAGACGACTCAGCATGCGTCTCGGTCTTTCCGGCTGGGTTCAGTGATAATTTCTTCATACGAACACAATCTTCAGTAAGGCTGACAGCCAGAGTTACAGCCTCAGTGATTGTTTGAGGTTTGGCCGAAGTTACCATGCCGCGAAATTCTGAGGCCAGTCCCCAAATGTAGCGTTCTACGCGCTTAAATTCAGGAGTCACCATGTAGGGGATCACCCTAGATAAATCGTGGAACCTTCGGGTATAACCAGTAATGTCAGCACCTTCCATGGTCAAGTGCCAAAACTCAGTCTCCAACCTTTGGAGTTCAGCACGAGAGCAATACTTTTCTCTCATACGTTCCTTTAGCTCATCCCAAGTCAGGCCATAAGCGGCATCATCACCCAGGGTTTGGACTTGCAAGTTCCACCAAGTTAACGCTTCATCAACAAACAACCCAGTAGCAAAAGTGAATTGCTGATCCGCGGTACACTTGCTCATACGGATAGTGGCTTCAGTCTTTTCCGTCCAGTGTACAAACGCCACTGCACCTCCAGTGCCGTCATAGTTCAGCGGTTTGCAGTCGAGAAACTGCTTGAAAGTGCAGCCCTGAGCTGCGTTTCCTCCAGATGAATCTCCATTCCCATTACGCCTTGCATTGCTTGGTCCTCCACTTTGTTCAGTACGGTTCGCCTCGTACTGAGCGATAGCTGTGGAGATCCTTTCTTCAAGTAGAGCGTTCAGCTCTTCAGCAGACCTTGGCAGTGGGGGAGGAGGAGGTTGATCATGAGCGTTCACAGCTCTTCTGGATGCCATGTTCTGAAAGAACGCAACACAATAGGGTTAGACATTTGTTTGACATTGTCTTACGAGAAAGTAGTAGTATATACACAGACATATACCCACTTAAGTGACATCAAACAATCCGCCAAATGTATAAATCAATTCATACGGCAACAAGCATGTATAATTAGGTAAACACCTTACTTCACATTGGCGGTTCTTGTCTTTATACCCTAAGTCATACTCCAATGAGAATTCAATAGGTTGGGGGAAGGGTGTTCACATTTGCCCTTTTTCCTGTACTGAAGGAATCTATACGTGACAAGACTTGCTGTGGTTTCTGTGCACTGAATTCCATAATTATGTATGCATCCATAATTACGTAACTCCTTGCACAATCCGCACAGTCCGTTTCATCCTCGTATTTCTTCCTTCAGATAGGTCACTGTTTTCAAGTAAAGTCACGAATACCTGTGACATTCTACTTCTAGTATATGTATATATCAATTATCACACATAATTGCAAGTAATTCTTATTCACAGACAAGTGCTACTCCAGTGCACCCTAAGTCTCGTAGTGTCTTTTCTTGACTCTTGTAAACAGTTTCAGGTAGTGGATGTCGCGGAAAGTTTTATGCAATGAAAACTTTTTGAAAAATTGTTTTCGTGAAGGATCCTAGAGATTGTAGACTAGACTCGAGAAGGAATCCTGGTTCACTACAATCGCAGCTCTGATACCAATCTGTCACACCCCTTTCTAAGGCGGAAGCACGAGGTGTGATCATGAAAGGTTTTCATTGCATACGATTGGTAAACATACTATATACTCATAAAATAACTTCAAATGCCAAGCATTACATAACCAAAATCATAGTTTTAGTGTTTACATCACAAGACAGCATATTGTCTGAAAGTTTACATCTTTATTTAAGGATAAACATAAACGACATCCAGGAGCATGACTAAGACCGCGCGCACATCCACATTAGTTACCTGAAATACATGTGAGTTTTTGGAAAAACGTCAACATAATGTTGGTGTGAATTCATGAAGTTCTTGTATTGAACGTTTGTATACTTTGTATTAAAAACATGGTATGTATCTTGTATAAATCAAGTATTCTTGTATAAATCACGTATTCTTGTATAAATAAGGTATCCTCGTATAAATCAAGTATTCTTGTATAAATCACGTATTCTTGTATAAATCAGGTATTCTCGTATAAATCAAGTATTCTTGTATAAATCACGTATTCTTGTATGTATCAAGGTTGTTAATGGGTTGCAAGGCCATTGACATGTGACACGACATAGGAAGCAACCAAACCATAGGCATTTTTCTAGTTGTCGATTCACGACGGAGACACAAAAGCACTGCTCGGTACTAGTTTTCACCAAGAGTGTGGCTGCCCAAAAACCCATTAGATCTAACCTTTTGTTTTGCGGTCTAAGTATGTACACGATTAATGATGCTTATGGTACCCTATTCGTGACACGATTTCTCGTATCATTTCTCGTATCATTCCTTAAAACGCATCATACTTGGTACTAGTTATCACCAAGAGTGCTTCTTGTTTTTGTATCATACCATTTATAAACATTGTAACAATTGTAACATGTATTTCACCCCCGAAGTTATAAAACTGAAAACAGTTAAAAGAAAAGGGGGAGCATGAACTCACAACTTTGCGTTCCTGCGTCGTAAACTTCACCGGATTTGCCTATTTAGCGTCGTGACCTAAACGTGTTTTATTAACGTTAGTCACCAGACTTGTATCGCACAAGTACAAGTCACTATCTTTTGTGTATGTATTCTTGTGTTAAAAATAATTTATATTTTTAACTATGTGTCTTACTTATATTATTTTCTCAAAAATAAATATAAGTATCTTGTATTTTTCATCCGAATTATGTATTTTGTCCAAAACTTCATTTCATGTTCATAACTTGTCCAAGTTATTTATTCTATCAAGTAATATATTTTCATAAATATATTCTCTTGTATTTGTCTAAGTATGTTGTATGTGTATTTTTGTCTTTTCACTCCTTAGGAGTATTTAGTGCATTTTCAAGTCCTAATACACTATTACACGTAATACATACTACATACACTTAGCACAAAAGCTGGTGATAAATAAATATATAAATCTTTCTCAAAAATATACCTACTTAATATCAATTTTAATCTTGAAGAAATCATCATTTGTTAACACAAAAATTAGGGAAACCTTGGTAAATGTTTTTTGATACATTTTTAGGGAATAAGTTTCTCAAAAACTTATATTTTTCTAAGTGTCAAAATTTATAGAAATTTTGACAGAGTTTCCCCTAAAAAATGGAGGTTTCCCATGTTTTCAAAACATGTGTTTATTTTCTTTTAAATCATCATCAAACATCAACAACTTATTCTACACTTATCAAGTGCCAAAATCAAGTAAATCACACTACATCGTGAACTTGAATTTTTGTAAAAATTTGTAGTAATTTACCATGTTATTTAGTAGGTTTAGTTACCCTTAAAAACATGGTTATTTATTTATAAATCTCATTCTTGAAGGATTTAGTCATTTACAACTTGTAAGATGATTCTTCTAAAAATACTTCTTTTGTATTTTTGTTGTTTCATAGGTGTTTATACACTTGTTTTTCTAATAAAAATAGTGTAAGTTCAAGTAAAAACCAAGATCTTCTAAAAATCACATTTTAAACTTGGGTCTTTTAGAAAAAACCATTCATACATCTTAGATCTATAAGTTTACTAGCTTACTTTGTTTAATATTTTCCAAGAAATCATTTATTCATCAAGTTCATATCTTTACAAGAAGATGATTATTCTAAGTTGTTACATATTCATCCTCCCACTTGCTAGATTATGTGTTTAATCACCGTCTAGCAAGCTTCATGTGATGATTAACATCATCATCACTAATAATAAATCAACAAGAAGCAAATCAACATATTCAACATGTATTCTTATATTTTTAAGCTTATGTTAAGGTATCAAGATCATGTTCTTTAGTGTTCTTGTGTTTAACCATATGCATCATCTTTTAACTATCAAGATATGAAGAAATAAGAGATCATGAAGGCTCACCACTAGCAACAAGGTTAGGGAAGAATACTGGGACTTGAAGATGACAAAATGGTTGGATAAAAGCAAATGGGGGAGGTTCTTCAAGTTCCACAAGCTCCACACTTCGTTAATCACCTTCTAGCACCTTATATGAAGCTTGGATTGGATGGAGCTTGATTGGAAATGGTGGTGGTGGTAAGGGGGTTCACGGCCGTAGCTTATGGAGAGGGAGGAAGAAGTGAAGTGGTGTAGATGGTGAAGTGAGAGATGATACTTATAACATGTGACAAGATCTAAGTAAGATCATATAAGATCTATGAAGATCAAGTAAAGATCTAGTAAAGATTCATGGAGATCTAAGTGAATCAAGGGGAAATATTTGGTAAATATTTGGTGGGGCCACCCTATTTGCAATCGTGAATGATATGGGGGGGGGGGGCAAAGTGTAACTTCCAACCTCTAATTTTAATAACAAGTTAGTTTACAAGTGTAGTTTTTAGGGACTTGTGTGTTATTATGTTATAAGAGGTGCTATGGTGTTCGGGGACCATAACTAGTTCGAAAACATTAAAATAATGCTTCTAGTAATATTTTGATGTTCCGGGTAAAGTCCGGTTGTTCGGTTAAATACCGTTTCGTTAAAGTGCTAAATTGCACCGTTTAGTGTCCTTTATGTATCCTTTTGTAACCCTTTTAATTCCCAACACTTAGGAGGGTATTCTAGATAATAAAACATGAATTCCGCACAATATTTATGTATTAAAAAGCTGATTATAGCTGAATTATAGCTGAATTATGCAGATTTCTGCATTTAAAGTGCGTTTCGGGTGCTTTTTAATGCGTATTTTAGCTTCCGGAAAGTCTATATGTTAACCCTTGTATATACTCTTGGGTTTTAATGTATTCTTGACGTTGGACCTACACCTAGGCTCCAATTTTATTGTCTGACTGCTTTCCGCAGAATTTGTTGACACAATGTCTCTTACCGGTGAGTTTACTAATATTTCTGACGCAACGCTATCATAAAGTAATTCTTGTAGTATAAAACGTGCATGAATTCACTTGTATAGTATGTAATCAAACAATGTTGACATTTTAGCACATAATTGCAGTCATTAAATAATAATTAAAGTGTACGGAAATTACCAGTATGGTGCCAGTTGTCACAAGGACAGCCCTACTGTACGTGGTAAGGAAAAGGTGTCCTTCTATTTCTACATGGGTCGATTTTTTATACGGTCAACCAGCTAGATTATATGTGGGGGATGAGTATATTTGGTCTACTACTAGCGTTCAGCAGGGGGGACCCCTTGGGGCCACTCCTTTTTGCCCTTGTTCTACACCCCCTTGTTCACCGAATAAGGGATCGCTGCAAACTTCTATTTCACGCTTGGTACCTAGATGACGGAACACTTATTGGAGATGCTACCCAAGTGGCTAATGCTTTAGATATCATCAGAGCTGAGGGTCATTCCTTAGGGCTTCAACTTAATATAAAGAAAACTGAAGTTTTCTTGCCAACTTGCAATGGTGTAAAGGTTCAGGAGGCCTTATTCCCTCGGGGGATTGGGAGGCCGGTGCGGGGTGTGAAACTCCTGGGAGGTGCTGTTTAGTCATGATGCAGAGTTTATTAGTAGTATGGCTCTTAAAAGAGTGAACTGTGCAGTCAAGCTAATGAGGTGCCTTAAACGCCTACGCTCCTCTTACTTCGTTCTTGTATGGGTGTTGCTAAATTACTGTTTGGTCTTCGAACGTGTCAACCTTCTTTGGTCGGGGGAGCTGTGTCTGTTTTTTATGAAGGCTTCCGGGGAGCATTAGAGGAAATTGTTGTTTGTGGGGGTGCCTATTTTAGAGATCTCCAGTGGAGGTTGGCTTCTCTCCCGACCCGGTTCCGAGGCTTAGGGATTTGTACGACCGAGATGCCTCTTCATATGCTTTCGTGGCTTCAAGGGCCCAATCTTGGGGTTTACAAGACCACATACTCCGAGAATGTGGAGGGGATGTTTTAGACTCCGATTACAGGAGTGCGTTGGACCTTTTGCATAGTTCTCTTCCCGACCTTGATTTTGGCGGTTTCTACATTAAAGACACCGCCCCTCCTAAATCCCCAAAAATTCTGGCGAATGCCTTATATGGCGAAATTGTCAAGAGGTTTGAAGAGAAGTTTGTTTTATCCCCTCGGCAAAGAGCTGTGTTTGAATGTCTACGTGCCCGACATGCTCAGGATTTTCTGTCTGACGCACCTATTGAAGGCTTGGGGCAACGCATGTCGACTGTGGAATACCGTGCTATCCTTAGATACCGACTGATGATTCCTTTGTTCCCAGTTGACGAGCCATGTCCGGTATGCCGTAAAGCATGTTTGGACTCTTTCGGCGAGCACGTGATCCATTGTAAAGAGCTAACGGGGTTTAAATATCGGAATGATTGGGTGAGATATGTGTTATGTGATGTTCTTAAGCAGGCCAGGATCTCTGCCAAAAAGGAGGCTCCAGTAAATTTCCTGACTGACCCCTTAGAGGGGAGGTCCACTTTACTCCCGGTGGACATCCTTGTGTTTGGATGGGAAGGGGGAAACACGCTTGTGTAGATCTAACTGTAGTCTCCCCCCTTGTCGAGCTCAAGGACAAGGGCTTTGTCGTAGGGCAAGCGTTGCTCAAGGCAGAGGCAAGCAAAGTGGCAAAACATGAGAAAGCCTGCCTGGAGAATCAACATGTGTTTGTCCCGTTTGCATTTGATACCTTTGGTGGTCTCGCTCCTGACGCTGTGCGACTTTTGAATCCGGTTCAAAAAGTCGTTAATAGTAATTCTTCGTCGCTAAAGGTGTGACACCCCAGGAAAACAACGCAACTTAACTAGCTTCCTCAGTAACCAGGTGCTAAATTTCGGGACGAAATTCTCTTAACAGGGGGAGAATGCTCAAAAATTACATGTATTCCGTACAATTTATTAATGATAATTAAAGTACTTGATGACTGTGTGTAATTATTTGACTGCTCTCTGATTACTGTGTTATACTTACATGTGCATAGTAGCATACTAGAAGTATGCAGAAAACTTGACTAAATGGTCCTGAATATTTTCCTATGTGTTAGGAATTAATTGTGTTGCAAAAATATATATATATATAAGACACCGTACGGAATAATTAAACACTTTAACGGAACAGTATCCGACCGAACAACCGGATATTACCCGGGACACCAAATATTTGTCAAACACATTATTTAATTATTTTTGGCTAGTCATGGTCCCCGTTTGCCATAACACCCGCTAAAAATAAACAAACTAACTTATACCACCACCTTTCTTACATCTAACTAATACTTGGATTCTAGTTACAATTTTTACCTCATGACACCCCCCCCCCCCAACGATTTTAGTCCCAAGTTGGACCTACATAATCACCAACTTATCTCCATGCCATACTTCCTTGATTTGTTCTATTATTTAATTAGATTATTACTTGTGATAGTAAGCAAGATATGTGAATGAATCTTTAAAAAGCATGGATCATAGATTGTTCATCATTCCATAGAAATCATTCTCACTTCACTTCTCTCTCTCTCCATTCGGTTTACTACAACCGAATCCACCACCATCACCCTTACACCTTCATCTTCTTCATTTACATATTCCATACAAAGCTTCAAAGTGAGCCATGGAGGTTACATCTTGAAGGACTTTTCAAAGGAGCTTGTTTCAAGTCTTTTAACCATCTTTTTCTTACCAACTTTGCACTAGATTCTACCCTAGCTATAAGCTAGTAGTAAGCTCTTGTTTAACCTTTGTTCATCTTATTTTATGGCTAACATTGTAGTATGATGCTTATGTTTACAACTAAAATGCAAGAACACTAAAAATATAAACATAAAGGTTACATGAAGTTTACTTGTATCTGAAATGCTATTAGTTGATGTTGTGATGGGTATGTTGTTGGTTTAGGGTTGGTTAATACATATATGATGATTGATCGTCGAACTCTTGATAAATCCGTTGTTCGGACATGTGTTGATACAATATAGTAACATTAAACTATAAAGAACATGCTGAATCACATTTCCAGCCGACTTCATCAGGCTGTAAACAGACCATAATAAAGCGAAAAATGTATTTTCTGAAGTCTAGGTTTATGTATTATGAAATACGGTTCTAATGGCACTAGAATCATAATTTTTGGACTTCGTTTACTATTTTTAAAGTGTCGTTTTGTAACAGCAGCTCAAGCTACATTTTTGCTGCTGAAAATGAGTGACATGTTTTGAGTCATAACTGGAAATCTATGTTGAATCAACTCATGAAATTTATACAGTAGATGACAACTGATGTATTTGTAATTACCCCACTGGAATTTAGTAAATCGGACTTACGAGGAATTTTTAATAAATTATTCCGTGGACTGCGATCAGAAAAAGATGAATCTGATTGCAGTCCGGAAAATGAATTTTTATAAAATATTGGTAATGAACTGGACCACGATATTTTTACACAATAAAATATGGAACGTTTAAGACATTCTGTAAAAATTTGGGAATTTTTGGAATAAGTTAACTATTTTATTAAAATGTCCGAAAACAGACCGGTTTTGAATATTTATGCTGAAATGACATAAGCTGTAATTTGCGTGTCTAAATGTCGAGTATGCTATCTGTGAATAATCTAACATGTTATATGTGTTATGTGCATTATCGTATTTTTGATTATGCGTGGGGAATGGATGGGAAACTTAGATGGGCATAAACCGTTAAAGTGATGCATGTTATGTGATAGATACGTGTAGGAACTTTGTGCTCTATTTGAAAATCACTAAATGACTAACTGGTAATCATATTAGGATGTGATTGACCGACCTTGACTGTTAGCTATATTTGAGAATCTAACTGAGCAAACCGAGGTGAGTTCACACACTTTCTAAGGCATGGGATTCCCGGTGGTTTGGGAATGGGTTAAAGAATTAAAACTAAATCTACATATCCTCCTTGGGTAGGATATGTACGGCCATCCTCCATAGAGTGGATGCCATTATTAATCCTACGAATTCTCCTGGTGCAGAATACGTACGTTCGTCCTCCTGGTGCAGGACAACAACCTTAAAACTAGCTAGACAAAACTCTATCATGAAGTCCCTCAATTTATATCGACTTAATCGCCGAGGCCAATGGCGAGCGGGTCATTAGTTAATAGCGCTATTAGGTTTAACAAACCTCACACCGAGCCGTTCGGACGTGCGTGTACTAATGGACTATGGCAAACTGTCAGTGATGATAGACACTGATGTAGGGCACAACTATTGTTCGTAGTAGTCGATGTCATACCGTCTAGTAGTTCACACGGGGAAAGCCCCCACTGATTATGGTTATGGATTGGGTAATGAAAAAGGAACTGGTTAAACATACTTTCAACTACGGGGTAACCCCTATGGCAAATAAGCCAACGAAAGTCAAACCACGTTTTTCAGAAACAACTTAAAACTAAACAACCAAACGTGAACTCACTCAAATTTGTTGTTGACTCGTTGTTACATGCCTTACAGGTCGCTAAAAACTTGGAGTTTGCACGAGGAAGGAGTCGTTGTGGTGTGCGGACTGTTATGTTCTGTGCTTACTATTTAAATCCATATGAACTTATTAAACTCGCGTTTTGAACTTTAACTTATAAACTATGGATTTATGCTTTTGGATTTACTCTTATGCTTCCGCTGTTTAAACTAAACATGGTGAACTAGCTTTGGTTACCAATCGTATTGTGGTTGGTCTTATTTACTTAATTACGATGTTCAATATGATTGGTGGCTCGATCCTGGTCACGTCACGCCTCCAAGCGGTGATACTCCGCATGGTGGATTTTGGGGGTGTGACAGATTGGTATCAGAGCCATTGGTTATAGCAAACTTGGTTTTAAAAAGGGGAAAAGCTTTTGATAAAACCAGACTATAACCTGTACAGTGCTCAACGATCCACAACGACGCTTCGCTCCACGTGCAAGACTCGACACCATAAGTGGTATGATTTATGTTATATTGTCGGTTAGATAGTTCTCACTGTGCATTAGAGAATGTGATAATTGCTATTTGAACCTTGTGTGCTTACTCTCTATTGTCGTCCCACACTTACGCACTTTCGCGACACTTTTCTCACTTACGTTGCTTCATTATGAAGATCATGAGCGGACGCGGAGGACGTATCAACCTCACTCAAGCCCAGTTGACGGCTTTGATCAATGAACGAGTTGCTGAGGCACTCGCAGCAAATCCAGCAGGAGGTCAACATGCTCAGCGTCCTGTGTGCATGTTCAAAACGTTCATGGACTGCCGACCTACTACTTTCAGTGGCACCGAAGGAGCAGTGGGCCTTCTTCACTAGTTTGAAAAGCTTGAGTCAGTTTTCGAGATGTGCGAATGCCCCGAAGACCGTAGGGTGAAATATGCTACCGGAACACTTGAAGGGGCTGCGTTAACCTGGTGGAAGGCGCAGGTTCAACTACTAGGACTGGCAGTTGCTAATGCCACACCCTGGAATGGTTTCAAAGAGCTGATCAAGGAGGAGTACAGTAGTCGGGATGACATCCACAAACTAGAAGTGGAATTTTACAATCTGAAGATGATGGGGTCTGAGATTGAGGCGTATACTAAGAGGTCAAACGAGCTGGCCATCATGTGTCCAACTATGGTGGACCCTCCCATCAAAGGTATTGAGCTGTACCTCAAGGGCCTTGTACCAGAGATTCAAAGTCACGTAACTTCAGCCAACCTGGGTACCATTCAGAAAATTATCAAGTTGGCTCATCGTCTCACCAACCAGGCGGTGGAGAAAAACAGGCTACCCAAACATATCAGTGCCACAACTACTTCTGATGCACCTACCGACAACAAGCGAAAATGGGATGGGAACTCCGGAAAGGGTTCTGCTTCAGTTCAGTCTCAGCAGCGAAAGACTGATGACTACCAGAGTCCTGGTCAGCAATCTTCTGGTAACCAAGGGCAGGGTGGATACCGAGGGAACCACCCCAAGTGCAACCGGTGCAACAAACATCACAGCGGGCAGTGCAACAAAGGTCGTTGCATGAGGTGTAACAAGTTTGGTCATGAAGCAAAGGATTGCAGGAGCGCCCGACCAGCAAATCAGAATCGCCAACAACAACAACAAGCCCCACAGAACCACCAGCAGCAGCATCAGCAGGGAAATAAAGGATGCTTTCAGTGTGGCGCTGAAGGCCACTTTAAGAGAAACTGCCCCCAGCTGAACCAAAACCAGAACAATAACCAAACAAACGGGTACCACAATGGAGACAACAACGGAGGCAACAATGGAGGTAACAATAATGGTAATGGCGCCCAAGGTCGTGTGTTCGTGATTGGTCAGGGAGAAGCAAGGAACGATCCCAACGTTGTGATGGGTAAGTTTCTTCTGGACGACTTCTTTGTTACTGTTTTATTTGATTCGGGTGCCGATACCAGTTATGTGTCTCTAAAAGTTTGTCAAATTCTTAAACGTACCCCAACACTTTTGAACACCAAGCACACGGTAGAACTAGCGAACGGTAAAAGTCTTGAAGCCACACACGTAGTTAAAGGTTGTAACCTCGTCTTAGCTGGTCAAACTTTCTCTATCGATCTTATCCCTATCACATTGGGTAGTTTCAACGTCGTTATTGGGATGGATTGGCTATCTCACCATCAAGCGGAGATTGTTTGCAACGAGAAAATCGTCTGCATTCCTCGTTCTGGCGAAGAACCTCTCGTGATTCGTGGCGACAAGAGTGGTGTTGTCGAAGGCATCATCTCTTTTCTTAAGGCCCATAAATGTTTGCGAAAGGGCCACACTGCCATTCTAGCACTCGTTACTGACACATCAAAGGAAGAGAAGAAAATTGAAGACATTCCTATTGTGCGCGATTTTCCCGAGGTATTTCCTGAGGAATTACCTGGTCTTCCGCCTCATCGCCAAGTTGAATTTCAAATCGAGCTAGCTCCTGGAGCAGCACCCATAGCTCGAGCACCTTATCGTCTAGCTCCATCAGAACTTGAAGAACTGTCCACGCAATTACAATAACTCTTGGAAAAGGGTTTTATTCGTCCTAGCTCTTCGCCCTGGGGAGCTCCAGTATTATTTGTGAAGAAGAAAGATGGTACTTTCAGAATGTGTATTGACTATCACGAACTTAACAAGGTGACTGTGAAGAATCGTTATCCTCTTCCACGTATTGACGACTTGTTCGACCAGTTGCAAGGGTCGAGCTATTACTCCAAGATTGAATTGAGATTGGGATACCATCAGCTGAGGGTCCGAGAAGAGGACGTCTCCAAAACAGCATTCAGAAGTCGTTACGGCCATTACGAGTTTCTGGTTATGCCATTCGGGCTGACGAATGCACCAGCGGTCTTCATGGATCTCATGAACCGAGTATGCAAACCTTACCTGGATAAGTTCGTTATTGTGTTCATCGACGATATCCTGATCTATTCTAAGAGTCAGGAGGAACACGAGCAGCATCTGCGACTTATGCTTGAACTTCTTCGAAAGGAGCAGTTGTATGCCAAGTTTTCGAAATGTGACTTCTGGCTTCGCGAAGTCCACTTTCTAGGCCATGTGGTAAACAAGGATGGGATTCATGTTGATCCATCCAAGGTTCACTCAATTAAGAACTGGCCTGCACCCCGCACACCAACAGAAATCCGCCAATTCTTGGGTTTGGCAGGATATTACAGAAGGTTTATCAAAGATTTCTCCAAGATTGCGCAACCTCTCACTTCACTGACTCAGAAGGGTGTCACCAATCGTTGGGCTGATGCACAGGGTCCGCATTTCAGCACTTGAAGGATAGACTTTGTAGCGCGCCTATCCTCTCATTGCCTGAGGGCACATATGATTTTGTGGTTTACTGCGATGCTTCCATCCAAGGACTTGGTTGCGTGTTGATGCAACGTGACAAGGTCATTGCCTACGCATCACGCCAACTCAAGGTTCACGAAAGAAATTACACTACTCACGATCTGGAGCTGGGAGCAGTTGTTTTCGCGCTTAAGATATGGAGACATTACCTGTACGGTACCAAGTGCACCATTTACACCGATCACAGGAGTCTCGAGCATATCTTCAAGCAAAAGGAGTTAAACATGCGTCAACGCCGATGGGTTGAGCTCTTGAACGATTACGAATGTGCGATCAAGAATCATCCGGGCAAAGCCAATGTTGTGGCGGACGCCCTCAGTCGAAAGGATACCATACCTAGGCGTGTACGTGCTCTACAGCTTACCATCCAATCAAACCTTCCCGCTCAGATTCGCGATGCTCAGGTTGAAGCATTGAAAGCAGAGAACATCAGGGCTGAATCCCTACGAGGATCGAGGCAGCGGCTAGAACAAAAGGAAGACGGCGCCTACTATGTAACAGGGCGTATTTGGGTTCCACTTTATGGCAACTTACGCGAGCTTGTGATGGATGAAGCACATAAGTCTCGTTATTCAGTACATCCTGGTTCGGATAAAATGTACCACGACCTCAAGACTACGTATTGGTGGCATGGCATGAAAGCCCACATAGCAACCTACGTCAGTAAGTGCTTGACTTGTGCGAGAGTCAAGACTGAATATCAGAAACCATCAGGCCTACTTCAACAACCGGAGATCCCGAAATGTAAATGGGAGCAAATTTCCATGGATTTCGTTACCGGCCTGCCCAGATCTCAACGCGGAAACGATACCATTTGGGTGATCGTAGATCGACTGACCAAGTCTGCACATTTTCTGGCTATCAAAGAAACGGATAAGTTTTCTACTCTTGCATAAATTTACCTAAAGGAAGTGGTATCAAGGCACGGAGTGCCAACCTCTATTATATCTGATCGTGACGCACGTTTTACTTCTGAACTGTGGCAAGCAATGCACAAGTCCTTTGGCTCACGTTTAGATATGAGCACCGCTTATCACCCGCAGACGGATGGGCAATCTGAACGCACCATCCAAACCCTTGAAGACATGCTTAGGGCATGTGTAATCGATTTTGGTAATGGCTGGGAAAAGCACCTCCCGCTAGTGGAGTTTTCGTACAACAACAGCTACCACACCAGCATCCAAGCCGCTCCGTTTGAGGCATTATACGGACGCAAATTCCGATCACCTCTCTGTTGGGCAGAAGTTGGTGACAGCCAAATCACTGGCCCAGAACTTGTGGTAGACACCACCGAGTGAATTGCTCAGATACGATAGCGAATGGCGGCAGCTCGTGACCGTCAGAAAAGCTATGCTGATAAGGGAAGAAAACCACTCGAGCTCCAGGTTGGGGATCGATTGCTACTCAAAGTCTCACCTTGGAAAGGTGTAGTTCGCTTTGGCAAACGAGGCAAGCTCAATCTGCGTTATGTCGGACTGTTCGAAGTCACCGAGAAAATTGGCAAAGTCGCCTACAGGTTGAATCTACCTGAAGAACTCAGCGGAGTTCACAATGTTTTCCATGTGTCGAATCTGAAGAAGTGTCTGTCAGATGAGACCCTCATAGTTCCTCTCAAGGAACTCACAATCGACGACCAGCTGCGATTCGTCGAGGAACCAGTAGAGATTACGGATCGAGATGTTAAGATCCTCAAGCGTACCAGGATACCTCTGGTCCGAGTTCGTTGGAATGCTCGTCGTGGCCCAGAGTATACCTGGGAATGAGAAGACCAAATGAAACTCAAGTATCCCCAACTGTTTAAGAAAAACGCAACCACTACTGAGGCTGAAGCTACTACAGAATTTCGGGACGAAATTCCAAATCAACGGGGGGATGATGTGACACCCCAGGAAAACCAGGAAAACAACGCAACTTAACTAGCTTCCTCAGTAACCAGGTGCTAAATTTCGGGACGAAATTCTCTTAACAGGGGGAGAATGTGACAACCCTCAAAAATTACATGTATTCCGTATAATTTATTAATGATAATTAAAGTACTTGATGACTGTGATTATTTGACTGCTCTCTGATTACTGTGTTATACTTACATGTGCGTAGTAGCATACTAGAAGTATGCCGAAAACTTGACTAAATGGTCCTGAATATTTTCCTACGTGTTAGGAATTAATTGTGTTGCAAAAATATATATATAAGACACCGTACGGAATAATTAAACACTTTAACGGAACAGTATCCGACCGAACAACCGGATATTACCCGGGACACCAAATATTTGTCAAACACATTATTTAATTATTTTTGGCTAGTCATGGTCCCCGTTTGCCATAACACCCGCTAAAAATAAACAAACTAACTTATACCACCACCTTTCTTACATCTAACTAATACTTGCATTCTAGTTACAATTTTTACCTCAAGACACCCCCCTCCCCAACGATTTTAGTCCCAAGTTGGACCCACATAATCACCAACTTATCTCCATGCCATACTTCCTTGATTTGTTCTATTATTTAATTAGATTATTACTTGTGATAGTAACCAAGATATGTGAATGAATCTTTAAAAAGCATGGATCATAGATTGTTCATCATTCCATAGAAATCATTCTCACTTCACTTCTCTCTCTCTCCATTTGGTTTACTACAACCGAATCCACCACCATCACCCTTACACCTTCATCTTCTTCATTTACGTATTCCATACAAAGCTTCAAAGTGAGCCATGGAGGTTACATCTTGAAGGGCTTTTCAAAGGAACTTGTTTCAAGTCTTTTAACCATCTTTTTCTTACCAACTTTGCACTAGATTCTACCCTAGCTATAAGCTAGTAGTAAGCTCTTGTTTAACCTTTGTTCATCTTATTTTATGGCTAACATTGTAGTATGATGCTTATGTTTACAACT